>JAMPIV010017495.1:0-381977 GCA_024509875.1 Oreohelix idahoensis | reverse complement strand
GGTAGTTGGGGGGGGGAAGAATAGATGTGTGTGAGTGAATGTGAGATAGAGAATTATGGATTATGGTGTATTTGGGTGGTAGTTAGGTATTATGTTTTGTGATAGGGGAAATAATGTTTTGTTTGTAGGATAAAGGTTTTAAAAATATAGGTGTAGTTGAGTAAAAGTTTTGGGTAAGAATGTTGGAGTGGTGGGTAGTAGCACTAACTCCTGAGGATTTTACGCGATTGTGACAAATACCGTTACGAGGCCTGCAGCCCTTGATGCTGGTCAACTCTAGTCTGCCAACTATGGAGAGCATGGATGCCGAACCAACATTAGAGGAACTCAGTAAGGCCATTGATAGCTTGCCCTCTGGCAAAGCACCAGGCAGTGATGGGATTCCTCCTGATTTAATCAAATGCTGTAAGAGCACGCTATTACATCCCCTGCATAGGATGCTGTGCCAGTGCTGGGAAGAGACAACTATTCCTCAAGACATGCGAGATGCCAAGATTGTAACACTGTATAAAAATAAAGGAGACAGAAGGGATTGCAATAACTACAGAGGCATCTCTCTTCTTAGTATTGTTGGTAAGGTTTTTGCCAAAGTCATCTTAATGCGACTACACAAGTTAGCTGAGCGCATATATCCAGAGGCACAGTGTGGATTCCGAGCTGGCAGATCAACAACAGACATGATCTTCTCTCTCCGCCAGCTTCAGGAAAAATCAAGAGAGCAGAAAAGACCATTATATATCGCCTTTATAGAGGCATATCCCTTCTCAGTGTCCCTGGTAAAATCTACTCTAGAATCCTAGAGCAGAGACTCCGACGCCTAGCTGAGCCACAATTGGATGAGGTCCAGTGCGGATTCCGAGCAAACCGAAGTACTCAATACCTAATCTTTACACTCAGACAGCTGAGTGAAAAGGCCCTTGAGTATAAGAGTGAGATCCATCTTTGTTTCATAGATCTGGAAAAGGCGTTTGACAGGGTCCCCTGGAGCAAACTTTGGGACTGTTTGGCAAGGAAGAATATTCCAGCACCTCTGATTCATGCTATACAGAGCTTCTACAAGTCTTGCAGAAATTATGTGAGGACAGCAAACCATAAGACACAAGAGTTCAGGACCACCACTGGTGTAAGACAAGGTGATATCCTATCACCTTACCTCTTCATACTCCTTATGGACGATGTCATCAAGGCATGTAAGGAGAGAACAAGAAAGTATTCAGTTGGGTACTGGAAGATGAGACAGGTCTATATTTCGGAGCTGGCATTTGCTGATGATGTTGCCCTGATTGCTAAATCAGAGGCACATCTCCAATCCAACCTGCAAGTCTGGAAGGAAGAGCTGGAGAAGAGAGGGATGGTCATAAGCAGCTCTAAAACAAAATCCATGGTGATATCACGAGAAGAAAGAAAACATCAGATTAAGTTGGGAGAACAGGTCCTGGGCAGGTCGACCACTTTAAATATCTCGGAGCTATTATAGACCGAAAGGGAGGCATCAAAGAAGAGTTGGCCACTCGAAAAGCAGCGGCTGGGAGACTTTTTCAGGCCATAAATCGTGGATTCCTCAGCAAAAAAGAGGTTGGTAAGAAAACGAAGATGGCTGTATACCGCTCCACCTATGTCCCAGTCTTGACATATGGATGCGAGTCGTGGGCAATGACTACAACCCACAAAAGCCAGATCCAAACCTCAGAAATGAGGTATCTGAGGAAAGTGGTTAAAGTATCAAGAAGAGACATGGTCCGCAACCAGACGATCCGTCAAGGCCTAAAATCCCATCCGCTGCAGACCCAAATAGAACAGTCTTAACTAAGATGGTTTGGCCATGTCTGCAGAATGGGAGAAGATCGGCTACCACGACAAGCATGGGAAACAAAGAGCCAGGGATCCAGACCTCCAGGACGACCCAGAGTCCGCTGGGAGGACAACATTAGACAATCTTTGAAGGACCGAGTACTAGAATGGAACCAGGCCAGGAAGAAGACAGCTGATAGAATGGTCTGGCGCTCTCTCTTCCAAACCTCTACACCTCACGGTAGAAGGGGAACGACTAAGTAAGTAAGTATATCGCCTTTATAGACCTCACAAAAGCATTCGACCTGGTTAGTAGGGATGAACTCTTTAAAATCCTCCTGAAAATAGGCTGCCCTTCTAAAATGCTGGAAATGATAAAGTCATTCTATGACGACATGAAGGGAACAGTCCAATATGCTGGAAGCACGTCACAGCCCTTTGATATACGAAGTGGCGTTAAACAAGGCTGTGTTCTGGCTCCGACCCTCTTCGGAATCTTCTTTGCCTTACTCTTGAAACATGCATTCATAAAAATGCAACTGAAGGAATATGCCTTCACACTAGGTCAGATGGCCATCTGTTCAATCTTTCAAGGCTGAAGGCAAAAACAAAAATCAGAAGGGTCACTATAAGAGACTTGTTGTTCGCTGATGATGCTGCAGTCGTCACTCAAAGCCAACAGGAGCTTCAGAGCTTGATGAATCGCTTCACTAAAGCATGCAAGGACTTTGGCCTCACAATAAGTCTAAAAAAAAACGAATGTGCTGAGTCAGGATGTGGGTGCTGCACCAGTTATCACTATCGATAACTATGAATTGACAGTGGTGCACCACTTCACATACCTAGGGTCTACCATCAATGACAAACTCTCACTGGATACAGAAATCGACAGCCGCATTGGCAAAGCTGCAGCTACCTTTGCCCGCCTCACATCGAGTGTTTGGGGAAACTTTAAACTCACAATGAAGACCAAAGCTGCGGTATATAATGCCTGCGTCACCAGCACACTCCTATATGGCAGCGAGACCTGGACGACCTATGCTAAGCAAGAAAGAAGGCTCAATACCTTCCATCTGCGGTGTCTACGCCGCATCCTCTGCATCTCGTGGAAAGATAAAGTGACAAATGTCGAGGTGTTGTCACGTGCTGGCCTTCAAAGTATGTATACGCTTCTTAGACAGCGCAGACTTCGCTGGCTTGGCCATGTTCGCCGCATGGAAGGTGGTCGCATCCCAAAAGATATCTTCTATGGGCAATTAGCAGATGGCAAGAGAACAGTTGGGCGACCACAGCTGAGGTTCAAAGATGTGTGCAAGAGAGATATGAGGGCACTGGACATGGATCCAGCAACATGGGAGGATGAGGCTGCCGATCGCACTAAGTGGCGATGCTATTTACGGCACCACCTCAGATTGGGCGAAGAGAGACTCACACAAGAAGCAGAGGTGAGGAGAAAACGTCGAAAGGAGCACCAGGAAAATAGGCGGCTGAGGGCTGCCACCTCAGGGGCGCATTCCCATAGTCAGTTATGACTGAAGGGGCTATTATTATTATTATTATTACGCGTGATTGTCTGACAATCACCAGGTTTCGTTGCAGCAGTACGGTGTGAGCTAAGCTAAGGAGTGCATTCTGACTAATCCCTTTAAAGCTTGTTCGTTGGCGAAAGGAATCGAATAGGTTTTCATACAAATCGGTGTTGGGTCTAGCAATCTCATGTCATATTCTAACAAGTTCGTGTGCCCCGGTTTGTCCGTTAACACGTCTGTATATTTTTTCCAAAACTTTTTGAATCTTCTCCCTCTGCCCTTGTGTCAAGTGGTTACTGACTTTTACCTGCGCAGGAGTTTTACAGGGTCTTAAAGAGTATTCATATGAGGCGAGAGGTTCCTTTTTCATTTCCGTAGCTATGGTCAGGGTCATTAAATGTGCAGCTTCCGATGTACTTCTATCATGATATTTCTGGAGTAGATTCACATGATAGACCTTTTCTTTTCTCTTTTTGTCTATCTTGCAATTGGTTCTAAATAGCTTTTCTAGAACTGTGTATGGGCCCTGCCATCCTATTTGAAGTTTGTTGCTGCTGGCGGGTAACAGAAGAAGCACCTTCTCCGGAACAGCTAGCTCTCTATCCTTCGCCTTCTTGTTGTAATAAGCAGTATGTTTCCTTCTGGCTTTCCTCAGATTACCATTAGCTAATTTCTGCCAGTTTTTAAGCGAGATGTTAACTCGTTCACATACTGATATGATGAGGTTACAGTCTCTTCTGCTTTCTCATCTGTCCATGTCCTCATTAACGCTTCTAACGGACCTTTGATGGGCCGGCCAAATAACAACGTTGCCGGAGCAATACCTGTTGAGCTGTGTGGGACTTCCCGGTAAGCAAACAGTGCAGCGGGTAAGTAGAGATCACACGTATCAGGTTTCTTGTGTGCCAGCTTCCCCAGGATAGAAATAAGAGTTCCATTGAATCTTTCTACCTGCCCGTTCCTTGGGCGTGATAGGGACTACAATGAAAGTGCCTGGCTTGAAAGATCCTGAATACTTCTTCCGTTAGTTTTCCCTTGAACTGAGAGCCATTATCAGTCAAGATTTGGTGGTGAAAACCTAACCTAGTTAATATTGTAAGTAACGCCTCTGCCACATGTTTGGAATCTATTGATGACATGGCTACCGCCTCTCCCCACATAGAGCAAGTGTCCACCAGAGTAAGAATATAACTGTTTCTCCTCTTGGTTCGGGTGAGAGGTCCAACAATATCCACTACAACTCTTTCAAAAAGAGTTCCCATGATTGGCATTTCACCAAGAGTGGCAGTTGCAGTCCAGTGCTTTGGAGCTACCCTTTGACATTCTGGGCAGGATTTTACATATCTTTTTATATCCTCCGTAATACCTGGCCAGAAATAGTGACATGCTATACGTTGTCCCGTGGCGCTAATTCCCATGTGTCCACTAAAGGGTATAGCATGTCCTAACTCCATAACCTTTTCCCTATATGAAGATGGCAGTACTAACTGTCCATGGCTATTGGGTCCTGTCCAACTTTTCTATAAAGCAATCCCTTCGTCATATAAAAATCTCCTTTAGTTAGGGGTTATGGCTTTTTGGCAATTTGCCAAAACAAGGCTTTAGTGAGCTATCATCAGCTTGTGCCTTCATCATCTCCTCTGGATGAGTATTTATAGGACTGTCTTCCTCCTTACTAGATTGGGACCTAGTCTGTACTGCCGCCATGATCACAGGTCGTTTGGGATTTCCCAAAAACACATAACTACACCCCAATATCAGAGGGTAGATTGGTTCCTTTATCATTGTTGCTCTAATCACTCCTTCCACATAGTGAGTCCTGACATTGATCCTAGCTATGGGAAGTGTCATGGTTGCTATATCCGTGGTTGCTCCTTATATCTCCACAGTTTCTGTGGTATATTGGTCAGGGTGCACCAGGGTAGAACTCACGCCTGAGTCAAAATCCAATCCTGTATCATAAAGGCACATGATAGTAGTACCGTTACAAGTTACTTCTTCACACACAGGGGGATGATGGAGGTCATTCTGACTTGTTGACAGTTCCTTCTTTCCCTTGTTCTCTGTTGCGAGACATGCAGCGAGATATGGAGGGTTTTTCTTCTTACAGTCCTTAGTATTGTGGTTGTTCATTTTGGAAATTTTGCACCAGTTATCACCCTGTCTATAGGGTTTCTTGTCTTGTACCTGAGGGTTCCTGTCTCTTTGGTTTGTCATAACCCTGTATGTATTTGTGTTGTTGTTGGTCCCTATTATCAAACTTATTCTGGTTTGGGGGTGGCCTACTATTCTCTCATTGCTTCCTCTTAACTCCTGCTATTTCTGCCTGAACTGCTTGATATCTCTCAGCAACTGTTAAAATTTCCCCCAACCTCTCTGCACCTTGTTCCATAAGAAATTGTCTCATATCTGGAGGCATAGACTCTCTCATTTGTTCCATCATAACCATTTCTCTTAGGTCTTGGCATTTTCCCAGAGTAGTCCACTCCTCTAAGTAGGTTTCTAATCTGGCATAGAATTGGTGGTAGGTTTCTCCAGAAAGCAGCTTAGCAGTTCGGAATTTCTTCCTATTGAATTCTGAGTTCTTTTCATAGCGAATTAGCAAAGTCTGCTTCACAATTTCATAATCATCCTGGTCTTCCTTTCCACGTTTTGCATATACTTCATAAGAAGCTCCTCTCAGCCCTTGTGATAACTTAAGGCTCCATTTCTCCTTCTCTAGGCCATAATTAGTGGACAACCTCTCATATCTACTTAAATATGACTCAATTTCATCCTCTTTCTCCACAAATGGATCCAAGTGAAAATTCATGGCTCCATTTGAGGGACCTTGACTTGCACTAGTGTCAGAGGTAGTTGGACTACTTCCATTACCTGTAACATTTCCTTGAAGTTTAAGCTCTTTCATTCTCAATTCATGTTCCCTTTGCAACCTCTTTTCCTCTTTTTCAGCCTCCCTTTCAGCAGCCTGTCTTCTCTCCTCAGCCTCCATTTGCAATCTCTTTTCCTCTCTTTCAGCTTCTAGTTTCTTAACCTCCCTATTAGCTTCTATTTGTAACCTCTTATCTTCAGCTTCAAGTTTCTTAGCCTCACTATCAGCTTCTATTTGAAGTTTCCTTTCTGTTTCCAACTTCTTATCTTCTCTTTCTATAAACTTGTCACACTCAGTAGTGACATATTGAATAAGAGCCTCCCCACTTAACCCAAACTCCTTTGCCGACTGCACTGAAGCAGATCGAAACTTTGCCAAGTCTGCCATACTCATACAATACTATCTTGCAGACTCTCACTCTTTTATAAACCAATCTAAAAATTTAACAACACTAATTAATTAAAAGACTACTGTCAGTGTATCCAGTCACCACAATTTTAGTTTGTACTCAATGGTAATACAAAGTGCTTTATTTAGTTTTAGTTTCGCCACAATTAATTTTATTATTTAAAATATTTCCCTACTCCTAACTCATATATGATGTAATAAATGATACTATAAGCCTGGATGTCTCAAATAAAAGACCTCAGGGTAGTAAATGAATCCCGAACGAGCCCCCAGTGTCACGAGAGGGTAGATGTTATTGCAATTAATAAGTATCCTGGACACAAAGTTGTATCAGGTGATGCCAGGATAGTGCCAGATAAGAGACTGTTCAAAAAATAATACCCCCTTTTCTGAAAAGAGTAAGGGTGTATAGACATCAAAGGTAGGATCAAGCTGTATAAGTCCCTAGAGAAGATGGTAATATATTACTCTAGGTTCCTACTTGCTCCTTTCAAGATCCTCCTCTGTTAATATTATTATTATTATTAGCTCTGCTAGGGGTAATAACTAATCTATCTACCAACAAGAACTGTAACTTACTTACTTAGTCGTTCCCCTTCTACCGTGAGGTGTAGAGGTTTGGAAGAGAGAGCGCCAGACCATTCTATCAGCTGTCTTCTTCCTGGCCTGGTTCCATTCTAGTCCTCGGTCCTTCAAAGATTGTCTAATGTTGTCCTCCCAGCGGACTCTGGGTCGTCCTGGAGGTCTGGATCCCTGGCTCTTTGTTTCCCATGCTTGTCTTGGTAGCCGATCTTCTCCCATTCTGCAGACATGGCCAAACCATCTTAGTTGGGACTGTTCTATTTGGGTCTGCAGCGGATGGGATTTTAGGCCTTGACGGATCGTCTGGTTGCGGACCATGTCTCTTCTTGTTACTTCAACCACTTTCCTCAGATACCTCATTTCTGAGGTTTGGATCTGGCTTTTGTGGGCTGTAGTCATTGCCCACGACTCGCATCCATATGTCAAGACTGGGACATAGGTGGAGCGGTATACAGCCATCTTCGTTTTCTTACCAACCTCTTTCTTGCTGAGGAATCCACGATTTATGGCCTGAAAAAGTCTCCCAGCCGCTGCTTTTCGAGTGGCCAACTCTTCTTTGATGCCTCCCTTTCGGTCTATAATAGCTCCGAGATATTTTAAAGTGGTCGACCTGCTCCAGGACCTGTTCTCCCAACTTAATCTGATGTTTTCTTTCTTCTCGTGAATATCACCATGGATTTTGTTTTAGAGCTGCTTATGACCATCCCTCTCTTCTCCAGCTCTTCCTTCCAGACTTGCAGGTTGGATTGGAGATGTGCCTCTGATTTAGCAATCAGGGCAACATCATCAGCAAATGCCAGCTCCGAAATATAGACCTGTCTCATCTTCCAGTACCCCACTGAATACTTTCTTGTTCTCTCCTTACATGCCTTTGATGACATCGTCCCATAAGGAGTATGAAGAGGTAAGGTGATAGGATATCACCTTGTCTTACACCAGTGGTGGTCCTGAACTCTTCTGACTTATGGTTTGCTGTTCCTCACATAATTTCTGCAAGACTTGTAGAAGCTCTGTATAGCATGAATCAGAGGTGCTGGAATATTCTTCCTTGCCAAACAGTCCCAAAGTTTGCTCCAGGGGACCCTGTCAAACGCCTTTTCCAGATCTATGAAACAAAGATGGATCTCACTCTTATACTCAAGGGCCTTTTCACTTAGCTGTCTGAGTGTGAAGATTAGGTCTTGAGTACTTCGGTTTGCTCGGAATCAGCACTGGACCTCATCCAATTGTGGCTCAGCTAGGCGTCGGAGTCTTGCTCTAGGATTCTAGAGTAGATTTTACCAAGAACACTGAGATGGGATATGGCTCTATGGTTTCCACATTGTCGATTGTCACCCTTTTTTGAAAATTGGTGTTATTATGGCAATCTTCCAATCCTTTGCTATGGTTTTGTTGCACCATGCTGCCTGTAGGACCTTTAAGAGTAATAGTTCGCCTGATGCTCCCATGTACTTAACCATTTCTGGTGTTATACCATCATGCCCTGCTGCTTTGCCCATCTTGATTTTCTCTAGTGCTGCCCTCAGTTCTTCCATCTTTATGAAATCTTCACCATCATTGGTTTTCTCTTCTGTGCTAGTGGTTATCATTTCTGATGCTTCACCATGCTCACCATCCAGGAGTTCTGAGAAATATTCTTTCCATCTTTCCATTACTTCCTTCGGGGCAGTAAGCAATTTGCCTTGCTTGTCCTTTATAAATTTGAGAGGGCATTGTTTTTTTCTTTCCTCATGTTCTTTAGGGTCTTATAGAACAATTTCTGGTTTTCTTGTGCATCTTTTTCTAGCTTTTCTCCAAATTCTTCCCAGGACTTCTGTTTTGCTGCTAGCACTTTGTTCTTTGCTTCTGTTCTGAGTGTCACATATTCTCTATATTTTTTCCATTTGTCCTGTTGTGTTTTTAGCTCCTAAGTATTGTTTCCATGCCATTTTCTTCTCTCTTATTTTCTCTTTGACTTCCTCTGTCCACCAAGGTGTCCTCTTTCTATAGTTCCCAAGTCGGACTTCACCGCATGCTTCTGCAGCAGCTGTCTTTATGATATCCTTGAATTTATTCCAGAGGGTTTCCAAGTCATCAGGTCGTTCTTCTGTGTTGCTCACTGCTGTAGCAATAAGCCCCTGATATCTGGTCTTAATTTCTGGCTCTCTCAGCTTGTAGGTCCTAATGCTCATTTCTCCTGCTCGTTTACTTGATTTCTTGCGTGATGTTGGGCAGTTCCTAGGCTGAGCAACTCTTTCAGTTGTTCGTTTGATTGTTAGCAGGTAGTGATCACTTCCAATCTCTGGCTCCCTCCAGACTCTTGCATCTCGGACATATCTGAATGAGCTTCTCCGAACAATGGCATAGTCGATCACTGACTTCTCATTCTTGGTTGGTTCACATCTAGTGTATGCATGTATGCGCTTATGGGGGAACTTTGTGCTTTGTAATGATAGATTCTGCTCACTGCAGAATCTAAGGAGTCGCTTTCCATTGTCATTGAGAGTATCTTCTCCATATCTTCCGATAACTCCACCCCATCTAGCATGGTCATTTCCAACTCTGGCATTAAAATCTCCGAGCATAATAACTTCATCTAGGCAGTCATCCACTGTCCTTTGAAGCAGCTCGAAGAATTCCTCCTTGACCTCTGCTCTCAAGGGCCCATACACTATGACCAGGTTGACTATGGTTTCTCCTTCTTTTAGTTTTACAACCATAATGCGCTCCGAGACAAAGTTCCATCCCTTGATACTATCTTTTTGATTTTGGGCCACAATGCAACCCACGCCCCCTTTAGCTCTTTCAGATATGGGTACACCACTGTAGAGCAACACGTTGCCATCGTGCTCCATGACTCCTTGTCCTTTTTTCTTCGTTTCCGTTATAGCCAGGATTTCTAGTTTTGCTTTCCTCATCTCTTCCACCAGCTCCTCTTCCTTCCCATTTATACTTCTTGTGTTCCAAGTTCCATAAGTCGTAGTCCGTAGTCCGTTCCAGTTCGTCGCCTTTAGAATCAGTCCGGTTTTCTCTCTTGTAGTTCGCGTAATCATGATTTAAAGCAAACAGGTGATTGGCCTGTTGTGCCTTTGCATGTTGGAGGGGCTGCCTCCTTACGGCCGTCATGCAGGCCGCCCTCCTCCTTTTTCATCCGGGCTTGGGACCGGCATAGGCGGAGTTAGAACTGTAACTTAACTTAAAGAATTTAAGTAAGTCTGCTGGTAAATATTTACAATTTATTTTTACAGATTTTCTTTTCTGTTTAAAATTGTTCAAGAAAATCAAATTTTAAATACATCATTTAAATAAATAAACATTTGAAAATAGTTCCTAATTAGCACAAGTCACTCAAGTTGTAGCAAGTTTTTCGCTCTTGGTTGAACTAGCTGTTTGTAGAATATCTATGTCTTTATAACACTGTTATTTCACTGTCATTTGATTTTAGGCTATCACAGACTATACATTCTATGCTCACCAAATGTAATTATCTTTTCTGTGTCTTTATAGTATGATGTGTCGTGGTTTTAGTAATGTGGTGTACATCTAGGATACTCTGACTAGTAGCTTTGTTTGGCCACTTATCTTGGTGCAGTGAAGTCTGTCACACTCTTGACATTGAGTGGTAAAGGGGCCATGTTGACAAATCAAACATATACAGGGACTTAATGTGTACTGGAGATCACTGTGAAGTTAATAAGTGTGTGGTATTATTATAAGTGATGTTATTCTGGAATAGTGTGTAGAAAACACGAATGCGTATAGGCTCTTTACAGGTAAACAATGCACCCACTCACTCACATGCAGTAGTCAGTAATTGTTGCAACTGCTGGAACTTTTCAACCATTTATTTATAAAAACACAGTGACATCAACAGTTACAGTCAAATGGACGAGGATCAAGGACATCATATAAACTGGAAATGACTGGCAAAACATCTGGCATTATAAAGCTTGAACCATTCATTTATCAGGACGTTGTATTGACAATGGTCTGTCCTTTATTAACACATAGTTCAGTTACTGCAGCTCACGTAACCACTGACTCAGCGGAGGTACTTTTGTTCAGCTCCGCCGTACCAAAAGGCGAGTTCTCAATTGCATAATAATAATGCTGCAATTCATCTGGCATAACACGCCAGATATATCTTCTTCTACTCAAAAATATCGGCCGTAATGTCGGGCCTCTATAATAATGTAAACAACTGTGTACTCTTCATAGGCAGGCATAATCATCCATGCCGAAACATACCGTCAACATGCGGTTTTCATAATAATATATCTTCACAGGGCTTCTGTATAACAGTTAGACGAATAGTCTTAGTTGGCTACATCGAGCACAAATAATGGACTCTGCATCTCAAAGGTCCATGAGCTCTACTCACAAGTTGCCACAAAATGTTCTGCAAACTAGGCATAATAATTAAGTTTCTTTTACCTTTGACAGAATCCAAGAAATACACAAATAACAACTGTCGTCATTCTTGATGAACAGAATAACTCTGGGGAGAATCACAGACATCACAGTCTCACAGAAGACTATCTTTCCCCCAGATAATGCAGAGAAGTACTACGGACATACTAGTCCGGTCAGAACCCAGATCATCACTCTCTGACGGAAGTCTCTCCGTTCCCGCTCAAAAAACTTGCGCATGTGTAGACAGCACAGATCTGAGAAAAGCTAACCCCGACTTCAGACAGGTCAACAACAATGAATAAAACAAAGGGAAGATAACCCCAAATCAACCTGTCCCAGGGAGTTAATAAACAGTTCTCTAACGTAGATCATCAAAAAGTATTAAATAGATTTACGTCTTTTGATACCGTCAAAAACGACAGCAACACTATACTTATGCCCACCAAAAGTCATCATAAAATGTGTCTTTATTAGAATCTTGATTTTAATATAGTGGTGTCATCAGGATACTCTGAACTAGAGATGGCTACTGTGTGTGTGTGTGTCGAAACAATGCTTCGAAACAGCGCCGAGTCCGACTGTTTCGACACATCGCCTGCTTCGTGTATCGAGTCATCGACACAGTTTCAGTTCCGCTGTTTTGCAAAGAGGCACACTTTCTGACTGTCTCACCTTCCGTGGGCCTTGTAAAAATTTGAGTCAAGCGTGCGGTACATTAGGCGTTCATAGATAGTATGGAAAATCAAACAAGTCATAATTTTTTTTTTTTTAATAATTCCTCAGGACTGAAAGAGGCTTACTACTAGGTGTCTGCTCGGTTTGAGTTGAATCATTGTCGCTGACTGTACCTATTCTAGTTTTATATAATGTGTCATTATTACTGTTATTATTTTTTTTTTCACTTTTACTGCAGCTGCCAGCATGTTCCCCTTGCATATCATCATAATGAAAACGACTGTGTAAAATTCTTAACAGTGGTCACACGAAATACCATAGATTTGTACTAACGAGAATAAGTATATCTGCATACTAGGGTGTCACGACTCATGTCTCATTGTTTCAGTTAATTTACTTGTAGTCTGCTGTTTCGAAACAGTTCCATAGTTCTATTTCATCCAAGCGCTCATTATACGCATGTTACGGTACTCTTTAGAGATGGCTACTGTGTGTATGTGTCGAAACAATGCTTCGAAACAGCGAGCGATTCGACACTGCCGGTTAGTTTTTTTCGACACAATCTCAGTTCCGTCTGCCTCGCTGTTTTGCAGAGATACACTGTCTGAGCCTTTGTAAAATTTGAATCAACGGTTCGGGACATTAGTATGGAATATCAAACATGTCATATTGTTCAGGGATGTGTTATGATGACTTGATTTTACAAGTGATATTATTTTTGCTGAGAAGTTATAGACACTGGAAATTGTGTCAGTGCTGCAGTTGTCAATGTTTTAGGCACTATGTTAAAGTTGAAAGTGTCCGTGTGTTCGTATAAATGTAATGGACACTTTATTAGCTCTGCTGATATCAATATTGAATTGTGGTCACACGAAATGCCATAGATTTTCACACACGACAGTAGCATCGCAAGTAAAAACAGTTCATGTATAGTAATGAATACTGTCTATTAGAGACTTCTTTCTCCCCGATACGGGCAATTGTGCCGCTGTGTCGACGCACTGTTTCGACACAGTATAAATCATTGAGCCGACTGTCTCGAAACAACGGAGTGCGTCGATTCGATCACCTCTACTCTGAACAGTAGCCTTGTTTGGCCACTTATCTTGGTGAATTAAAGTCTGTCACACTCCTGAAATGGAAGGAAAAGTCATATAAAGTTCCTCCAGGCCGTGGATACTGGGTAGCTGGCCCTGAATACAATAAGGGCTCTCGCACCACAAGTTCCAGCAGTAGTGGCTGCCTTTTTCAAGTGTGTGTGGTTGCAGAATATTACCTGAAACATATTGGATTAACCACTATATTCTCTATCACTATCCCTTATTACAGATGTAGGGGATGTGAGACAGTTTTCAGACAAAGTGCTAGCAGACGCACAGGGCACAATAGCAGTAACAACCAAATCCAGTTCACTGTGAATACAATTTTCCTCTAAATCCTTAGTTAGAGCAATTTGTCCATGATTCGCCTCCATACAATGATTAGGTCTTGTATAAAATACTAAGTAATAGCTTAAACAATACAGTAATACAATTCCTTTCATCTTTTTTTTGTTCCTGGTGTGTGTCCCATTCCATCAAGAAATAATTCTTTAAATGCTTTTCTAAAACTATAGACACACTTTTGCCACCATTCTCAATTTATTTGAATATTCACAAGCTTGGCTTTTTGCATCCAGAAATTACACAATGGTTTGAAACACTTCTACACACTTCCTAACTGTCACGAGTTGGATTTAAGTTAGAGTTATGCCCAAGTGTAGGACAAGACCCTAGTGTGAGAAAAGACTAAGATAATAGATTTATTTGAGAAATGACAGTGAATGTAGTAAGGTGAGTCTATTGGCCCGAGGATGATAACCGAAATTAAATCTTCCTCGCCAAATCGTGACGTCAAGAATTGCTATAAACTCACCGCCCTCTGACAACCGTAAACAAACTAAAGGAGATACGGGTAAACTAATACTACAGACTAATAGTTGAACAAAGTCTGGAATGGAATTCACCACTATACATCGGATTTGTGGACTACGAAAAAGCATTTGACAGTGTGGACAGAGAATCACTTTGGAAATTGATGAGGCATTATGGAGTTCCCCTGAAAATCATTAATTTAATAAAGAAAACCTATGAAGACATGACGTGCAGAGTTCTTCATGAAGGACAGCTTACAGAACCATTTGGGATAAGAACAGGAGTGCGACAGGGATGCCTCTTGTCTCCATTTCTTTTCTTGCTGGCAATAGATTGGGTTATGAGATCATCGACAACACACAACAGAAATGGAATCCAGTGGACTCTGACTAAGCAGTTGGATGATCTGGATTTTGCTGATGATTTGGCTCTCCTGCCCCATAACCGTAATCAGATGCAGGACAAATTGAAAACACTCGATGAGAGGTCACAGCAATTGGGTCTGAAAATACACAGGGAAAAGACAAAAATAATGCGAATAAATGCAGGTAATGAAAACAGGGTTGAACTTGAAGAAACGCCAATACAAGATGTAGAATCATACACATATCTTGGCAGTAATATAGACAAAGTTGGAGGGACAGACAGCGATATCAAAATAAGAATACAAAAAGCAAGAGGAACTTTCATTGCATTGGGAAATATATGGAGATCAAGAGAAATAGGATCCAACACGAAAATAAGAATCTTCAACTCAAATGTGAAGTCAGTCCTATTGTATGGCTCGGAGACATGGAGAACAACAAAGACAACAACCAAAAAGCTACAGACTTTCATAAATGGGTGCTTGCGTAGAATAGAGGGATTAAAATGGTATGACAAGGTTACCAATGTGGAACTGATGACAAGAACTGGACAAGTGCCAGTGGAACAAGAGATGAGAAGAAGACGATGGCGATGGATAGGACACACACTGAGGAAACCTGTTGATAGCATTACAAGGCAGTCCTTGTTCTGGAACCCCCAGGGCAAGAGAGGCAGAGGAAGACCAAGAAGTACATGGAGAAGAGAGTTGGAAACAGAGGTGAAAATGATGAGGAGAACATGGAAAGAACTTGAGATGATGGCACGTGACAGGAGGACTTGGCATGTGTTTGTTGAAGGCCTATGCTCCTTTGGGAGTGGAGGGTTATGAATGAATGAATGAATGAATACTACAGACACCACTATACAGACAACATTTAAGGACTATATAGTGAAGAAGCTGATCCAGTGAACATTAAATAAGTGTATTATACAAATCAACAGAATTTTCATAACATAGTAACAAACAAAGAAAAGCATATATCGTGCAAGGTTGCACCGACCTGGAAAACAAAGAAAATCAATTTGATTATAAGCACACCAAATTAAAACTCCAACCACTTTCACTCCTTCATACACCCTGCTGGGGACAAAATTAAAAAAAAATGATAAGTGATCTTAACTACAGTCTAATTTGGTGGGGCGTCAACTAAAGCCACGCTCTATAATTTACTATTTCTAATGTCAAGGTTCTGCTGGTACTGCCGAAGACTATCTGCACAGTAGCTAACTCTGTCAGCGATATCCGCCACTAAGTCACACTCTGCACTGCTAATTAATAGACTTTTTCTAACTCTAAGGCTCAGAGGCTACCCTCTAAGAATAATATGAGACTCTGCATGTCCCTGATCTATTTTTCACCATCTCTCTCTCCACTTCTCCTGCCTTGCTGCTCTCGTTTCATTTCAGCAACCGGGAAATGATATCCCTTTCTTCCTGGTTCTGACTCGTACTTCTGATGACTAGGCACTTGCCGTAGACTGTAGAGGCTTCTCTATTTGGCGAAAAGAAAGCTGATTCTCCCTTGCTATGTTACCCCTCATTTGGGTTTGGGCCCTTCGGTATTATTTTGACCGAGGCTTAAAAAAAAGACACACCAACCCGCTTGCTTGGGTTCGATGGGTGTGTATGAGCTTAGAGCTCCGGGTCTTAAGAAACCCTTTTCACTGAAGACTGCGTCGCTGTCTCGACCTGCTCTTCCTCGCTCCCTCTCTCTGGGGGCCACAATACTCAGAGCCGATACCCACTGCGGTACAAGCTCTTACGCCTCTGGCGCTTCCTCGACTTTTTCTCTCTTGAGAAGACTGGCTACCTTTGCCAGCTGTCAGGAACAAGATTTATTGGCAACCCCCGCTCTTCGGGCCGTGACCACTGCTGTGGACACAAAATAAATGCCACTCTGTACTACAATACTAAAATACTCTCATAAAATAACTTATCTATTGAAACATATACAGTTGCTGCTTCAGTCACACTCATATCTTAGCACAAACATGTAAACACCAGAAACGCAGACTGCTCCACCATTTCCCCTCTCTTGTGCACGACGATACGTAAATATTTCCTGACCCTGGGTCAGCTATTCCCAACAACCCCCTGCCTGTCTAGTAAACCCCAGACTTACTGATCAATACCAATTACACAGCTTGCCTCAGGCCTTAAAACATTAAAAACAGGTAGGGAAACTGTTGCGGTCGGAAAATTAGCCCAACGGATTGTTGAAAGTTTGATAGTCAATCGTGGTACCTGGGTTTACAGTTCATCATTTTTGCATCGTGCCTTCGATGTTAATTACGCGAATGTGGGTTTAAATACTTTGAAACCATGATAGTCATAATTGAATTCCCAAATGTTCATAGACGGGATAAGTCATGTCTAGAGTCCAAACAAACAATTTATTATACATTCTGTAGACATCGTACGTTGATCATGAATTACATCACAAATATAATTTAGAATCCTATGTTGAGTTAGCTATCTTGCATATCAGTCCTTTGTCTCGTACATCTGAATTACTGTAGGCAGAACGACATAACTATATGCACGCGTGGTTGGTAAATCCAACGACCGACAGTGAGATTATGCGTCTGGCACTAGTGTTAACTAAAACGGACTGTTAATTTATCTCGACAAGGTTTAGTCAATTACTAACCTGTAACTTCATCTTTCTTCATCATAACAGTGGACTGACCCATGTCCATAATAAAATACAATATAACTGTGTGGCACTCCATGCCCGACACTATAAGAATATAAAGACACGTCTTCTCCGTTCGACGGTCATTCAAGAAAGGGTCCCGTCACTTGGTCACCGTGCGTGACTACCAACGCTGAAACGTCACAGCGTTCACTAGGCTAATAATACTTTTACATTACATTAAACGTTGTAACCCCTAAAATCGCATGCTGCTAACCTCTAGCAGACAATGCCAATTAATCTACCGTAACAATTCCCTGTCCACCGGGGGAAAAAAATCTATTAGATAGATTTTTTTTCTTCAAAAACCTATCTGAATGAATATCAAAAAATTTAACAATATCAAAAAATTTAACAAAAATGCGGCATATGGCCTACGATGTTCTGTCTAGAACAAATGTCGTGGTCATGTCGACTTACTAACAGTCATCTAATATATTAATGATCATATTATACATAAATGTAATACATAAATTTTATATGAACTAAAAGAGAATGGCTAATGTTGATATCTAATTAAATAATTAATTAACTTAAAATATGTCGCAATGAAATGTCACGTCAGACTAATATAAAGAGTTAAAATTAAACTAATTAATTATATTGAGTGTGTAATAAGAATAAAGTTGTTGAAAATCTAATGTAAGAAAAATGAAAGGATATGTTAAAGAGAGAAATAAATAAATGAAGAATAAAGTAGAGAAAGAAAGTAATGTATAAATTTAACTTAGTTATGTGTGTTGGACATTAATTAAGTTTAGTATTAAGTTGTTAATACCTATCTAAATTAACCAATTTAAACAATAATGTAGTATGTAATGTATCAACCTAATTATTAACCATATAATATAATAGTTACATACAATAACATTATATAAGAAACATGTGAGTTCTTATTTTTTTCTTCTTTCATTTTTTTTTCCCAAATTTCATTTCATTTTTTCATATTTATCTCACCTTTCTTTTTAATTTCCATTATTTTAACGACTTAATAAAAATTAATTAAAGTTGGATATGATGATCCATCCGTAGGCTTGATCCTTGTGAATTCCGATTAGAAAAAAATGTTTATGTGTTTCAGTTCATAAGTATCGACGTTATTGACAATAGTTCATGTCGCATACTGAGTTACTTTGATAGTATTTTCTATTATTTTCACTTGATGCACGAAAATGTTTCCAATAGTTTAATCATGACTGGATATCAAGCAAAGTCCTGGCGTAAATACGAACATAGAGTCAATTGATTTCGTTCATTTCGTATATACTATGTCTTTAGTAAGCAGATACGTGTATTGTAGGCAATTGTTTATGTCTATGTAGAACAGCAATGATAGTGCTATGTCTCTTGAGTAAGTATCTGCGACGTTACTATAGTTCAGGACTCGACATCAGTAGGATTTCGAGACAGAGTATCTGCCAAGACGTTATCTGATCCTGTGATGTACTCGATTGAGAAGTCAAAAGGTTGAAGGAGAATAGCGAATCTGGTGAGCTTTGGACTTTTATGATTCGCCCGTCGTAGTGATGCTACGGCTTTTTGATCTGTCTGGACCACGAATGGGGCCCCTAACAGGAACTTCTCCAATTTCGTTATCGCCCACACCACTGCTAACAGTTCGCGGTCGACAGTGGAGTATTTGATCTCTGGTGGTTTCAGTTTCCGTGAGACGTACAAGGATGGATGGAGGATGTCGTCATGATATTGGAGCAAACATGCGCCAATTCCGTAATTACTCGCATCTGTATGGAGAATAAACTTTTTGGAAGCATCAGGTAGTCTCAAAATAGGTGGGTTTGAAAAAATGTCAATAATATTAAGGAATACATTATTACACTCACTAGTCCATGTCACCTTCACTGGCATGTCCTTTTTTAACAGTGATGATAAGACAGCCGTGATAGATGACAGGTTAGGTACAAATCTGCTGTAATATTGGACTAGTCCTAACAAGCTTCTAACCTGTTTCTTCGTTTGAGGAACGGAAATGTTTAAAATTTTAGAAACCGTACTGGGTAGTGTTCGGATATATCCTGCTCCAATAATGTGACCCAAAAAAGTTATTTCGTGAAACGCTACTTGTAATTTTGTGGGTTTAGCAGTTAAATTGTTCCTTCTTAATGTGTCCAAAACGTATTCAAGACCCAAAAAATGTTCCTCAAAAGATGAACTAAATAAGCATATGTCGTCTATGTATGTAATAATGTTTGGTCTACCTGAAAAAATGTGTCGCATCATGCGAACAAAGGTAGCTGGAGCGTTAACAAGCCCAAAAGGCATAACATTCCACTGGTATAGACCTTGCGGAGTGGAAAACGCTGTGTAGTATTTAGCTTTTTCGGTTAGTGGTATCTGCCAATAACCTTTAGTTAAGTCTATCTTAGTGAATATAGTTGCGGTCGATAGACGTGGCAGTAAGTCGTCGAGAAGTGGATGTGGTTCGCTATCAACTATCGTTTGTGCATTTAATTTTCTATAGTCGACGCATAGTCTAATGTTATTGTCCTTCTTTCGGACAATAACTAATGGAGAAGAAAATGGGGAATTACTAGATTCAATAATTCCTAAAGATAACATCTGTTCAAGTTCCTTAGTAGTTTTAGTAAGAAAGTGTAGAGGAACAGAATATGGATGTACCCGAATTGGAGTATCATCGTTAAGAGTGATGTCATGACTAATGACTGATGTGCGACCTGGAACGTCGGTCAACACATCTGGATAAGATTGTAGAAGTCCAGCAATCTGTTGATGCTGTTGCGGTGTAACCGACGAAGAGATGGTTACGTCCAGCCAAGATTCAGTAGGCTGTACTACAGGTACAGGTAATGCTAACTGTACCTCAGGAAAAGAAGATTCTTCTTCCTGGATAACAGACAAATTAGAATAGTGACATGTAGGTACGAAAGTGTCATCTAGTTCATGAAAAATAGCTTGTAGATGTTCAGGTCGAGTATGAAATTGTTTGAGCATATTTATGTGAAATATTTTGTGATGTCCCTTAATGTCCAGGACATAATCAACATCAGAAATCTTATTGATAACCTGGTATGGACCGTTCCACGAGATGAGTAGTTTATTATCGTTATGTGGCAATAACACATAAGCTTGATCTCCTGGAAATAATTGACGTAATCGTCTATTACTGTTTTGGAAAGTTCTAGCTTTCGCTTTAGCAGCCTCAGATGAAGCTGTTGCCATTTTGCAGGCATCAATAATGTTATTCCGGAGATTAATTACATACTCATAGGATGACTGGGTATCCTGAGTTATCTCGGAGTCAATCAATAAGTCTTTTATTAGTCCCATAGGACCTCTTGGTGGAGCGCCAAAGACTAATTGAAACGGAGAGAAGCCAGTTTGTTCATGTGGCACCTCTCGATAAGCGAATAACACGGCTGGGAGTACTCTGTCCCAGTCCTGTGGATGGTTAACTGTAACTTTATGTAACATTTGTTTGAGTGTGCGGTTAAGTCTTTCTACTGCACCATTATTCATTGGGTGATAAATGCTGCTGAGATTTCTATCTATATTCCAAGTCTTCATTACTTCAGTCATAGTCTCAGATATAAATTGAGATCCATGATCTGACAAAAGTTTCCTAGGAAAACCTACTCTAGAGAAGATCAGGTGTAGTGCATCAGCTACATCTGTGGTGGTGGTTGTTTTCAATGGGATGGCTTCTGGCCATCGTGTGCATAAATCGATGCACGTGAGAATAAATCTATGTCCTCTGGCTGATGGTAAAAGTGGGCCAATAATATCAATGGCCATCTTGTCAAAGGGTCTCACAGATATGTCACAAGCCTGAATAGGCGCCGTGTGAAAGGCTCCTCGTGCTTTCACTTCCTGGCATATCGTACAGGAGCGTACGTACTGTGAAATATCTCGTGACACTCCCGGCCAAAAAAAAGAAGATAATACTCGAGAACGTGTCCGAGTATATCCCATGTGACCTGCGCACTTAGAATCATGTGCGTGTTGAAGTATGTACCGTCTAAAAGCAAAAGGTACCATGACCTGTTGTCTTACATGAGTTTTATCCATAAAACATCTTAATAAAATGTTATTTTTAATAATAAACCAATGACTACTATTATTGTTCATAGCAAGATTGTCAACTTTGTTGACC
Source organism: Oreohelix idahoensis (assembly GCA_024509875.1). NCBI lineage: Eukaryota > Metazoa > Mollusca > Gastropoda > Stylommatophora > Oreohelicidae > Oreohelix > Oreohelix idahoensis. Next base: position 360,625 of record JAMPIV010017495.1, on the reverse strand, counting down.
AGTGCAAAACATTTTGTTAATGATTTGTCTTCCTTCTGTTTTGTAGCAAAGGATACTCGGTCAATAGTAGAATGAACCTCGATATTTTCATGTTTGTCTGTTTCCTTGTTTTCAGTGTCCATAGTCTCTAATTGTTTCGTATGTGCTCTGGTTATTACTGCATTTCCGATGCATAGATTATTTTTTTTTTTTTTTTTTTTTTTTTTCCCATTCAATAATCTCTTCTGGTGTGCAATCTTTACTTCCGTGTATGCATCCCACCATAAGGTCGGCAATTGGGTTTATTAACATGCATGCTTTAACGTTGCCTGTGAAAAAAGGTGTATTAATATGTATAATAGCAGTTGGATAACATTCTATGGTTCCTCCAAAGGTCATGCACCTGACATGTTCTCCAGTTGCACAATTTGGATGAACAAGTGACTGACGGATTCCGATCGTTGTCGATCCCGAATCTCTTAAAACTGAGACGACGGATCCATTAACTTTTCCTCTGTTGAAGATCAGCGAGCCTGTTCCGTCATTGACTGCTAGACTGACTTCTGGTAGAATGTGTCCGCAGTTAAGAACTGTCTCTTTTGCCTTCTGAAATATAAGATTACATTCTGGGCAACTATTTGCCACGTTATAATTCATTGCATAACATGTAGATGAAGACTGTATTTTGTTATTAGTAGGTGAACTCTGAACCCCAGGGGTTGTAGCAGTAGTAACGGCTGCCCCTGTATTATGATTATAATTTGTCGATCTACGAGAATGAGAACGATGACGAGAATAATCAGTTGAATTATCCCGTTGTCCCCTATTGTAACTGTTATCTCGGTGTCTCGAGCTATAATTATCGCTGTTGTTCCAATTGTTACCATTATTATAATTATATGACCGATTATAACTTGAGTTACGTGGATTATTGTTGTATCTGGACTGAGGTGAATAATTTCTATTTTGTGGTCTTCCTCTATTAAAGTTATTGTTAAAACTATTACGTCCCTTATGAAAATTAATGTCATAGTTTCCTTTGAACCTACCTCTGTCCACACTGTGTGTTCTTGGTTTGTTATTATTGTGATATGCCATATTGGAGGTTACATATATATATTTATATATTCTTTCGTACCCTCAAGTACATACAGTCGAGCTGTTAATGGTCACGCAGTCTGCTCTCAGATGCGAAAGGCAAAGAAGTCTCTCTGACAGAACTCGCGCTCTCGCTGTATTTTGAAATTTTTGTATGGCCTATTTCCATTTAGGGCAGGTTCTATATATATATAGGACCAACTACAGAGAAGGTTTATCTGCTAATGTGTGTTTTGTGTTCCGAAATGCAGGCACACATTGTCCAGCTGTACAAATCTGAAAAACTAGTAATCTACATATCCTCCTTATTCCTGGACCGATTTTCTTCATCTTCGGCTTAAATTACACCCTGAATTATTCTATTGCGATAATGGTCTTTTACTATCATACTACTGTCTATTCCTAGGTGTAGCCTAAACAACAAAATTTTTGACTTGTCTTATGCCTCGATGTAGTCCATTCGAAATGTTTTCCTTCACACGTTACTTCCCGTGGAAATCTTTTCACACACTATCAGATGAACATTCCTATTATAGAATTCTTGATCTCTGCCATGCTGTACTTCGCTCCTAAGTCTGTAGCTTACCTCCAATTGAACGAAGGTTACACAGATCTAAGCTCGCCATTGTTAAGCAGTACGTTTGTAAACACGATACACGCAGAAGCGATTCCATTGGTTCGTCAAGGATATACTGTCATAAAGTATGTCAGACTGTGTTGGTCAGAATGCCGTTTTTTTTTAATTCGACTTCATGACAGTGAGATACATCTTTGTTTCATAGATCTGGAAAAGGCGTTTGACAGGGTCCCCTGGCGCAAACTTTGGGACTGTTTGGCAAGGAAGAACATTACAGCACCTCTGATTCATGCTATACAGAGCTTCTACAAGTCTTGCAGAAATTATGTGAGGACAGCAAACCATAAGTCACAAGAGTTCAGGACCCGCACTGGTGTAAGACAAGGTGATATCCTGTCACCTTATCTTTTCATACTCCTCATGGGCGATGTCATCAAGGCACGTAAGGAGAGAACAAGAAAGTATTCAGTGGGGTATTGGAAGATGAGACGGGTCTGGATTTCAGAGCTGGCATTTGCTGATAATTTTGCCCTGATTGCTAAATCAGAGGCAAATCTCCAATCCAACCTGCAAGTCTGGAAGGAAGAGCTGGAGAAGAGAGGGATGATCATAAACAGCACTAAAACAAAATCCATGGTGATATCACGAGAAGAAAGAAGGCATCAGATTAAGCTGGGAGAACAGGTCCTGGGGCAGGTCGACCACTTTAAATACATCGGAGCTGTTATAGACTGGAAGGGAGGCATCAAAGAGGAGTTGGTCACTCGAAAAGCAGCAGCTGGGAGACTTTTTCAGGTCATAAATCGAGGATTCCTCAGCAAGAGAGAGGTTGGTAAGATAACGAAGATGGCTGTATACCGCTCCACTTATGTCCCAGTCTTGACGTATGGATGCGAGTCATGGGCAATGACTACAAGCCACAAACGCCAGATCCAAACCTCAGAAATGAGGTATCTGAGGACGGTGGTTGAAGTAACAAGAAGAGGCATGGTCCGCAACCAGACGATACGTCAATGCCTAAAATCCCACCCCCTTCAGACCCAAGTAGAACAGTCCCAACTAAGATGGTTTGGCCATGTCTGCAGAATGGGAGAAGATAGGCTAACACGACAAGCATGGAAACAAAGAGCCAGGGATCCAGACCCCCAGGACGACCCAGAGTCCGCTGGGAGGACAACATTAAACAATCTTTGAAGGACCGAGGACTAGAATGGAACCAGGCCAGAAGGAAGACAGCCGATAGGATAGTCTGGCGCTCTCTCTTCCAAACCTCTATAGCTCATGGTAGAAGGGGAACGACTAAGTAAGTATATTTTGGTATCTTTTTATGATTTCATAGCTTAGGATGTTGAGTTCGACTTCTCATTTATGACTTTTTCTATTTCCTCTACAGCAATTTCAGAGTTTAGATATGGTTTCTCCCCCACATTATTTATCTCATTTTTTCTTAGCTCTGTTATGGGTTATTCTCTTCTCCCTATTTCTTGTTGTGCCAGGTTTTCCTCGACACTTACATTATAGAAATATTTAGCTTGAGTTTTTGCTTTTTGTTTGTCTTTTCTTACCTCCTCATATCCCATCCTAACTAACATAATTACCGATGTATGTTACGTCGGTCGGTCTCACTCAAAATAGTAACTCGCGCCAGAAAAACAAGTGCGCAACGCACGGTGTGCAACTTGCGCGGTGTGGGTGTTATATAAAACAAATACTTTTTTTTTTTTTTTTAAATTACTCTTTCACGAAATTAGTAGCGCTCGACAAAGAAAAATTGCGTAAAAATTGGTGTGCGTGAGCCAATAACATACCAAAGTGAATTGTATTTGAACGGTTTGACATATAATGATCAAGATGATAAGATGGCTGCCCAATCTGCAACTAAAATAACATAATTCTCGCCGTGTGTACGTTGGTCACAGCTGAGGAATGCAACCGTGTTGAAAAATTGTATTGTTTCCATTATATATACTCTCCCGAAAATAGTTACAATCAACAAAGAAAAGCGTTCAAATGACGGTGTTCATGAATAGTTTGATTATATTGTATAATGGAAAGAAACCAAAAACACTCTAAGAATGTACTTCTATCTGCTCATCCGGGAACGGAAACAGCACACTATAATTAAAAACCCGTCAAGTTTGACGGGTTATTGCTAGTCTATCCATAATCTTGTGGGGGAGCCTGCAACTATGCCAAAAAGGGTAGGCATGGGAACGAGCCTGCGAAGCACGAAGACAAACAGCCGTAATATTGGACAGAATGTTTGTCTTAGTTTTATATCTTCATATTTTCTGTTTCTGTCATGCTCATATATTTTGTAGTTCTGTTGGGTTGTTAAAAGGAAATACTGCCCCGCCCCCCCCCCCCCCCCCCCCCCCCACCTTTTTAAAAACTCTGATGAAATAAAGATTTCGTTCGTTAATTCGTTCGGGCTTCAACGCTCCTTACTCTGTCATGTTCTTGCTGTGACAATTATAGTACCTGGTCGGTTTCAATCTCTGTTGTTCGTGTTTCGTACATTGTTATCTATGCTATTTCTCTCCTGGTGTATATGGCAGCATGGTTTCTCTGTCATAAAGCATTCAGCTCCACGACGCAATAGCTTTTTTGTTTAGGGACACCTTCAGCTCGTCTTCGATTTGACACTCACTTGATGGTTCCTTCAGAAGTGCCTGAGCACGTTTAATTTTGTTTCTTTGTTTCTGTAGCGAGATAGGTGTTTGGATGAGTTCCCTGAAATAGAGAAGAGAAATGGTGACATCTAAAGAAGAGGATGGCACAGGACAGATAGGTAGTTATCCTCGCCGGTCTAGGGATAGCAGTAGAAAGAGAGATGTGAAGTAAGTCTCGCTAGATCTATCCTATGCTCTAGATGTGCCTCTATAAATGTGTGTATAAATGCCGCTCGTTTAATTAGCCTCCACTGTCTACAATGTGTCAGAAAATAATTAATGACTCTTTGAACATTCTCACAAAAAATAGACTGAATGACTGCAATTTATAGAGCACACCACACACCTTTAATAATTATCTATAATTTTGTTTTCACTAAAGAAACTATAGTGTCTCTTTATGTATTGGTTTTTGTTGGGGGCTGCGTCACGGTGGGTAATTATCTTGGCTGGTTTATTTTCGGTCGGGATGGTTGCACCATGTGGCATCCCCAACTAAGACTCACTGACGCATCGTGTAGAGCTGGATGACGCAAAACGCCTAGTGACAAGTCGGTCTTCATGTGGCATTCATGGCTAACGGTAGTCTTTTTAATATGTAGTTTATCCACTAGCATATATGTAGTGTTAGTCTGCGTTATGGCTGTTGAGCCCAGTGAAAGTGTTTTAGATTTAATGTGATTTTAATCACTATACAGTGCGTAGAGCAAAGTGTGACCGGCGCCACTTAGATAATTTGCTAATTATCGAATAACTTTGTGGAATGGCAACATTGCCAGAATAACTAGTAAAGATGGAGTGATAAGTCAAATACAAATAAATATGGTCAGAGTTAAACTAGCAAATCTAGAAATGAGTTCGCAGACATAAAGTGATGTCTTCTTCTTCCATCCTTAGCCATCAACCGGCAAAGCAGTATGTGGCCAGTACGCCTAGTGGCGTCTTAGGGCAACAACAAATTGATCAATCTATCGCTGTTTCCACCACGCCTGGTGGCGTCTTTGTGGAACAAAAACAGACCAAACAATCTATCATTGTTTCCGTAATCAGATTGGTTGGCAAGCAGGTGATCAGCCCACTGTGCGAAGTTTTTACGGGATGGGGTAAACAGCCCCATGCCCATACCCTCCTTAGTCGCCTTTTACGACATGCGTGGTAGGGTGCAGTGTTACTATTCTTTGCTCCCCTTTCGGGCCCCGGTAACACACGGGTGATAAAGTGATGTGAAGGATTATAATTAAACAATGTTCGATGCAGTGACAGTAAGGTTAAAGAAACTGTATGTTCTGACAATGATAATAAAGGCGCAATGATCTGTGCAAGTTTATAAATTGTAATATCAGTCAAGATTATCAAAGACAATATCAGAGTTTAGTTCTAGTGTTTTTCATGCTTCATAAGGAAGTGTGAACGTTTATTAAAATTCATGGTCAGTCGTCACTACGGGCGTTCTTCTCACCGAATTGAATTTATTGCATCGACTTGCGTGATTCTAACCGTTGGTGTTGGCCTTCAATGATGTTATCTCTGGTATTCACCAAAGATCGTTCTTAATATAAATGAACACAAGCCCCTAACAAACCTTGGGCTCAATTTGTTACAATTAAAATCAAACGATTAGAATAATGACACTAGAACTCAACAGTCAGAACGAACTTGTTTATTGAATAACGATGCTCAAAAGATATATTCAAGAAACCGATGGGGGGAAAACTATGAATTCGAACCATAAACCTGTTCACATACAGTCCCCAACAGTTTTTCTCATCACGTTAAGTATGGTTGGTTGCTTGGCAATGTCTCTCCACCATTTGAAAAATCTTTAACTTCTGATGGTACTATGCAACTCTGCAAGTGGGTCTTTTTATTTGTTGGTGACTTCCCGTATGTTAGATAGTGCCTTGCCCCACTTCTAGGCTCGTAGCACTTTCGTTTGAAATAGTGTCACAAGGCAGGACTCCTTCAATAGAGACTGCTCGAAAGTAGCAGTGAAATCTCTTCACAGGCAGGAATTCTTCTGTACAACTATTCATGTCTGCCCTGCTGCTCTACTTAGTTTTTTTTTCTTTTTCTTATCGGCACTTTGTAGGAAAAGGTCAAGGTAAAGGATCCCGTTACACGCCCATTGAGGCATATTGGGAATATGGTGTTAGGCCCATATTTTCTCGACTATCGGCACACTAGGGGTGATGTGGTCAGCATCACGCCGGCCGCCTTAACCTTCCCAGGGTTGCTCTGGCACCCAATTCATGAGGCTGGGTCGACCCCAAAGTCGTTTGCGGTCTGAAAAATCCCAGCTCAACTGGGGATTGAACCATGGGCCACCGAGCTAGGAAGCCAAATCGGCACTTTGTGCTGTGCCAAAATGTTTTCCTTTTTTTTAAACGTTATTCGCGTTTTATAGAAATTTACAAAAACATGTGCATTGAACATTTCCACTAACAGGTTCAAATAAAAATATAACAAATACATGTATAAACACTCGTGTACGCACACATACCCGCACATTTATACTTGCGGTCTTATGTTATTCCTTTCAACAACCAAATTTGTTTGTTATTTCTTTTATTGGTGGTTGGAAAAAATAAAAATATGGGTGTTTTATAATGTGTAGACGTATATGTTTAGAATGTAACTGTCACCTAAATTATGCAAAACTTATCACACAACGCAGGCCTCCAAACTTACAAGCACCCACTTATTATTATTTTAAATAGTCATCGAACTGGTACATAACAAATCAATTTAAATATATTACATACAGATTACAATTAACCATTTAACTATGAACAGGTAACGTTGTATTTTCCTTTTCTGAGTTAAAAAATGTTTGCAGTAGAAAAAAAGACAACCCACTCCCCCAAACATACATACTCAAACCCCTTTTTCTATCGCTACAAAAATATTGAAGACTCCAGCAAAGGTGTCAAGTTTCGCCCCTCTCCACCGTATTCCCAATATGCCTCAATGGGCGTGTGACTGGATCCTTGACCTACCTTTTCCTACAAAGTGCCGATAAGAAAGAAAAAAAAAACTATTAACAATCTATAGAAGTCTATAGAAGTCTATATAGTGATAGAGAGCAGTGGAGGACCCTGTCTGCTGATGCTTCCACCATGGCACCCCTACGACCTATGACTGGTTACGGGTTGAGATGATGATGATAGAATTTTGCAAAAAAAAAAAAAAAACCAAAATAAAAACTATTAACAATAGTCTATAGAAGTTTTCCTAGTTGTGATGTTAAGGAGATATGCCTATCCCTCACAGATGACAGGGTTACTGTGTTAATGGGTGCTCTGTCTATAGGTAGGTCGAGGTCCCATTGGCTGCGTGTTAGAGCGCTTTCCTCTCAGGCAAAGTTACCGGGTTCCGAGTTTAAAACTTTGTAGTGACACGTTCATTCTATCTAGCTGTAAATGGGTAACTGACTCTGCTCTTAAGTTAGGGAAGGAAACGTCGGCAGTGAAGAAGGGAACTGGTTATCCCACATCCTCAAGCTGGACCTAGTAAAGTAAAGTCGCTAAAACGTAATCCCCTGCAGCAGTATTTACTATGGCACTACAGTGTGTGCAGCTTGTAGGCATACATTACACAACTTTCCATATTAAAACATAGACATACGTAAACACATTGCATCAGGCCTTTGTTTACTCTTTATATTGCGCGTTAACCTTGTTCTATTTCTAGGGTATAAGGTTATTTATACTTCCTGGTTTTTTTTTAATCCTTTACAAAGACGGGGAAAGGGTGAGATGGCTGCCTCCTGACGATATAAAACTTGACAGTTAAATACTGTACTTCACTTGTTCTTACGGATACAAATATTTCAGTTGAATTTTTTTTTTTTTTTTTTTCTATAACCAGCGGCACTCGAGCTTTCCGGCTCTTTCGGCCCAATGACATGTCATTGCGAGGCTGGGGGGTCAGTGGACTTTCCTTCCAACCCGGTCAGGAGCTTCGCTCCTTCCCATCCACACGGGATTTATGTGCAGGAGCCGTTCAGATTATTCAGTCAAATTTCCGGTCGTAAACATTTCTTCAAACGCCGACGGCCGGGTTTGAACCATGAACACCTGGTCGCCAGTACAACGTCGTAGCCATTACACCAGCGCGGCTCCTTTTCAGTTGAATAAAACCTGTCAAAATGTGGTGACCTACTATTCTATTTTTTGCGCGTTGAAACAACAATTTTTGCTGTGGATACAGCCTCTCACCATCGTTCTGTATGCTACTCCATCTGTATCTGATTTTATATCATTTCATTTTGTTATGTTCACTCACTTCAGATCAATACTTTTGTTATGTTCATTTATTCATCCATATTTGCCTTCTTGACCTTATAGATTTCTCTTTTTATTTGTCCTTTTGTTGCTGTTGTTGTTACTGATCGAGTGGCGCTTGGGCTCTCGCCCTTCGGCCCAATGCCATGTAGTGATATCTGCATGTTTTCGAAAGTTGTTTTCTTTCTACGTACAAGGTGTTCCATTTATGTGGCTTTTTCCTTTTGTTCAATTAAATTCCTTCAGCTTGTTCACAAATATTTGAATGTTGAATAGCTATGGGGGCCACGTATTTAACTATCTGGTTATTTCTCTACAAATTCTTCTTTTCAGTTTGCTGTTTGGCCATATATTCTTCTTAGCTTTCTGCTTTAAAGTAAACTTCACCAATCGTCAGCTTCCCACAGAGCATAGGCCTTCAACAAACTTATGCCAAATCTTCCTGTCCCGTGCCATCAGCTCCAGGTCTTTTCACGTCTCCCTCATTCCTTTCATGACTGACTCCAGTTCTCATCTCCATGTGTTCTTCGGGCTCCCTCAGCCTCTCTTACCCTGGGGATTCTAGAACAAGGACAGTCTTGTAATACTATCAGTAGGTTTCCTCGGTGTTATTCATATCTGTCGCCAGCGTCTTGGTCTCATCTCTTGTTCTAGTGGCATTTTCTGGTTCTTGTGACCAGGTCCGCATTAGTGATCTTGTCAAACTATTTCAATCCCATCTCTTCTGCGGAAGCATCCATGTATGAAAGTCATTTTTAAAAAAAAGTTTGGTTTGGTTTTAAGGACTATCTTCATTGCACACGGACAACTCCATAAATGCTCCGATCTCCTCCATAAGATCACACAAGGAGGATCTCAGCACATTGCACGAACTCCGTAGCACCGGCGAGAATCCCAATGTATGTATTTGGAATCCCACATTCTTTAAATATTTTTGTGGTGGTAGGTTTCTAATTCTTAAATTTTGCCATGGCAGCGGCCTTACAGCCTACTTTTTACGATTTCCAACTGCCGTGGGATTTTTAACGTGCGCAACTTGCATACGGGACCTCCTATTTTTTCGCTCTTTTCCGAGAAGGCTAGGCATCCGATCTCACTACCCAGGAGACCAGGGGGGGGGGGGAGGGGGGGGGGGGGAATGACATCATTAGGATCAATGGTTCTGGAAACAAATTTCCATAAATTATACTCCCTCAACTGGGAATCGAACCCGGTACCACTCTGACCCCTAAAAAAGTTAGTTTACCTCACCTAAATAATGATTATTTTTGCTAATGTCAGTCATGTAGACATGCTGGAACTTTGTAAATGTACTAAGAAAAAAACCAAGGTCACCACCGAAGGATTATAATTGGTGTATCATTACCAGCTGCCATCTGCATATCGAGGGTCAGCTGCAATAGATCTCCAACGTCTGCTGCCTCTTGTCTTGATGGTGAACTCGGATAGATTCTTTCCTGTCCATCCTTCGAAATTATCTTCCAACTTATAACACTTTGTGATATATAGTGTCTTTACATCCAGATAGCAAAAGATATTTAATTTCCAATATTTGCGTGGGAATTATCCATCCTGTTGTGGCCAATGTTCTACCGTCTGAGAATAAAATACGCGTAATATACGTACTTTATGGCAAAAAAAAAAAAAAAACGCGTGTAATACGTTATTATACGTTAAATTAATATGCGTAAGTTTGACATGGAACGCTTTCCATAGGTATAGCGTGAAATTACGTCATTGGCGTATAATGTGTAAAACAAAGATAAGTTGTTTGTTTTTATGTAACAAGAGTTTTGCCTACAATTTACAGGTAAAAAATATCAGACATTTATGCTTTATTTAAACTACAGCTTGAATTGCTAGACTAACGTGTGTTAAAACGTTCAGATTTACAGAAAATTGTCATTTGACGCAGTGATGCAAAGTATTTCAACCTACGGAAGTTTTACCGTACGCGTATAATACTAACTGTATCTTCAAAAAAAAAAAATACGTATCATACGGGGTCGAACATTGGTTGTGGCTGTGTGTGTGCCTTTTAAAGTTTTGTCTCCCCTTGCCAATCTCATTGTAACATAACCGGAAATGAAGAGGCTGACAGAATGGCAAAAGAAGGTTCACATGTCAACCTGATACAAGTATAACTTTCCAGGAGGCAAAGAGATTTATCAGAATCAGATACAGAAACAAACGGAATGTAAAACATCCAGGTTACACACAAAATGATGCTTACTACCAGCTCAACAGAAGAGAAAAAGTGGTAATCTTCAGACTCCGCACTGGCCACAACAGATTGAGATACCATCTATTCAACAAGCTAAAGATAGGAACTACCGATCAGCGTAACTGTGGCACTGATAAAATGACTGCTGAACATCTGCTTCAAAGTTGCCCCTTATATGCGGTACAGAGAAAGCGCATATGACTGACGCCAGTACCTTTCGTGGAAACGCTTTACGTGGATTCAAATAGCCTCAAACTGACTACTGCTTTCTTTGAGAACATTCAAGTGGACGTCTGAGAGTGTACGAGGAAGAAGAAGTCTTTGTCCTTAAAAAATGTGGAAAGATTCAAGAATCTACTTGTCATCTTTGCCCAGTGGCCATTGCTAATCATTAGCGTTGATTATATTTAAAAAATGTAAAGATAATCACACAGCAAAGATTGCCATAGGAGAGTGAAGTGTTTGAGACTTAAATATACTAGGTCTCAGCTTTATTAGGTGGAGTGTCCTGCTCCCTATCTTACTGCCAATGTCTTCCCTAACTTAGGTGCAGAATCAGGCACCCATTTACAGTTGAATAGACTGGAGCGTATGGTAAATTTACACATATAAATAACCGGTGTTGTTTCCTCAGTGTATTTACTATTCAAATTCCAACTCTTTGCTGTAATGATATTTTATGCGTTAAAACATGATTCGGTTCACTTAATTTAATGTTGTTGTTGTTGTTGTTGTTTTCGCCTACTATGTTGCTGTAATACCCTGTTCAACCTGGAAATTGGTTATAATTGGGGTATATTGTGTGTTAGGTTCTTCGATGTTGGCCGGTTGTTAGTCCTGAAAAGGACTGGTCCTAAAAAGGACCACTAGCTGACTGTCCGGATTCCTCTCCGTTGCTTGCCTGTCCGTGGTGTGTTCACGTTTCCTCGATGACTTCTTCGTCTGATTGGTAGTTCGTTTTAGTGTCTTTTGTGTTTGATGTAATTTCTTCAATGGTCATTCTTTCTGCCTCTATTCTTTTCAGTAGTTGTTCGTTTCCATCTTTCAGTTCTATCAGCTTCCTGACATCTTCTTCTACCTGCTGCTGAATTCTTTTCATGTCTTGGTGTATTATTTTCATGTCGTTTATGAATTGTTGTTGTTTCGCGCTTTCCGAGCTGTCATGTATTTCTTCACATCTGTCAGTTGAGGTTCTGTTTTTGTGTGGCTGGCGGTTTTCTCTCTCCTTTCGCAGTTGTTGTTTCAAATCTCTCACTTCAGTCGTGAGCCGTCTGACTTGTTCCGTTAGGCTGTCTTGGCGCCTATTACCTAGAGTACTTGCCTTCAGTGTGTTTTTTGCCTCTTGGTACGATACCCCCTTTCCAATGGCAACTGTGATTATTTGCCTTGTTTGTTGGTATTCGGGACACCCGCGGTATCGTGCTCCGTGCTTTCCGAGGCAGTTGGTACATTTTCTATTGTTGTTTGGCGCTTTGTAGTCGCTGTCTTTTTTTGCCTTAGGGCAGTCTTTGTACTCGTGGCTGCCCGCACAGTATCTACAGACCGTCTCTTTTCTGCACGTATTCTTTGTGTGAGAAAATCCCTGGCACTTTGAACACTGCATCACTGGCGGGATGTAGGCATGTGTTCTTCGAGGTCTATTCTGGATAGTGATGTTTTCTGGGATTGTTTTCCCTTGTAGAGTCACTATTATCAGTCTGGTGTCTTCTTTGTTCCAGGACTTAAGCCTTTCTGCGTGTGTGAACCTGTACCGAGGGTTTTCGGCCTGGATGTAGCTGAGGGCCTCTGTGTCTGACAAGCTGGTGTCTATCCCTTTGATGACTACTCTCTTGGTTTCAGTGTAGATTTCTGCTTGGATTTTGATCCGGTGTGGTAGCTGAAATTCTGTAGGCCCGGATGCCAGAGCAGTCATCAGCGCTTTAGTCTTTTCTGTATCATTCAGGGCAAGTGTCACTCCCTGTTGATGCCTTCTGATACTTATTATTCCTCTTTTGCCTACTACTTTCTCCAGGACATTGATTACTTTGTCGTCCGGGAGTGCCCGGAGTGTGGCTTCTCCTCCGGACAACTGCGTAATTTTTATTTTGCGCTCTTGATCCTGTTCTTTCTGAATGCTATTTCGTAGTTCGCCTGGGCGGCGTCTCCCATCTGCCACCACTGGCTGTGTATCTGTCTTTGGGCTCGGTACCCTGTCCTCTTCTGTCTGCTCGTGATTCTGCTTCTCTTGATCACCGCAGGAGACTTGGTTGTTCTCCGTTGAATTCCGGCATATCTCGATGTCTGACTCTGGAGCCACCTCAAATAGTGCTTCTTTCAATGTTGGAGATAGACTAAGGAACTCGTCTCCGTCTTCACGCATTCTTTATAGTGCGTCCATAATGGTCTCCGCGATAGCTTTTGGGTCTACTTCGTTTAGTTCCGATGGTATTGTCCCCACATCAGCAGCAGGCTGTGAGGTGACGTCTTGTTGTTCTGCTCTTTTGACTACCCCTAGTGCCGGTCTGTGTTGAAGAGTTGTCTCTTCCATCTCCTTCATATTGTTAGAAGGTGGGTCGGCTGTTTTTTCCGGCTGGCTGTTTTTGCTTTTGTTTAGTGCTGGTGGGCTGGTGTAGACCTTCCTCTTTTTCGCGTGTGGTTTATTTCGAGCCATTTTGACTATTGCGATCGCTGTGTACGTCCTGAAAAGGACGCTGGTAGGGTTCGTGTTTAGCCAGTGTCACAAACTGTACACGTGTGAACCTCGTGCACGGAGGTCCATGCAATGCCAAGGTCGAGAACGCTTAAAATAAACATGTGTCTCCCCCTCCATCTTGTATCAAGCAACCATTAACTACTAACTCGGGAGTTGGCGTAGCTGGCGAGTCCTTTTTAGGGCTTTATGCTATCAGATAGATAATGTTGGTTCTTTTCAGGACTTAGTATCTGTCAACGCTGATCGGGTCAGCAGTCAACAGAGTTGACTTTTTTTTTTAAATGGTAAATGCGCTCTGATGTAACCAAATAGGTTTAAAGAAACGAACCTCGCCAGGAGAGGGCAAAAACCGAACCAAAAAAAAAAAAAAAAACCTCCATCTTTTCCCCTCCCACCCATCTGTTTGTCCGTCTGCCTAATCTATCTGTGACTCTTTCATCTTTCCCCCTTTGGCTCCCTGTGGAACAGAGACTCAGTTTGCTCATGTAAAGCTCACATTGTGTTTCGCCATAGGTTCAAGGTCTTTCCGCGTCTTCTTGAACATTTAATACATAATCGTTAGTTTTAAAAAAATATATATATATTTAGTGGCATACTAAGGGGGACGAGAGAGCGGTCCGCCCCGTGTGACAGCCAGGAAAGGGGTGCTATTTGACACTGTTAATATAGTACTTAGTTAAAATGTTACTTACTCGTGTGTTTCTTCACTGGGAAGTTGGGGTGTCTGTCACGGGTTACCTCCACTTGCTCCGCAGTATTGGTTCAACAATGGCAAAAACCTAGAGTATCTAATGTGGGTCTTCGAAGGTATCTACCTTCGCACAAGATTACTCTTGGCAGAGTTGCAGATAGAATGATGATGATACTTCTGCCTTGAGGGAATATTCACAAGATATTTCAAAAGTCAAGAGCAATATTGAATGTATCTTAGGAATGTTAATTTTTATCTGCCCACCGCCTTTTGTGAAGAGGTATTATATAATTTAATTTAACTCTTACAAGCCCCCAACTGAATTAACAGTAAAATTCTTCTTATTGGTTCAATATAGATATATATTAAAGACACTGAATCATGCGTGTGCACTTCTCTCTGTAATAACTAAATCAACTATGAATTTGTAAAACAGTATATAACAAATTAAATGATCAATTACTTTTGAACAAATGTAAATAAATAAGAGCTGGTGATTAATAAAATGTAGGTGTCTTCCTAGAAAAGATGCCGGCTTTAGAAGCGTAATGTTGAAAAGAACAAACAAAGTTCTTTTGTTATTGGCCTGCTAGAAATGTCACTTAGCTGCCAAAGCGCTGAAGTGTTGGTGCTGCTGTTTCCGTCAATTCGTCTCTGTCGCAACGGCATGTCTCCAGAACAGTTCAAGAGGTAACCTTTTCTGGTCAAGGCAGGTATCTTCACAACTCGCGGAACGTAGGTTTCCAGTGTCGATCACAAGCTTTGAACCACAGAATAGAAGTACAATTGGTATCGTAGAGTAGTTACCCCATTGTCTCTTCGATTCGTACCACAAAGCCAACTATTTAGGAACTCTAGACTTCTTGCTCAGTAGAATAGTCTTGGCAACTTGATAAAGATGCCTCGAACATGCGTCAGGAGTATTATTTCTAATTAGAATTTCTGTGTGACTTTGGGAATAGGTCCTGTAGGAGTCCGGTTTCCGTATTCATATTCATTCATAACCCTCCACTCCCATAGGAGCATAGGCCTTTAATAAACACATGCCAAGTCCTCCTGTCACGTGCCATCATCTCAAATTCTGTCCACGTTCTCTTCATCATTTTCACCTCTGTTTCCAGCTCTCTTCTCCATGTGCTTCTTGGCCTACGTCTGCCTCTCTTGCCCTGTGGGTTCCAGAACAAGGACTGCCTTGTAATGCTATCAACAGGTTTCCTCAGTGTGTGTCCTATCCATCGCCATCGTCTTCTTCTCATCTCTTGTTCCACTGGCACTTGTCTAGTTCTTGTCCTCAGTTCCACATTGGTAACCCTGTCATACCATTTTAATCCCTCTATTCTACACAAGCACCCATTTATGAAAGTCTGTAGCTTTTTGGTTGTTGTCTTTGTTGTTCTCCGTGTCTCAGAGCCATACAATAGGACTGACTTTACATTTGAGTTGAAGATTCTTATTTTCTTGTTGGATCCGATTTCACTTGATCTCCATATATTTCCCAATGCAATGATAGCTCCTCATGCCTTTTGCAAAATCCAGATCATCCAACTGCTTTGTCAGAGTCCACTGGATTCCATTTATGTTGTGTGTTGTCGATGATCTCATAACCCAGTCTATTGCTAGTAAGAAAAGAAATGGAGACAAGGGGCATCCCTGTCGCACTCCTGTTCTTATCCCAAACGGTTCTGTAAGCTGTCCTTCGTGAAGAACTCTGCATGTCATGTCTTCATATGTTTTCTTTATTAAATTAATCATCTTCAGGGGAACTCCATAATGCCTCATCAATTTCCAAAGTGATTCTCTGTCTACACTGTCAAATGCCTTTTCGTAGTCCACAAATCCGATGTATAGTGGTGAATTCCATTCCAGACTTTGTTCAACTATTATTCTCAAAGTGACTATCTGGTCTGTACATGATCTGTTTTGTCGAAAACCTGCTTGTTCACCTCTCAGTTTCTTGTCTATGGACTCTTTTAATCTCTCAAGGATAATCCTGTTTAATACTTTTCCTGGCACTGATAGTAACATTATTCCTCTATAATTTGTGCACTCTTGTAAATTTCCCTTCTTAGGCAACTTAACCAGAATATCCTTCCTTTCACTCTGCTGGTATCTCTTCCTTTTCCCAGACTTTACCAAGTAATTTATATAACATCTCTGTAGCCGTGTCGATATCTGCTTTGATGGCCTCTGCTGGAATGCCATCAGGTCCAGACGCTTTTCCCTCTCTTAGAAGCTTTATGGCTTTCTTTATTTCTTCCTTCGTTGGTATTTCACAGTTAATTTGTAGCTCTTCTTCTGCTGGCTGGATGTCCGGGGGGTTTTGTGGAGCTGGTCTATTGAGGTCCTCAAAATATTCTGTCCACCTCTTCATTTGCTCTTGTATATTGCTGAGCAGTTTTCCATTCTTGTCTTTTATGAGGTAACTTGTTTGCTTGTATTTACCTGTTAGCTTCTTTGTGCTGCTATACAGTTCTCTCATATTTCCTTTGGCTGCAGCATCTTCTGCCTCTCTTGCCAACTCCTCAATATACTTCCTCTTGTCTCTTTTGATACTTCTTTTTACTTCTTTGTTTGCTTCTGTGTACACTTCTTGAGCCTTGGCTTTGGAACTTCTGGTTTTGCTTGTGTTTAAATCTGCTTTCTTGTTTTTTCTTTTATCTTATTGATGGTTTCTGTTGTTATCCATGCTTTTTGTTGTCGTTCCCTTTTCCCCAGTATTTCTTCACATGTCTCATTCCATACAGTTGTGACCTGCTGCCAATAGTCTTCTGTATTCTCTACCTTTTCCAGCGTTTGGAGCACTTGGAATTTGTTAGATACTGTGACCGCAAATTTGTCTCTTGTTTCTTGATTCCTAAGATGTCCTACATTGAATTGTTGTCTATAATTTTGCAATGTTGCATATCTCTTGAGTTTCATTTTTACTTTGGCTATCAGAAGGTGGTGATCTGATGCCACATCTGCACCTCTTTATACCTTTACATCCTGCAATGATGATCTAAACTTCTTGTTTATGCATATATGATCAATCTGATTTTCTGTTCTATGGTCTGGTGATACCCATGTTGCCTTGTGTATTCTCTTCTGTCGAAACATGCTTCCTCTCCTATAGCCAGTTGATTTGAAGCACAGAAGTTTGAGAATAGTTCCCCATTTTCATTCATTATTCCTAGCCAATGTTTTCTCATGACTTCTTCAAATCCGGTGTTGACTGTACCTATCTTTGCATTCATGTCACTCAAAATTGCGATGTCTCTTCTCTTTACTTTATCCATAATTTATTGTAGTCTAGTATAAAATGCTTCTTTTACAGACTCTTCTTTGTCATTAGTTGGTGCATAATATTGGATGACATTTACAGGTATTTTCTTTTTAGCTGTTTTAAAAGTAGCTGTTATTACTCTGGGTCCAACAGCTTCCCATTCAATGAGTTCTTTCTGTGCTTCTTTAGATAACATAAGAGCTACCCCTTCACTGTGGTGTGAACTTTCGTCTTCATGTCCTGAGGACAGCACCAATTCACCTGTGATGAGTTTCTTCCTGTCTACCCCCTTCCACTTTGTTTCACACATTCCTAGAACCTCGATTTTATATTCCCTCATTTCTGCTGCTACTTGTGCCACTTTTCCTTGTTCGTTTAATGTCCGAACATTCCAGGTGCCAAATCTGGAAGTTCTCCCAGAAGAAAGAAGGTTAGTCAGCAACACAGACTCCTTTCGGCTTTCTCTGTGTTGCATCATACGCCTCCCTGCGAGAGGACCTTCCCCTGTCTTGGTTGCTGTGTTTTATTTTCCTTATTTGACTTGTCCATATTTGTTGAAGTTTTTTTTGTTTAAATTTTTTACAGGATGGGGTAACCAGCCCAATGCCCAACCCTCCTTAATCGCTTTCTACGACATGCATGGCAGGGAACAGTGTTACTATTCTTTGCTCCCCTTTCGGGCCCTGGTAACACACGGGTGGGTTTCCGTATTAAAGGGTAGGTTTTTCTTTCTGTGGTGTTCATAAGGAGTTCTGATACATGTTTTGTCCGGTCCTTTAAGGCCAGAATCCTAACTCTATTCTTTCCTAGCTTCAGTCCGCGCTGTCTCTTAGACGATTCTGGAATGCATGTACAATGTAGTTTTTATGGCTCAGGATCGACATTATCGTTCGGGAAAAACCCATAGGTGCTCAGTCTCCCTCAGCAAATGTCGACGAGTATTAATGCTGCTTTTTCATGTAGCGTGCTGGTTGTGTAAGCATGACCCATCCCTTCATACGACAATCTCTGATAGTTTTACGTTCGACATCACATTCCAGCAGTCTGAGTCGTGTTGGTTTATTGATTGCAGTGCTGTTCTTTAACTGACAATCGTTTATTGTCTTTATTATCTCACTCATGTCCGTATCCATACTATGAATCCTCTCGATGCTAGTCTGTTAGTATATATATATATATATATATATATATATATATATATATATATATATATATATATATATATATATATATATATATATATATATATATATATATATATATATATATATATATATATATATATATATATATATATATATATATATATATATATATATATATATATATATATATATATATATATATATATAATGTCACCACTGTTGCAAAACCTCCTCTGTTTAAATGTGTGACCGTTGAAGATTTTCATTGAATGAAGGAAGCTTCCACTTCCATTGGCCAGTGCATCAATTCATTCATTTTATTTCTGTATCGTGCTTGATGGTGTATTACGCGAGGATGGGTTTATAAACTTGTGACGATCACAACTGTTGGAACTAGTCAACCTCAATGAATGTGATAAGTCCCTTTTGAGTCCAAACAATTTATTACACATTTTCAGACATCATACGTTGATCATGAATACATCACATATATAATTTAGAATCCTATATTGAATCAGCTATCTTTGCATATCAGTCCTTTGTCCCGTAAATCTGAATTAATGTAGGCAGAACGACATAACTATATGCACGCGTGGTTGGTGATCCCAACGACCGACAGTGAGATTATGCGTCTGGCACTAATATAACTAAAACGGACTGTTAATTCATCTCGACTAGGTTTAGTCAATTACTAACCTGTAACATTCATCTTTCTTCATCATAACAGTGGACTGACCCATGTCCATAATAAAATACAATATAACTGTGTGGCACTCCATGCCCGACACTATAAGACTATAAGGACACGTCTTCTCAGTTCGACGGTCATTCGGTGCGTGACTACCAACGCTGAAACGTCACAGCGTTCAATAGGCTAATAATATTTTTACATTACATTAAACGTTGTAACCCCTAAAATCCATGCTGCTAACCTCTAGCAGACAATGCCAATTAAACTACCGTAACAATTCCCTGTCCACCGGGGAAAAAAAAATCTATTCGATAGATTTTTTTTTCTTTTTTTTTTTCTTCAAAAAAAACCTATCTGAATGAATAATATCAAAAATTTAACAAAAATGCGACATATGGCCTACGATGTTCTGTCTAGAACAGTGTCGTGGTCATGTCGACTAACTAACAGTCATCTAATATATTTATGATCATATTATACATAAATGTTATACATAAATTTTATATGAACTAAAAGAGAATGTCTAATGTTGATATCTAATTAATTAACTTAAAATATGTCGCAATGAAATGTCACGTCAAACTAATCTAAAGAATTAAAATTAAACTAATTAATTATACTGAGTGTGCAATAAGAATAAAGTTGTTGAAAATCTAATGCAAGAAAAATGAAAGAAGATGTTAAAGAGAGAAATAAAAATAAATGAGAAATGAAGTAGAGAAAGAAAATAATGTATAAATTTAACTTAGTTATGTGTGTTGGACATTAATTAAGTTTAGTGTTAAGTTGTTAATACCTATCTAAATTAACCAATTAAATAATAAAGTAGTATGTAATGTGTCAACATAATTATTAACTATATAATATAATAGTTACATCCAATAATATTATCTAAGAATCATGTGAGTTTTTATTTTTTTCTTTCTTTCATTTTTTTCCAAATTTCATTTCATTTTTTTTTCATATTTATCTCACATTTTATTTTAATTTTCATTATTTCAACGTATTAATTAAAATTAATTAACGTTGGATATGATGATCCATCCGTAGGCTTGATCCTTGTGAATTCCGATTAGAAAAAATGTTTAAGTGTTCCAATTCATAAGTATCGACGTTCTTGACAATAGTTCATGTCACATACTGAATTAGTTCGATAGCATTTCAATTATTTTCACTTGATTCACGAAATTGTTTCAAATAGTTTTATCATGAATGGACACCAAGCAAAGTCCTGGCGTAAATACGAACATAGTGTCACTTGATTTCGTTCATTTCGTATATAACATGTCTTTAGTGAGCAGATACGTGTATTGTAGGCAATGGTTCCTTTCTATGTCGAAAAGCAACGATAGTGCTATGTCTTTTGGGTAAGTTTCTGCGACGTTATGATTGTTCATGACTCGACATCAGAAGGGTTTCTAGAGAGAGTATCTGCCAAGACGTTCTCTGATCCTGTAATGTACTCGATGGAGAAATCAAAAGGCTGAAGGAGAATAGCGAATCTGGTGAGCTTTGGACTTTTATGATTCGCCCGTCGTAGTGATGCTACGGCTTTCTGATCTGTCTGGACCACGAATGGAGCTCCCAGCAGAAATTTCTCCAATTTTGTTATCGCCCATACAACTGCCAACAATTCGCGGTCGACAGTGGAGTATTTCACCGCTGGCGGTTTCAGTTTCCATGAGACATACAAGGATGGATGGAGGATGTCGTCATGATATTGGAGCAAACATCTGTGCGGAGAATAAACTTTTTGGAAGCACCAGGTAGTCTCAAAATCGGTGGGTGTGAAAAAATATCAATAATATTAAGGAATACTTTATTACACTCACCAGTACATGTCACCTTCACTGGCATGTCCTTTTTTAACAACGATGATAAAACAGCCGTGATAGATGACAAGTTAGGTACGAATCTGCTGTAATATTGGACTAGACCTAACAAGCTTCTAACCTGTTTCTTCGTTTGAGGAACGGAAACGTTTAAAATTTTAGAAACCGTACTAGGTAGTGTTTGGATATATCCTGCTCCAATGATTTGTCCCAAAAAAGTTATTTCATGAAACGCTACTTGTAATTTTGTGGGTTTAGCAGTTAAATTATTCGTTCTTAATGTGTCCAAAACGTATTTAAGACCCGAAAAATGTTCCTCAAATGATGAACTAAATAAGCATATGTCGTCTATGTATGTAATGATGTCTGGTCTACCTGAAAAAAATCTGTCGCATCATGCGAACAAAGGTAGCTGGAGCGTTAACAAGCCCAAAAGGCATAACATTCCACTGGTATAGACCTTGCGGAGTGGAAAACGCTGTGTGCTTGCTTGCTTGCTTTTATCCCCGATGAGGGTGCGAGTAGCTAGACTCTTATACCCTTGGCACACAGGCAGCTTGGTATGGCGGTGGCGCAGCCACCGCCACGCCTCTGCATACGGTCCGTGTTGCCACACGGCCAGAAAGCCACCCATCGTGCCCCCAAGCGATGAGTGAGCAACCCGCCGTGCATCTACGCACTGTTTGGGGAGTGGTTTGGGCTTTTTTTCACCCCAGGGAGCATCCTAGACTCAGACCAGGCTACACCAGGCCCACTATGGCGTGTGTGTACTGACCCGAGGTTTGATAGCTCTCTACCCTGCAAAGGGGGTATAGCTCCGAGACAAGACTGACACGAGCAATCAGTCAAAGGTGGGCTTTGTTGCAACCCCAGGAAACATCTTATCGGGTAGCGAGGGTGCAATGCCACGAGAAAACAGGTTCTCTACCCTGCAAAGGGGGTTATATCTCCGTGACTAGACGTATCGAGGCGTAGGCACAGCCGGCGCCAAGCCTCTAGCCGGCGCCAAGCCTCTACCTCTCTTGAGCTGTATTACCAAGAAGACGGACAGCTCTTGCACACCCGAATCGAGAAGACCCGGGCCCGGGAAAACACACAGTCTCGATAGGACACTGCTTTGCTCATCAATGGCGTAGCAGCGACCGAGCCTCTACGTTATCTAGACGGACACAGTCACATTGCACTGCCTCTACTTTACTGGGAAGACCCGGAAACCGGGACCACACACAGCCTTGAGAGGACAAAGATCGCCTTTGAGGAGACGAAACGCTTGCCCCCAAAAACGCTGTGTAGTATTTAGCTTTTTCGGTTAGTGGTATCTGCCAATAACCTTTAGTTAAGTCTATCTTAGTGAATATAGTTGCGGTAGATAGACGTGGCAGTAAGTCGTCGAGAAGTGGATGTGGTTCGCTATCAACTATAGTTTGTGCATTTAATTTTCTGTAGTCGACGCACAGTCTAATGTTATTGTCCTTCTTTCGGACAATAACTAATGGAGAAGAAAATGGGGAATTACTAGTTTCAATAATTCCTAAAGATAACATCTGTTCAAGTTCCTTAGTAGTTTTAGTAAGAAAGTGTAGAGGAACAGAATATGGATGTACCCGAATTGGAGTATCATCGTTAAGAGTGATGTCATGACTAATGACTGATGTGCGACCTGGAACGTCGGTCAACACATCTGGATAAGATTGTAGAAGTTCAGCAATCTGTTGATGCTGTTGCGGTGTAACCGACGAAGAGATGGTTACGTCCCGCCAAGATTCAGTAGGTTGTACTACAGGTACAGGTAATGCCAACTGTACCTCAGGAAAAGAAGATTCTTCTTCCTGGATAACAGACAAATTAGAATAGTGACATGTAGGTACGAAAGTGTCATCTAGTTCATGAAAAATAGCTTGTAGATGTTCAGGACGAGTATGAAATTGTTTTTGCATATTTTATGTGAAATATTTTGTGATGTCCCTTAATGTCCAGGACATAATCAACATCAGAAATCTTATTGATAACCTGGTATGGACCATTCCACGAGATGAGTAGTTTATTATCGTTATGTGGCAATAACACATAAGCTTGATCTCCTGGAAATAATTGACGTAATCGTCTACTACTGTTTTGGAAAGTTCTAGCTTTCGCTTTAGCAGTCTCAGATGAAGCTGTTGCCATTTTGCAGGCATCAATAATGTTATTCCGGAGATTAATTACATACTCATAGGATGACTGGGTATCCTGAGTCATCTTGGAGTCAATCAATAAGTCTTTTATTAGTCCCATAGGACCTCTTGGTGGAGCGCCAAAGACTAATTGAAATGGAGAGAAGCCAGTTTGTTCATGTGGCACCTCTCGATAAGCGAATAACACGGCTGGGAGTACTCTGTCCCAGTCCTGTGGATGGTTAACTGTAACTTTATGTAACATTTGTTTGAGTGTGCGGTTAAGTCTTTCTACTGTACCATTACTCATTGGGTGATAAATGCTGCTGAGATTTCTATCTATATTCCAAGCCTTCATTACTTCTGTCATAGTCTCAGATATAAATTGAGATCCATGATCTGATAAAAGCTTCCTAGGAAAACCTACTCTAGAAAAGATCAGGTGTAGTGCATCAGCTACATCTGTGGTGGTGGTGGTTTTCAATGGGATGGCTTCTGGCCATCGTGTGCATTAATCGATGCAAGTGAGAACAAATCTATGTCCTCTGGCTGATGGTAAAAGTGGGCCAATAATATCAATGGCCATTTTGTCAAAGGGTCTCACAGATATGTCACAAGCCTGAATAGGCGCCGTGTGAAAGGCTCCTCGTGCTTTCACTTCCTGGCATATCGTACAGGAGCGTACGTACTGTGATATATCTCGTGATACTCCCGGCCAAAAAAAGAAGATAATACTCGAGAACGTGTCCGAGTATATCCCATGTGACCTGCGCACTTAGAATCATGTGCGTGTTGAAGTATGTACCGTCTAAAAGCAAAAGGTACCATGACCTGTTGTCTTACTTGAGTTTTATCCATAAAACATCTTAATAATATGTCATTTTTAATAATAAACCAATGATTATTATTATTGTTCATAGCAAGATTGTCAACTTTTTTGACCAGTGCAAAAAATTTTTTTAATGATCTGTCTTCCTTCTGTTTTGCAGCAAAGGATGCTCGGTCAATCGAAGAATGAACCTCAATATTTTCATGTTTGTCTGTTTCCCTTTTTTCAGTGTCCATAGTCTCTAATTGTTTCGTCTGTGCTCTGGTTATTACTGCATTTTCGATGCATAGATTATTTTTTTTCCCATTCAATAATCTCTTCTGGTGTGCAATCCTTACTTCCATGTATGCATCCCACCATAAGGTCGGCAATTGGGTTCCTTAACATGCATGCTTTAACGTTGCCTGTGAAAAAAGGTGTATTAATATATATAATAGCAGTTGGATAACATTCTATTGTTCC
The DNA here is from genome assembly GCA_024509875.1 of Oreohelix idahoensis. NCBI lineage: Eukaryota > Metazoa > Mollusca > Gastropoda > Stylommatophora > Oreohelicidae > Oreohelix > Oreohelix idahoensis. The sequence goes on along the minus strand of JAMPIV010017495.1, from coordinate 336,035 downwards.
TCCAAAAGTCATGCACCTGACATGTTCTCCAGTTGCACAATTTGGATGAACAAGTGACTGACGGATTCCGATCGTTGTCGATCCAGAATCTCTTAAAACTGAGACGATGGATCCATTAACTTTTCCTCTGCTGAAGATCAGCGAGCCTGTTCCGTCATTGACTGCCAGACTGACTTCTGGGAGAATGTGTCCGCAGTTCAGAACCGTCTCTTTTGCCTTCTGAAATATAAGATTACATTCTGGGCAACTATTTGCCACATTATAATTCATTGCATAACATGTAGACGAAGACTGTATTCTGTTATTAGTAGGTGAACTCTGAACCCCAGGGGTTATAGCATTAGTAACGGCTGCCCCCGTATTATGATTATAATTTGTCGATCTACGAGAATGTGAACGATGACGAGAATAATCATTTGAATTATCCCGTTGTCCCCTATTGTAACTTTTATCTCGCTGTCTCGAGCTATAATTATTGTTGTTGTTCCAATTGTTACCATTATTATAGTTATATGACCGATTATAACTTGAGTTACGTGGATTATTGTTGTATCTGGACTGAGGTGAATAATTTCTATTTTGTGGTCTTCCTCTATTAAAGTCATTGTTAAAACTATTACGTCCCTTATGAAAATTAATGTCATAGTTTCCTTTGAACCTACTTCTGTCTACACTGTGTGTTCATGGTTTGTTATTACTGTTATAAGCCATATTGGAGGCTACAGGAAGAGGTTCTCTTATCAACGAGCTAGAAATGTTCGCATTCGGATGCGCAGTGCAGTAATTTAATGAAATTTTTTCCAACTCATCAATAGTATCTGGTTTACGTTCTTGCAGATAGGCAAAGAACGGTGGGGTAATAATTGCCCTTGAGTCGGTTGGATGAAGATCCAGATTGAGCATTATCATTTTGGCTTGCTGCAGCACCTTGCGACTGAAGTTTTGCTGTTTCCAATTTAAGCCGTTGCAATTCCATTTCTTGCTGCAGTACGATTTCCTGTCGTTTCAATTTATTCTCTTCTTCAATCCGTAGGATTTCATCTCTTGCCACCTTTCTTTCTTCATCTTGTCTTAATTCTTCTTTCTTTTCCGCCTCTTTTCTTTCAAGTTCTTCCATCTCTGCCTTATATTTTGCAAGTTGTTGTTCCGCAAATTCCAGGAGTGCATCTCCCTTTTTATTACAATCTTTTCCAATTTTAATGAAATGATCCAAGGTAAGCATTCTTGACGTTAATTTATTTAAGTATTCAATCACTAATGTCTAGTAATCACCAATAGAGTCTATGTAGATATTTGTAATTACTCAACGTATTAATAATCAATATAAGAAATTGCAATATTCCTGTACTGTTATTTGTAAGTTCCACAAATCTATAATATTTTGTAAAAATATTATATGTACCCACTAATATCTATCATAAATAGTTATGATATTTATTTATCTAAGATGCTGAAATTATATCATGCACCTAGTATCAATATTTAATAATGCTGGGTATTATCCCTATATAATTAGGTGATTTAATCTTTAATAGTTACTAAGTCCACACTGTAGTACTGAGAAAGTGTACTAATTAACATTTAATATGTCTTAATATGTTATAAATTTATAATAATTAATAATTGTATATTATGCCATAATCATGAGCTATAAAATGCATTGCCCATTTCTTGGACCACCACTGCAAATTGGTGCAAAGTCCCTAATTCCTCCTTAAAATTCATAAAAATTTAATCATATTCATCTACACTCTTATTAATGAATAAATTATAGTATTAATATTATATTATAAATGGATGAGATGAAGACAAACAACACAATTTGTTAACCAAGGATTACAGAACAGTATTACAATACGACAAAGACATTTTCACAATAAAAATGCATTTATAACTAAGTAGAATAAACCGGAAGTGAGAGATCAAAGAGTGAACTGAATAGAAAATTAACCTGCGTACACAAAAATTAGTGACGTATACATGGACTCATTAACGGTTATACAAAATCTATAAACTAAATAATAGTAAGGTTAGAATAACACGATAGATTACAAACATAGCTACAGAAAGGAATAAAAATTAGAACTAAATACACTAGAATACCCCAGCTATTACTAGGCTAGACACCTAACATGCAAGGTCAATTAATTGCAAATACGAACGAACAAAATCACCGGAAAGTCATCGATGGATTCTTCGTTAAAATGCAATTAACTAACGGCCTTAAGGAACAATTAAAATCAGTTCGGGCATCCAAGGAGCCATAGAATTGATTTCAATCCGCCGCCCATCCATTCCCACGAATTAGGAACAACATAAACGGTGAAAACAGAGATAACATATATATATGAAACATAGAATAGATATGCCCGTACAGACGAAATGGACTTAGCACTGTGTGTGGTTTATGACAGACAATAGTCACAATTAAACTTATCTTTTAAATGCTCCGGCGATGCCAAGTTCATCAACGGGTTAAAACAAATGTCTTAACATTGTCTGCTCCTTGTTGGTATTTAAAGATTGTCCATTTCTTGATCAAATTCATCAAACTATGTTCACGTTGAAGGTTGTCGTTTGATCTGTTGGCATGTACGCACAATAGTATGACGTCAGCTTTGTGTAACTATGCATCTGCATCATAGGTCACGTTTTAGCATATCACGTGATTGTTCATTGAAAGTAAACAATTCCTTCGGAGTTCAATGAAAAAAAATTTTTTCCGTTTTTTGTGTTCTTTCGTCCCCACATTGGCCACCACTATTGCGAAGAGGGTTGGGGGGATTGTGTTTCTTCTTTTTATATATATATATATATATATATATATATATATATAATGTCACCACTGTTGCAAAACCTCCTCTGTTTAAATGTGTGACCGTTGAAGATTTTAATTGAATGAAGGAAGCTTCCACTTCCATTGGCCAGTGCATCAATTCATTCATTTTATTTCTGTATCGTGCTTGATGGTGTATTACGCGAGGATGGGTTTATAAACTTGTGACGATCACAACTGTTGGAACTAGTCAACCTCAATGAATGTGATAAGTCCCTTTTGAGTCCAAACAATCTATTACACATTTTCAGACATCATACGTTGATCATGAATACATCACATATATAATTTAGAATCCTATATTGAATCAGCTATCTTTGCATATCAGTCCTTTGTCCCGTAAATCTGAATTAATGTAGGCAGAACGACATAACTATATGCACGCGTGGTTGGTGATCCCAACGACCGACAGTGAGATTATGCGTCTGGCACTAATATAACTAAAACGGACTGTTAATTCATCTCGACTAGGTTTAGTCAATTACTAACCTGTAACATTCATCTTTCTTCATCATAACAGTGGACTGACCCATGTCCATAATAAAATACAATATAACTGTGTGGCACTCCATGCCCGACACTATAAGACTATAAGGACACGTCTTCTCAGTTCGACGGTCATTCAAGAAAGGGTCCCGTCTCTTGGTCACGGTGCGTGACTACCAACGCTGAAACGTCACAGCGTTCAATAGGCTAATAATATTTTTACATTACATTAAACGTTGTAACCCCTAAAATCGCATGCTGCTAACCTCTAGCAGACAATGCCAATTAAACTACCGTAACAGTCTTCCGACTGCACCACGAATAGACAAAGAAAGATAAGCAAACTACTGCTCTTGACTGGCATTTCTGTTACCGGTGACCAGTGGTGAACTCTGCGTAGTGCTGGCAAACTCATCATGTAAAATAAGTTGCTACATAAACCATCACTGCGAGAACACAAGAGGGGCTCTGGCACAAACTTCATGCGTAATGGCCAAATGCAATGGCGAGTTCATGCCCCTTGAGGGGTCAAAATAAAACTAAAGACGTTCATTCTTCCTCGATCTGTATGGTCCATCAATATTCGTCTCAGTCTAATCTATTTTTATCTTACTTGCCATGTCTGGGCCATGTATATGTTGTTATTTAATTGTTTTGTTTCGTTTCAACAGGCCTCCAGCTCTTTTTGTTTGTTTGTCACGGGACCAGTATATCACGTGACGATAATAAATATTTCCTAAGAAATCTGCAACATACTGTGGTAATAAATAGCAATATGTTTTTGAGACGAAATCCTGCCTACCTTTCCTCAACTGTCCGTGTGTTATATTTTTTCTTCTTCTAAATTTAAATACTTGCGTAACGACTGGATACTTCTAAATTTAAATACTTGCGTAACGACTGGATAAGCAATAACTAGGACAACAACAATTTTGTTTGTGTTGTACATCAGTGGTTCTCTACGTGGGTCATGCCATATTTCTTGGGGGTAACAGTAACGTGGTAAAGTGTTTGTTTTCCAGCTGATAGCAACTATGAAAGGGGGAAAGAGAAACAGAGTGAAATGAGGTTCAAAAGGGGCCATGAGAAAAAAAAAACGTTGAGAACCTCTGTTGTACATTATTGCCCCACGCAGTCCATCGGGTCCCTGGGATGATGAAGAAAGAATAGGCATACTGCTCTGTTAAACAAGAGTTAACTAATATATTATGGTACTGGCTGTCTGTAACATGTTAACAACCAATTGTTACACTAACCACTGTTGCAAGAGCACATCAATTCATTGCTGCAGACTTGCAAGTACGTCAGCAGCAGCGCTGACTTTTTCCGTGGGAAGGAACAGGGGAAAACGGGAAGTTGCGCATTAGTACGATGTTACATTAGTACCACTTTAATGATAGGAAACTCTATACAGAGAGATACAACAGGGAGCAATCTGATCATCAGAAGTAGTCCCCCCGTCGAACAAGTGTTTCGGCCCATTATTCTCCTTTACACTCTAAGGGGGGCGGGCCCACCTGGGTCATGACTACCAAGTGTCTCGTGTAGAAAATAACCCATTCCACCTTGGATGCAACTTTAAAATCCACAATTCCGCCAGTAGGAGGCAATTGTGAAAGTAACAAAGGGAAGACAAATTATTGCGGTCGTTCCGCAGCACACCACTGACACGCCTGCGTGAAGCCGACGAGGCGTCAATTCTTTGCGAGCCGGTCTCTGAAATCTAACTTCGCCTGATACCCCATATAACGCATCGCCTGTTTCTTGTAAAGCCGCCGTCCTTTCACCAATACAATGAAAAACTCGATGTATTGCGGTCAGGGTGTTTCCTATACCACAGGAAAGGGATTGGGAGGGGGGGGGTGGGGGCGCTAGAATTTTACTGTCCCGAGTTCCATAGCCCATTGCGGTAGTTCCACAGCCAGCATGATGCCCTTTCCGCAGTTTCACTAAGCTCCTTCAGTGCCCTTGTTCTCGACTGTCCTCTCAGACCCAACAATTTCAATAAATCATATACTGACGCAACTCCGCCTATGCCGGTCCCAACCCCGGATGAAAAAGGAGGAGGGCGGCCTGCATGGAGGCCGTAAGGAGGCAGCCCCTCCACCATGCAAAGGCACAACAGGCCAATCACCTGTTTGCTTTAAACTATGATTACGAGCAATATAAGAGAGAAAACCGGACTGATTCTTCTTCTTCTTCCTCGTTCGCCCTGAAAAGGACGGTGGTTGCGTTGTGTCTGTTTGCGCCTAAGCTGTGATATCTGCACCTTTCGGTCGACACATCCGACTTCTGCACGGCATTTTTTATGGACCGGGTTTGCCTTCCCATTTCGATCCCCACTCGCTCAGCCAGACTGCACTGCTGCAGACTGTTTCCAGGACCACCACTCTGATTCGCTGGTCCTGACGTAGGCAGTCAAGCTATGAGTCCCTGACTGCATTCACTATTGCTGCATCTTGGGGTCCCGGACTGATTCTAAAGGCGACGAACTGGAACGGACTATGGACTACGACTTATGGAACTTGGAACACAAGAAGTATAAATGGGAAAGAAGAGGAGCTGATGGAAGAGATGAGGAAAGCAAAATTAGAAATCCTGGCTTTAACCGAAACAAAGAAAAAGGGACAAGGAGTCATGGATCTCGATGGCAACACGCTGTTATACAGTGGTGTACCCACATCTGAAAGAGCTAAAGGGGGCGTGGGTTGCATTGTGGCCAAAACCAGAAAGATAGTATCAAGGGATGGAACTTTGTCTCGGAGCGCATTATGGTTGTAAAACTAAAAGAAGGAGAAACCATAGTCAACCTGGTCATAGTGTATGGGCCAAATGAGGATGAGAGAGCAGAGGTCAAGGAGGAATTATTCGAGCTGCTTCAAAGGACAGTGGATGACTGCTTAGATGAAGTTATCATGCTCGGAGATTTTAATGCCAGAGTTGGAAATGACCATGCTAGATGGGGTGGAGTTGTCGGAAGATATGGAGAAGATACTCTCAATGACAATGGAAAGTGACTCCTTAGATTCTGCACAAACACAAAGTTCCCCCATAAGCGCATACATGCATACACTAGATGTGAACCAACCAAGAATGAGAAGTCAGTGATCGACTATGCCATTGTTAGGAGAAGCTCATTCAAATATGTCCTGGATTCTAGAGTCTGGAGGGGGCCAGAGATTTGAAGTTTAACAATCAAAAGAACAACTGAAAGAGTTGCTCAGCCTAGGAACTGCCCAACATCACGCAAGAAACCAAGTAAACGAGCAGGAGAAATGAGCATTAGGACCTACAAGCTGAAAGAGCCAGAAATTAAGACCAGATATCAGGGGCTTATTGCTGCAGCGGTAAGCAACACAGAAGAACGACCTGATGACTTGGAAACCCTCTGGAATAAATTCAAGGATATCATAAAGACAGCTGCAGTAGAAGCATGCGGTGAAGTCAGACTTGGGAACAAGAGAAAGAGGACACCTTGGTGGACAGAGGAAGTCAAAGAGAAAATAAGGGAGAAGAAAATGGCATGGAAACAATACTTAGGAGCTAAAAACACAACAGGACAGATGGAAAAATATAGAGAATATGTGACACTCAGAATAGAAGCAAAGAACAAAGTGCTAGCAGCAAAACAGAAGTCCTGGGAAGAATTTGGAGAAAAGCTAGAAAAAGATGCACAAGAAAACCAGACATTGTTCTATAAGACCCTAAAGAACATGAGAAAGGAAAAAACAATGCCCTCTCAAATTTATAAAGGACAAGCAAGGCAAATTGCTTACTGCCCCGAAGGAAGTAATGGAAAGAAGGAAAGAATATTTCTCAGAACTCCTTGATGGTGAGCATGGTGAAGCATCAGAAATGATAACCACTAGCACAGAAGAGAAAACCAAGGGAGCCGCGCTGGTGTAATGGCTTCGGCGTTGTACTGGCGACCAGGTGTTCATGGTTCAAACCCGGGCGTCAGCGTTTGAAGAAATGTTTACGGCCGGAAATTTGACTGAATAGCCTGAACGGCTCCTGTGATAAACCCTCTGTGGATGGGAAGGAGAGAAGCTCCTGACCGGGTTGGAAGGAAAGTCCTCAGGTTCCCCAGCCTCGCAATGACAAGTCATTGGGCCGAAGGGCTGAAAGCCCAAGTGCCGATGGTTAAGGAAAAAAAAAAAAAAGAGAAAACCAATGATGGTGAAGATGACATAAAGATGGAAGAACTAAAGGCAGCACTGGAGAAAATCAAGATGGGCAAAGCAGCAGGGCATGATGGTATAACACCAGAAATGGTTAAGTACATGGGAGCATCAGGCGACCTAATACTCTTAAGGGTTCTACAGGCAGCGTGGTACAACAAGACCATACCAAAGGATTTGGAGATTACCACAATAACACCAATTTTCAAAAAGGGTGACAATCGACAGTGTGGAAACCATAGAGGCATATCCATTCTCAGTGTCCCTGGTAAAATCTACTCTAGAATCCTAGAGCAGAGACTCCGACGCCTAGCTGAGCCACAACTGGATGAGGTTCAGTGCGGATTCTGAGCGAACCAAAGTACTCAAGACCTAATCTTCACACTCAGACAGCTGAGTGAAAAGGCCCTTGAGTATAAGAGTGAGATCCATCTTTGTTTCGTAGATCTGGAAAAGGCGTTTGACAGGGTCCCCTGGAGCAAACTTTGGGATTGTTTGGCAAGGAAGAACATTCCAACACCTCTGATTCATGCTATACAGAGCTTCTACAAGTCTTGCAGAAATTATGTGAGGACAGCAAACCATAAGTCAGAAGAGTTCAGGACCACCACTGGTGTAAGACAAGGTGATATCCTGTCACCTTACCTTTTCATACTCCTCGTGGACGATGTCATTAAGGCATGTAAGGAGAGAACAAGAAATTATTCAGTGGGGTACTGGAAGATGAGACAGGTCTGTATTTCGGAGCTGGCATTTGCTGATGATGTTGCCCTGATTGCTAAATCAGAGGAACATCTCCAATTGAACCTGCAAGTCTGGAAGGAAGAGCTGGAGAAGAGAGGGATGGTCATAAGCAGCTCTAAAACAAAATCCATGGTGATATCACGAGAAGAAAGAAGACATCAGATTAAGTTGGGAGAACATGTCCTGGAGCAGGTAGACCACTTTAAATACCTCGGAGCTATTATTGACCGAAAGGGAGGCATCAAAGAAGAGTTGGCCACTCGAAAAGCAGCAGCTGGGAGACTTTTTCAGGCCATAAATCGAGGATTCCTCAGCAAGAGAGAGGTTGGTAAGAAAACGAAGATGGCTGTATACCGCTCCACCTATGTCCCAGTCTTGACATATGTATGCGAGTCATGGGCAATGACTACAACCCACAAAAGCCAGATCCAAACCTCAGAAATGAGGTATCTGAGGAAGGTGGTTGAAGTAACAAGAAGAGACATGGTACGCAACCAGACGATACGTCAAGGCCTTAAATCCCACCCCCTGCAGACCCAAGTAGAACAGTCCCAACTAAGATGGTTTGGCCATGTCTGCAGAATGGGAGAAGATCGGCTACCACGACAAGCATGGGAAACAAAGAGCCAAGGATCCAGACCCCCAGGACGACCCAGAGTCCGCTGGGAGGACATTAGACAATCTTTGAAGGACCGAGGACTAGAATGGAACCAGGCCAGGAGGAAGACAGCCGATGGGATAGTCTGGCGCTCTCTCTTTCAAACCTCTACACCTCACGGTAGAAGGGGAACGACTAAGTAAGTAATTATATACTGACGCAGCCACGAGCCCTCTTGCACCCACCTCAACAGCCATGACCCTTGCAGTGAACCCATCGCGTCTCAGATCCGTGACCAGATCATTATACTTGGCCGCTTTGAACGAATGTTGCTCGTCCAATCTGGATTCAAATGGCACGGTTAGTTCAATCAATATAACCTGCTGCGATGATGAAGAATGCAGCACTATATCCGGCCGTCTTCAATGTTAAATGAATAATATGTCAAAAGACTAAAAACAAAGATTGTATGCCTATATTGGTTACGTAAGCCTACAGTTCGCTAAAAATATCCCTTGACCACGATTACTGTCCCGCCACACGTTTTGTTTTCATTTCTGCATAACTTTGTTTTGTTTGCTTGGTTTGAAGGCATATCTTCATTGCACACGGACAACTCCAACGTTTGACTTACGTGCACTATATCTTGTATTTGTTTCGTGTCACGTGCAAAGCATCACCGGTTTTCGGGGAATATTTCTCACGTGATATATCACTTTTAGACCAACAGAATAGCACAAACGAATGATCAAGATTTGCTCCCCGCCCCGTAGTACAGATGAATATGAAGACATGTCTAGACCAAAGGCGTACTCATTGGCGTCTTTGTAACTACGCAGTTTTTCTGTTTTGACTGCGAGATTCTGGCCCAATGCCAATCGTCCTACTTTAAGGTCAAGGCTGATGGAATTTTTTTTGTCTTTCTCCGCTCCATTGATTTTATGGTCGTAAAAATAAGCACGCGCTGATTATTATTCTATGTGTTCAGGGCCGGATTTTCCATTTCAGTAGGCTAAAGTCTAGGGGCCTGTGTATAAGGTAAAAAAAAAATTTAAAAGTGCACATATATATGGATAACAAAACAATGTTTGAGCTTTCCAATCGCATTCATAACGTTCTAAAAAGATAGTAAAAACAAACATAGCTTAAAATGCATCCCAGTAAAATCATAAATAAAACTAGTACTATAGTATATAATACCATCAGCATGCTAAAGGGTTTGAAAAAAAAAAATTAAATTATTGCCTTTTAGGTGAAGAGGGCCCAAACACCAATGAACCGAGAGACCCTTCTTGGCGTAATCCGGCCCTGAACCTTGTAGTAATGTTTACTTTATTCGCGTGGTGTACCAGCCTCTCCATGGTTTCGTCTTGTCCATTGGTTTTACTGTTTGTTTTTTTAAATAAAGTATCCCGTTCAACCCTTGATGGGTTATAATTAGGACATATGGTGTACTAATTCAAGAAAATAAAGTCAGATTTCCAATATCCAAAAATAGTACCTTCTTCCCCCCTTCGCTCAGTCTAGTGCCCTAGATTTCTATAGAGAGTTACGCCAACTAAAATTTGGCCGCCATTTTCGGCCGTACCCGTATTGCAGGAAAATGGACCCGATCATGAGTTTCGGACCCAATTTGCATTTTCGTTTAGGTTAGCTAATAATTTGAAATAAAATTAGATGCAAATACAGTAGCACATATTTGTACTATTATTTGTATTTCAAGTAACAAAACAAAAAGAAGAAAACTAGTTTACTTAGCGGTTTATTGAAAAGAATCCGTAGCATGGATTTTTAACACATACTCCGTTGAATTTTATATTCCGTTAGAATTCCACTATTTAGCAACAAATATTCCGTTAGAGTTGCAACACTCAGCAAAACATACTCCCTTCGAATTGAACTATTTACCTAGTTTGAAATGTGGAAACTGGTGAATGACTGTTGTAGACACTGACAGTTTTACTAGATCCAGATGATCACACCAGTTTATGTTTTCATTTAAAATGCGACTATGTACAGATAGTTTTAACAAAATCTAATTACATATTTTGGACCAGAGATTTCCTGCAATGGCTTTTACTGCTCATTGATGCTCGAGCATGCTGTTTAAGACCATTGTTTTTATTTCTGCAGTAAATGTGAATTCTGACACTTATATACTTTGCTAATAGCTTTTGTTTAATATCATGGCAGTTGCTCAGTGTGCATTCAGCTGTTTCCTGTAATGCCATATCCAAAAGTAAAGTTTCAATGTTTTTCATGGTTGCAAATCTATGCACATGCTGACGGATCAGTTGTTCTGTTCTTAACATCAGATTTACTACTGTGTCACTTGCATAAACAAGTGAGCCTGGAATGTACTCTTTATGTTCTGTTAGTCGTGCAATGTCAGTAATTGTTGCACACTGAGGGGCAGTGACAGCTGCAATGCAGATATGACAGGCAGTATGTAGCTTTAATACACTGTTCACACAGTAGCCACTTAAATAATGAATTACATGGACCTCAGTTGTGCTTTCTATTTCTATTTCTACGTCTGACAAATCAACATGCTGCTCGGTGCGTGTAACTGTTGTTGTATTCATATCAGTACAATCAAGCAAAAAGTCATTATCATCTTCGTCGTAACTACTTCCACGCGTAGTGTTGAGGAATTGTGACAAGCAGATAGTTCTCAATCTATGTTTGAATTCAAAAGGTGTTGGCACAGCATTATGTAATCTCATGGAGCTGAAAAAATTCTCCAGGCAGTCTTGACTCACACGTGATGTCAGCAAAAAACTGAAATTTCCACTCAACATGTCCTCTGCAAGATCAAGCACAGATGTGGTGGACAAAAGGATGCCTGTCTGAAATGGTTTCCATGCTCCCTGCTGTCCAACTGAAAGCGTTGTAAACATTCGAATCACAAGTCGTAACATTTCAACAGCATTTGCATACCTATCTGGAAACTGCTTAGTTAGAGCCATGACACGACTGCGACTTGACATTAAATCAAACCATTTAGATATCACCTCAATGAACCAAGCAGTTGTCAGATTATTCACAGGTCTGCCCTCCTTTTCTACCATGTAGTGGATCCCTGCACTGACAGATATACTGAAAAAGTGAAGTGTCTGTGACACCTTCATCTTATCAAAATGTCCAGGGCAGAGTAAGTAAGGTGTGGAGCTAGTTTCAGGGTACTGTTCCTTTGTAAGTCAGCCAGTTCCCTAACAGGCAGTATATTTGCAATGTTAGAAGGCACATTTAACAATACACACATCTCCTCAGATAATCTGAAATCATGGCCAGAGATAAATGCAGACTTAACATTTTTGATCAAATGAGGTGTGTCAGCTAGAAAATATAGCCACTTATTTGGTTGCTCTGGATGTGCAATTTTGTTTCTGGAAGCACAAACACCAAAGCTGGCCCACATTGCTCTGTTTGCACTTCCCATGTCACTTGTGACAGTTACCACATGCAGACCAATTGCAGCAGCTTTATGTATAATTTCCAGAATAATGGGTTTGTAAACATGGCCTTTAGTTGACCTTCCTGAGTTAAAAAAAGCAACAATTTGCTTCCAGCTGCTGGATAGTCCACTTAGCATGAATACTAGTAAGAATTTCTCCTATTTTTGCATCATATTCAATAGCAGATTTAATTGACATTTCTTCTAATGTCAAGCAGCACAGCCGTTCTACTCCTAACATGTTTACAACCTTTAATTTCATGTAATCAAACATCTCATTGAGTATTCCCCCAGAAATATGAATGTGCTGTATTCGGCGCTGAAGTGTACGTATAGCAGGCAGTGGGTAATGCTGTTTCAATAACATATTATAGCCTGTTGCTCTACAAGCAAATCGAATTTGCAATACTTTCTTTACAGTCTTACTGCCCCAGTTTACTCCTCTTGAAGACCTACAATTAAGGACCCGGATCTGATCCTCAGATAGCATGTTTAATATTTTATCTGTCTGGCATGACAATTGTTTCTTCATTCTATTGTTCTGCCTCTTCTCTGTAGCTAAACTTGCTGCAAGTTTACTGATTTTTTTTCGAAGTGTCTTAATCAATGTTTCCTTAGCAACACAGCCGGCACAGTTATCTGTAATGACTTCTGTTTGCATGCTATTTTCTGATGCTGAAGAGTCCGTGTAGTTGTCACTCACACTATCTGTTCCTACATTGTCTTCAATGGAACTGCCAGTTGCTGAATTTTTCTTATTGTTGTAAGTGTGATCATGGTTTAGGCCTAGCGCTGCAGTGTGTCCTACAACAGCATTCCTTACCTTAGGTGATTTTCTGTGCTGACCAGGTGCATGGTGTAAAAATTTGGTAGGTACTGCATTCCATCTAAGTTTCTTCTTCCCACCCAGTCGCTTCAATTCAAAATCAGTGGACTCAAAGTGTTGTTCACACAGCCTTGCATTAATAGAAGCTTTCCAATGTTTTCTACTCACTTTGCATTCCCAGATCGATCTAAGTTTCTTGTCTGCTGGAAACGAGAACAATCTGTATCCTTTGCTAGAGCTATTGCTACAGCCAAAAGCTGAACAACTAGGCATCTTACTCGATACTTACTCTCGCTACTAACCCTGGTATTGTCGACCAAAAATGGCGTCCACGTCGTTCAGCCTCGTTTTCGATTCTGACTTAGTTTACGTAACTCTTATAGAAATCTAGGGCACTAACTCAGTCCAAATAGGGTAAATCAAAACTAAATTTATGTGAATGTTTTTTGTGTGTAAAAGAAAGAAACAAACAAAAACAATAAAAAAACAAACAAACAAAAAACTTTTGTCTAAGTAATTCATTATTATAATAGTGTATAACTGGATCTGCCGTAATGGTCCACGAATTTTCCGACAGCTGGTGTAATAGAGTGAGTTTTTCAAAGGCAGCAACCTTCGCTCAAGATTACTCATGGAAGTGATGTAAATAGGAGGATTATGTTCCTATTTCAGTGGGTCTCAATGTGTTTTTTAGGTGGCACATTTAACCACTGCGTTTACTATGTTTGTTTTAAACTTCATATCCCTCGCCCACTTCTGTGAAATTTGTATTTTATTTGAAATTATAGACTCGAATTGACTCAAGTCTCAGCCGAAGGTATCTCAACAAAGTATTATTAATATTATTAGCTCTGTATGTGTGTTGGTTAAAGAATGGAAAAGTTCCTGGTCATGATAACTTAAATGCAGAGCTATTTAAGACAGACCCTGAGCTCGCAGCAGAACTATTAGAACCACTATTTGCACAAGTCTGGAAAACAGGGACAACACCAACGGCGTGGAACAAATGAATAATTGTCAAATTGCCCAAGAAGGGGGATATTGCAGACTGCAATAATTGGAGAGGAATCACTCTTCTCTCAGTTCCCAGCAAAATACTACGCAGGATAATTATACAGAGAATTTCAAAAGCAGTTGACCACAAACTGAGGAAAAAACAAGCAAGATTTAGAAAGAACAGAAGATGTGTAGATCATATATTTACCCTCAGGAACATTATAGATCAGTGCTCAGAATGGCAAAGACAGCTGTACATTAATTTCGTTGATTTTGAAAAGGCTTTTGACAGTATACATAGGGGCAGTTTATGGAAAATACTGAGGGCTTATGGAATTCCAAGCTGCATAGTGTCAATCATAAAAAGCCTCTATGCCAACTTTACGTGTAGCGTTGGGCAGAGCAACCTAACCTTTGAGGTGAAGACAGGAGTACGACAGGGATGCCCCTTATCAACCACTCTATTTTTAACAGTCATAGACTGGGTGGTGCGCCAGACAACATAGGGCAGTCCAAGAGGAATACGATGGAATACATTTTCTACATTAGAAGATCTGGAATATGCAGATGACATTGCACTACCAGCACATTCACATCAACACATCCAGGAAAAAAAGGATAGACTTAATAAGTATAGCCAGCAGGTGGGCTTGAACATCAATCTAAAGAAGTCAGAGGTCATGACGCTCAATGTGAGCAACCCTGAGCCCATATCAGTAAGAAATCAGCAACTGGAACAGACAGACTCCTTCACATACCTAGTAACACCAGATGGTGGAGTTGGCAAAGACATCAACAACCGAATGAGCAAAGCAAGAACAGCGTTTTTTAGTCTAAACAACATCTGGAAGTCCTCTCAGTACAGCACAATGACAAAATTAAGATTATATCAGAGCAGTGTGCTTTCTGTGCTTCTCTGTGGTGCAGAATGCTGGAGAGTTACAGAGAAGGAAATGTCGAAATTGTCCTCTTTTCATACAACATGCCTAAGAAAAATTCACTGAATCTTTTGGCCGAATACCATCACTGTTGCTGTCATTTTTGACGGAGTCATCTGTCAAGTTATTTGCTTATGTTTTTATCATAAGAATAATTGTGTCTTTACCTGCGATGTCAGGTTGATTAGGGGTTGTCTTCCCTTGTTTATTCATTCATTGTGTTTGACCTTTAGGGTCAAAGGTAGACAGTTCGGGCGTATGCCCATGGGCAGGTTTTTTTAAGCGGGAGTTGAGTTAGACTTCCGGCAAGCCGGGGAGTGTCCTGGTTTCTGAAGGGACGAGAGTCCATTGTGTTTTTCGGGAAGAATCTTCGAAGTGACTGCACTGGCAGTTTTCCCTAGTGAATCTCTGTGCGTTGGAATGACAGCAGAGTTCCTTGTTAAGTTCTGTGGACTCGGTTACAGGTAATACCGACTTTTTCCATTACTATGCTTTCGGTAGCAGAACATGTTAGAAGATTGCCTAGTCTGTGAACTGCAGCTCACCGGTCAACAAGAGAAAAAGTACAGTTACATTTTTGGTGGACCAGTTACGTGGGCTCTTCTGATACATTTCTGCTGGACAGAGCGAGAAATTAACATTTCCGTGGACTTATGCTACATTTATTATGCCTCCAGTGTTGTCCAGAAATTTACATTTCTACATGTGCTACATGTCATGAGGAACAAAGTGGACAACTGAGAATAACACACATACTCTATGCTTTCAAGTTTTGTCTACACAGGACAGAAATAGGTCATCAACTGTTGACCCAGATAAACAGTGTTAGCATTTATGTTATAATGCTACATAAACCACAACAGGACAAGTACTGAAGTTAACATCTAGGCATTTGCTATGTGGACCACAACTGCAAGTCGAGTCCCTTTTTGTAAACGGTACCGCTGGTCGTTTACACGTTTCAGTCAACAACAGACTTTTCTACGCCCGAGCATTCAAGCTATATTGTTCGAGGAGACTTTTCTACGCCCGAGCATTCAAGCTACATTGTTCGAGGTCAAGTTCCTGTTTGTAAACAGTACGTGGAAATTGTAAACATTCTATGTGCAAGTCCTAAGTTGAGAAGGTCATAGTAACTTTTGTTCGTGAATACCACTTTATGCTACAGTGGATTTGACATTCAGTGCGCGCTTGACATTTTGTTTCTGTGTTCGCAAGGAGCAAGAAACTTACTTTAGTTTCAGCTGTGAGTGAACTTGTTTTGCAACACATTGAATTGATTGCTATTTATGTTAATTGTATTATTTTTGTGTATTTTTCTTGTGTTCTTTTGCGGCTTTTCGGTTGGTGGGTCTTACAGTAAATATGCCACTTAATCGAGGGTTACTGTAAGCGTTCTGTAGGGATTGCAATTTTCTTAATTGAAATTTGCTAGCGACTTTTGTTGCTATTTTTTTTATAGCTGTGACGACATCAGTTAGTGTTGTTTTCGTTATTTTTCCGTTCTTTGATTTTCGACTAATTTTGTTTGTATCTGTTCTTCTCTCATTCCTTCCATTTATTTCTTTACACCTTTTCGTTTATAACAGTGTTGCCATTTGTCTTGTTTATTTTTCGCGGTCATCATTACACATTTGTGTAACATTTTCTTTACTTTTTGCTGTATTGTTTATTTGACTTCCGCGAACGTTTTCGGTCATTGTTCTGTATCTTTGTCTTTGTATTTATGATTGTACTACATTATTGTCATACACAGTCTACATACATACACTTGGTCATGTATTATTATTATTGATAAGGTACACTCTTCATATAGAGATTGTTAATAAAATATTATTATCTAAGATATTTATACAAGTTCTTTGATAAAAGACTTGTTATCCACAAAGATTGAGACAAGGTGAAATACATATTCAAGTTCTTTATAAAAAAGACTTGTGCCTATAGTGAGTGGGATATAAAGGAATTATTTTCCACAGGTACTCAAGTGATTTTTTGTTACATTGTAAACAAGAGGACCATACAAGGTCTTTGTCTAAGACTAAGAGAGTGAAATAAAGTGAAGTGAGTATACAAGTCTAGCATTTCAGACTTGTCTCCCAATGATTGGGATATACAGGTAATTTCGTTAATTTTTTCAGGTTACTGATCTCATTAGACAGAATGTCTACATTGGATTTCTTCATCCAGCAAGGGTTGACTCTTGGTAAGTCTGGTAAAGAATTGGAAGAATATTCATCTGCTCTATTCGCCACTGCATTAAAGTCAGAAGAAAAGAAACAAAAAGAGGAAATTAAATTGAAAGCAGAAGCTGAACAAAGGAGAGCAGATGCTGAACTAAAGAAGCTAGATGCTGAGAATAGAAGATTAGAACTTGAAGAGAAAAGGTATCAAAGAGAAGCTGCTGCTGAGGAGAGAAAAGCTCAGGCTGATGAAAGAAAATTCCAGATGGAAATGGAAGACAAAAAACTTCAAGCTCAAGCTGCTGCAGAGGAGGAAAAATATGTTGAACAACTGATGGAATTTTTTACAGGTGACACAGTGACTACTCTTATGACAATAGACGAACATGACAGGACTAATTATGATGTTGTCAGAGCAGCATTGCTAAAAAAATACCAACTAAAAGAAGAAGACTATCGTCTTCGTTTTAGGACAATGTTGCCAGAAAATGGAGTAGATTTCTCTGATTTTGTTACAAAAATACGTCGTACATTTACACGATGGGTTGAGTTGTCTCAGACTGAGAAAACATATGAAGGTCTAATGGACTTATTATTGCGAGATAAGGTTTTGTCATCTGTTAATGATTCTTTTCTTGCATTCCTTCATGAGCGTAAGCCTAAAAAACTTAAAAGATATGGAGGAATACTGTTGTCAGTATGCCACCGCGCATCCCCATGCTACAGTTAGCAATTCTAAAGTGAAAGAAGGGTTGCCAGCTGCTTCGGCAACACCATATGGCCCTAATTTCAAAAAAAAAATTTCAGGGTGCTCAACAAAACTGGAATAGGGGAAGTAATCAGAATTACACTCAGAAGCGGAGTAATCCAACACATGATGGTTCTTCGTCTATGAATTGGAGACAAGATGGTAGTTCTCGTAATTTTAATGGTAATAATCTTAGACACTTTCGCAAGGGTTATCGTAATAATAACCATTCGAGCTTTCGAGATAACCATTCTCGACGTCAAGATTATGACGATGGTGAATTTAGAAACCGGGATTCAAACCGGAATGATGATTACAATAGGCAATATGATAACAATTACAGGGGAAATGATAGTCGAAATAATTACAGGGGAAATGATAATCAAGGCAGACCTAGGTTTAACAAAAAAAGACCTTTCCAACAGGCAAACTCTGCACAACAAGAGTTTGATGGAGCCTGTAATACAGTAAATGATAGTGGTAACTCTAGGGCTATCACTGGTTGTGCTTTCGATTTTGGGAGAGCAACTGAATGCCCCCAATGCTTAACATTGTTCGACTCATCGACTGTATCTACTCTAAGTTGTGGTCACCCTCTTCCTGCTCTACCTGCTACAGTTGCGCATGATGGGAGAGGATCTCTCATCTTACATAAAGGTCTAATAAATGATAGGCTAGTCTCAGTACTCTTCGATTCGGGATGTACTACCGTCGGGGTTAGGGAGTCTCTGATAGATCCTTGCTGTGCCACTGGAAAAACAATCAAATGTGTTACATTTGGTGGTACTATGGAAAGTTATCCTACTGCTATTATTATGATTGACACTCCCTTCTTCACAGGAGATGTCCATGCATGTCTTCTTCCTAATCCTATTGCGGATCTTATAATCGGTCGTATTCATGGGGTTAAGGAATGCACCCCGCAACAAATTTCTAGTTGGGAGGAAAAAAAACATTCAAACGGTCAATGCAGTGGTGACAAGAGCTCAAGCTCTTAATCCCCCAACTTCATCGGATAATAGTAATGAAGTTGATAGCCAAGACGAGCACTTGGTGATTTCCCATGACTCGTTTGTTAAACGTCAAGAAGAGGATCCTTCTTTGAAGAAATTCTTCCTTCTTGCAAAGAAAGGGGATCCCAATCAAAATACGAATCACAAATCGTATATTACTATGAAGAATGGTATATTGGTACGGATGGTACAACACTCGGACAAGTCTATGCACTCGCAAATTCTTGTGCCTAAGTGTATGAGAGCCTTAATTCTTCAGCATGCACACGATTCTCAGTGTGCTGGACATATGGGTTTTTCCAGAACTAAAACTAGAGTCCTTGCGTCTTTCTTTTGGCCATTTGTTAATAAAGACATACGAATTTATTGCCGATCTTGCAAAATTTGTCAAGAGGTCAAGTCTAGAGGTCCGAGACATGCTGCTCCTATTCAGGCTGCAGATATTCCGATTCGGCCGTTTCAGAAAATGGCTATAGACATCATTGGTCCGTTCAAAATTAAGTCAGCCAGAGGACACCAATTTATCCTCACTTGCGTGGACATGTGCACGCGTTGGCCAGAGGCTATTCCTCTGAAGAGCATATCAACTGTCGATATCGCTGATGCTCTCTGGCTCATATTTTCTCGTCTGGGATTCCCCGGAGAAATACTGTCGGACCACGGCACTCAGTTAATTTCGGACGTTATGTCTCAGGTAATGGCTACGCTAGACATTAAAAGGTCTCTCAGTAGTATTTATCATCCAATGTCCAATGGATTGGTAGAACGTCTTAACAGGACACTAAAGAACTTACTTGGCAAGATAACGGAGGATCATCCGGAGGATTGGGACAGGGTTTTACCTGCAGTCCTCTTTGCCTATAGAGAAGTTCCCAACGAGCATACAGGGTTTTCTCCTTTCGAACTTGTCTTTGGTGCGCAACCGTGCGGTCCGATGTCCTTGTTACACGATTTGATAACTTCTGATAATATTGACGATGATACACAATCGATATATGAATATGTCATTGCTCTTAGAGAAAAGATTATCGAATCGTGCAGGTTAGCAACTTCATCTTCCGAATTTGCGAAAGAAAAAGCTAGGCGATTTGCTAACAAGAAAAGACGCCTACGTCAACTTTGTCCTGGAGACAAAGCATATGTCTTACTTCCCTCAAGAGAGAATAGACTTCTCATTTCATGGAAAGGTCCATACACTATAGTCTCCAAAATTTCCGATGTCGACTACATCGTCGATGTGGATGGAAAGCATAAAACCTTCCATATAAATATGCTAACAGAGTTTATTGAACGTCCAGACTATTTGCAGCCTATTTTCCAGGCGACGGACGACTCTCCAGTCCAACATGGTCACATCTCATCCCTGTCCGTTATACAGGATGAGGAAACTATTTTTTCTGACGTTAACTTACCTCTTCCTGCGATTCCACTGAATTCAACGGAATCGTGGAGGGACGTTACAATCTCTTCGAACTTGTCTTTTGAGGAGCAACGTCAAGTATCCTCTACGCTACAATCATATCAGGATGTCCTTACCGACATTCCTGGACACACAGATGTCATAGAACATGACATCATACTTACTGATCATAATGCGATCAGAGTAAGACCATACCCAATACCTATTCATTTTCAAGCACAAGTCGAGAAAGAATTGGATGAAATGATTCAACTGCAAATAATTGAACCATCCACTTCAGCTTATTCTTCGTCGATAGTTATTGTTCGAAAGAAAGACAATAACATACGTCTTTGCGTTGACTATCGCAAATTAAATCAAGTTACGAAGTTCGATGCTGAACCTATGCCATTATTAGATGATCTACTTATTAGACTTTCTAAAGCTAGATTCTTTACTAAACTAGACTTGTCGAAAGGTTATTGGCAAGTCCCACTGACGGAACACGCCAAACCTCTCACTGCTTTTTCGACACCTAGGGGTCTGTTTCAATGGAATTTTATGCCTTTCGGGCTTATGAACGCCCCAGCGACTTTCGTGCGCATGATGCGACGAATTCTATCAGATCGTGCAGATGTCATCGCATATTTAGACGACATCTGTCTTTTCAGCGATACTTGGGAAGAACACTATTCGGGTCTAAAGGAATTGCTATCTACTCTACGTGAGCATAGTTTGACTGCAAAACCCTCTAAAGCTTTTGTTGGGTTTAGTGAAATTTCCTTCCTAGATCATCGAGTTGGTCATGGTCTGTTGAAGACAGAGGACCAAAACATTTCGAAGATATTAAATATCTCGGTTCCGAAGACAAAAAAGCAAGTGCGTAGTCTCTTGGGATTGATACAATTCTATGGAAGATTCATTGAGAATCTGTCCTCCATTATGGCACCACTTTCATCGTTATTGAAAAAAGGTTCTCCTAATATGGTGCGTTGGTCCCAGGAATGCCAATCTTCATTGGATCAGGTTAAGAATTTGTTCTCATCTCATCCTATCTTAAGACTACCAACGATTGATAAGACTTTTGTTCTTCGTAGTGATGCCTCTTCCACTGGGATTGGAGCGGCACTAATGCAGGAATATTCAGGAACTCTGCATCCTGTAATGTATATTTCTAGGAAGCTAAATGCGGCAGAAAGGAATTACTCGGTTTTAGACCGTGAATTGTTGGCTATGGTTTGGTCCATTCTTAAGCTACAAAGGTTCCTTCTGGGCGCGCATTTCTTTATGGAAACCGACCAAAAAGCTCTTACGGCTATGCAAAGTAAGGATTTGAAGAGCTCGAGATCTACTCGTTATGCTATTGCTCTTCAGCCTTTCCATTTCACGGTGCGAGCTATCCGTGGTTCGGATAATGTGATGGCGGACATATTGTCCAGATGCCCACATGATTCCAGTTAAATCTTGTGTCCTAGTTTTTCCTGATACACTTTCGGACTTAGGTCTGTACATAATATCATAATATGTTGTAATACAAATGTATTTGGATGATGTTTAGATAATTTAACAAATTTCATTTTGTCCATCCATCAGTGATATGTTGCTAATATAGCATTGTAATTCATGACATTTGTATATTGCTATAATTATAGTATTTAGTAATGATTGATATATGATTGGTATTGCCAGCAACTTAGGTTTCTTTAATGGTAACCCCTTAGTTTGTTTAGCTTAAAGGAGATATTTTCTCCTATGTTGGGAGATGATTTGTATCCTCTTCAGACGCTTTGTTTATGCGTCTATTGTACCTGATATTAGGTTCATTTTTTCATGAGCACATAAGTGATACTTGTGCAATCTTGCTCATGGACATATTTTTAAAAAAAAAAATTTCATTTTTTTTACAGGGGGGTGGTAGTAATATGTTGCTGTCATTTTTGACGGAGTCATCTGTCAAGTTATTTGCTTATGTTTTTTATCATAAGAATAATTGTGTCTTTACCTGCGATGTCAGGTTGATTAGGGGTTGTCTTCCCTTGTTTATTCATTCATTGTGTTTGACCTTTAGGGTCAAAGGTAGACAGTTCGGGCGTATGCCCATGGGCAGGTTTTTTTAAGCGGGAGTTGAGTTAGACTTCCGGCAAGCCGGGGAAGTCCTGGTTTTTCTGAAGGGACGAGAGTCCATTGTGTTTTTCGGGAGAATCTTCGAAGTGACTGCACTGGCAGTTTTCCCCAGTGAATCTCTGTGCGTTGGAATGACAGCAGAGTTCCTTGTTAAGTTCTGTGGACTCGGTTACAGGTAATACCGACTTTTTCCATTACTATGCTTTCGGTAGCAGAACATGTTAGAAGATTGCCTAGTCTGTGAACTGCAGCTCACCGGTCCTCCATTTCAGAACTTATATGTTGTGCTCAAGGTAGCCATTCAAGACTATTAGTCTTCATACCATCCAGAAATCCAGTGACGAAGATATATTGTGGGAGCCGCAGATTGGCGGCATGTTTATGTCTACAATAAGCATTACTGCAAGGTTGATGGTAACCTGCTTATCAGAAGTACACAGCCGACGTCAGAACGAGGCCTGTGTTTTCGGCTATTATACTACAGCCTGATAATGTGCAATTGGCGGGGAATGCCAAGTTGCACCTATGTGTCAAAGTGATTAAGGTATCTGACGCGTTTAGTCAGTAATCCCAGGGCGACGCCACGAACTGTCCTTATGGAAGAACATTGTATTGACCATGCACGGATATTCAAATGTTTACCAGCTTGCTGAATGCCTAATGTATACCTATCGATTTCCGGTCAGCATGACCTTGTTTACACTGACTGTTCCTGTTGATACCATGTGTGTTCTCGTCAATAAATGTTTTGAAACGTGCCTGCAGTGTCCAAGCATCCTTGACTACTGCATGTGAGTGTATGGGTTGCAGGGTATACATACATAAGAGCCTAAACACATTCGCGCCTTCATTCGCACCCACACTCAGTTCATCATCCGCTCGCACTACACACCTAACAACATGTATACTGTCTTGGGCCAGTGATCGCCTC
Organism: Oreohelix idahoensis; assembly: GCA_024509875.1. NCBI lineage: Eukaryota > Metazoa > Mollusca > Gastropoda > Stylommatophora > Oreohelicidae > Oreohelix > Oreohelix idahoensis. Next base: position 312,575 of record JAMPIV010017495.1, on the reverse strand, counting down.
AACAAGAGAAAAAGAACAGTTACAATCACCAACCAAGACCTGCTTACTCGGAGCAAGCAAGAGGACATGCACACCATCATAGCTGGCAGACGCTGGAGCTGGGTTGGCCATGTCCTCAGAAAAGACCCCGATGCCATCACAAGGACAGCTATGCTATGGACCCCTGAAGGAAAACGAAAGAGAGGCCGACCAAAAACAACTTGGTGGAGGACTGTGGAGGCTGAAATGCAAAGAATGAACCAGAGTTGGGGCACTGTGCGAAGAATGGCCACCGACCGAGCAAAGTGGAATCAATTTGTTGTTGCCCTACAAGACGTCACCAGGCATGATGGCCACTGACTGCTTTGACGGTCGGTGGCTAAGGACTGAAGAAGTATGTGTGTAATAACATCTTCCAAGAAACACCAGATGTAGCACTGTACTGCAAAAAGTCAAAACTTCTGCTTCCCTTCAAGTCAGTTGTTGAAGAGTACAAAGTTGGAAAGGCAAGGCTTGCAATGATGCTACGCGAGTCAGCAATTGACGTGGTTGTCCATTCAGCCCACACTGAAAACGGGAAGGAAGCTGTTGATGCTACCCAAGAGTCGCTCAAACTGAGGGAGGTAATCGGATACACACAAACGAATAAATCGGGATTTGGTCATGGAGACATCCGCTGGTGGTCCAAGGCATCAAGCAGGGAGCGCAGAGACATGGTAGTTCAGGAGATACGAGGAGCTGAGAATGATAAGAGGTTGCAAACAGCAGTGCAGAAGGCACAACAAGGCCAATGGACTACATGGGAAGGAGCCATGCAAAGGTCCTTGACATGGAATAATACATGGCATATGGCACCTCTTAGGCTCAGCTTCGTTGTTAGATCAATGTATGACTGTTGCGCACATATTTTTTGGCGCACGGATTACGCATACCATGTAAAATGCTTTAATTGTCTGATGAAGATATATTCATCTTTGTATGTATGTTTTGGTCTTGAGGGACGAAACTCAGATTGGGCAATAAGTAGTCATTCTGTGAGTTATCGCTCTTTGTAGCGTTCTTAAAAAAATAGAACTCGGCGGAGAAATTTAGACTTACTTGAATCTATTCTGTGTTTGGTTAGGAATAGAGTGTTCTTGCTTCAGAATGTCTATGGTCCGAATCTATGTGTAGTGCTTGTCTATGTAGGACGAGTATGTCTTATATCTTGATATCTTAGTATGTTTAAGTGGAACTATTTGTTCTTGTACTGTACTGAAGGGGGTCAGGTTTTTTCGGCGGATGAAGAGAGGTGAGGGGGTTCTTCGGTTGTCTAGGCCTAGGGCAGGAAGTCATGTCGGAGAGATGCCCAAGAGTTTGTGATCTCTTTAAGTTATTCTGGGGACGAAGATAGTTTCTTCCAGGATCGTTTAGTCCATGAGTTCCCCAGTTGTGATTCTATAACGCCGGGAGAGCGTTTTTGTGCTTGCTAGTGTATTTCTTATGTCCAGGTAAATAAACGTACTTTTGCTGACTTCGTTCATTCCTAGGCTTAAGATGGGCAGACGTTTACATGAACTTTCCTATGAATATGTCGGGACGACATATTCTCTAGCAGCACTAAATATGTGTATATGCAGCAACTATGAGGACAGAATATGCTGATCCTTGTAGAATCATTTATTGTTGATGGACAAAGCTTCGATTGAAGATTTGGCTATACACCCGTATAGTGAGTGATGCTCAACCGGGAACCAGCAGCCATTGTGGAATTCGATTGATTTTGGAATTCTACTTATTGTAAATCATTAGCAGAGAACGGGAAAACTTCCTTATTATCAGGTGATGATTGAGAGATCACTATTATAAAGAAATTAACATTATCTTCACAGAGATTTGCTGTAATTCACCTAAAGGAATCTTCCTTAGAAAGAGATCCTGTTTAGGAGTCAAGTTTGAACAGTATTGCTTAATTGACATGCTCGGTCAGTAAGGTCTACTGACTGTATTTATAAACTATGGAAATCTTGGTGTTTACAGATGTTCCATTGCAAGATTATTCTTCATGAATGCTAATTTAGGACGGTAGTCCATTGATCAATATTATGCTGTCTATGTCGACTCATGTTCCTGTAACTGTACCCAATCTGTCAAGTGTGTGCGTCCAATTAAACTATTGAAACGACTACAGTGGTCTGCATTGGTGACATAACGTAATGAGTGAATGAGTGCCTTATACGGGTCAACACACGAACAGTCCACCATTCGCCTAACTCATACTTCACACTCACACTCCATATTTGCATAATCCTGCATTGGTTGAGTTGACCTTTGCTTCCCCTGGAGCCTCCATCACTGGTTTGCGTGAGGAGAATACACAGTTACGATCAAGAAGAGAAAAAGGTTTATCAACGTGGTGGGCCAGTTTCCTGGGTCCAGCCTTCGCAGTCTACAAAGTGGAAGTCACCTAGTGTTTCAAGAACATTTATTTTGGCCGAATGTGACACACATCAACACCAATAGGACAACTATCCAGTCGATGTCAGCTTGACCTGTTATGACAAGTGGAACTGTATCTAGGTCACCGCTGTTGACATTTTGCTTGGTACAGGCATTATTTCATATAACAGACAGCGTAGCACGGCAAGTTGTTTACAAGTGGACATCACAGCATTACACAGAACATTGGCAAGCAAATTAACTGTGTTAGCAGAAGTATTGAACTTAGAAGCCTATTTTCATCGATGGATCTTCTTATGTTCTGCTATTGTGTTGAACTTTGATATTTAAGGCCAGAAATTGTAGTTCAATAAAGTGGCAGTTATTTATTTTGATTAAAATATCTGTGCCATTTCTATAAAACAGCCTTCTTTACAACACTCTATCTACATCACAGTTTATTGATGATATATGCATTTATGCTTCATATATATTTATGTTTACATGTTTATATGTAATAGTTATTTATGTCGCGGGCCTGGTTGGGAGGAAACTAGGACAAGATATACCGAGTCACATTGGTCTTGGACTAGCGTTCTGTAGGGGCAAATTTCTTAATTGAAATTTGCATGCAACACCTGTTGCAATACCTGTTAGCTGTGACGAAACTGTCCCTATTGTTGTTTTTGTAATATTTCTCTGTTCTTTAGTTTTGTTTTGGTTTGTTTGTATAATTTGTTGGTCTACCCTTTGCTATCTTTCAGTTTTATACACAATTTATGTTCATACACTGTGGCGTTATTTGTCTTGTTCATTCTATTGCAGATATCATCACAGATTCTGTGATCATTTTTCTTTGATTTTTTCTATTTGATTTATTTGATTTCTGCAAATGTTTCCTGTTCTCTTGTATAATTGTTTTGTTGTGTTCTTGATCGACATACACTATTTAAAATATATTTGATCATATGAATTTATAAGAAAAAGTCAACTGATGATTTTTATTAATTGGTTGGTACACATTTGATTATACAAGACCTTACTAAAGGCTTGTTTCCCCACATAGTTTGGGATAAGGAGCTGATTGATCAAATTATTAGGAGCTTGTGTTTACATTACTTTGGAATATAGATTACATTTTTGTGTCAACTGATTGCTATCAGTATTAGACATCATGTCTACATTGGAACACTTTATTGAGTTAGGGAAATCTCTAGGCAAGACTGGAGATAAGTTGGAGGAGTATGCTACCAGTCAATATGATAAAGCACTTAAAGCTGAGGAATTGAAACAAAAAAGTGAGGATAGAAAAATGGAAATAGAATTTGAACAAAAGAAACTGCAGATGCAGGTTGAGGAAAAGAGATTCCAAATGGAATTGGAAAAACAAAACAAAGAAGCTGAACAAAAGAGATTAGACAAAGAAGCTGAACAAAAGAGATTAGACAAAGAAGCTGAACAAAAGAGATTAGACAGAGAAGCTGAACAAAAGAGATTAGACAAAGAAGCTGAACAAAAGAGATTAGACAAAGAAGCTGAACAAAAGAGATTAGACAGAGAAGCTGAACAAAAGAGATTAGACAGAGAAGCTGAACAAAAGAGATTAGACAAAGAAGCTGATGCTGAGCAGAGAAGATTAGACAAAGAAGCTGAACAAAAGAGATTAGACAAAGAAGCTGAGGAGAAAAGAGCAATAAGAGAACATGAACATCAAAAAGAACTTTTAGCATTTGAGTTAGAAAAGTTGAAATTGACAAACATGAGTAATGTCAATCAGTCATCTAGTGGTAAACCCTTTACTTACAAGGTCAAGGTACCAGCGTTCAATTCTGCCAGTGATGATATAACATTCTGGCTTGATAGATTTGAACGTGCTTGTCGAGCTCATAATGTGGAGAAATCACAATATGCTAATCAGTTGTCTGAGAATTTAAAAGGTGATTCTCTGACAAGTTTAAGTTTGGTTGAAGAAACTGACAAGGATAATTATGAGGTTATTAGGGCAGCCTTGATAAAGAAATACCAGTTATCTGAGGAAGGTTACCGTATTTTGTTTAAAAGAATGGTACCTGAATCAGGGGTAGAATTCTCAGAATTCATTGCAAGGACACGTCTTACATTTAATCGTTGGATTGAACTGTCCAAAACAGAAAAGACTTATGAAGCACTTATGGATTTATTGCTCAGGGACAAGATTATGTCAAGCATTAGTAAACCATTCCTTGAATTCCTACATGAGCGGAAACCTAAAACACTAAAAGAAATGGAAGAATATTGTACCCAATACGTCACTGCACACCCAGATGTAGCTATTAGCAATACTAAGGTTAAGGAAGATATGCCAGTTGCATCAGCAACACCATACAACCCTAATTACTCACACAAATTCCAAGGACCTCAAAACAGGTTTAATAAAAAGGGTAACCATAACAGTTATCAGAACCAAGGTAACCAATCATTTCAGGGTTCTTCTTCGAATATCTGGAGACGAGCCGACAGCCCTCGATTCAGGGGTGGTCATAATTATAAAAACTTCCGCAAAGGAAGTCATTATAGAAACTATCCTAGTTTTCCATCATGGAGACAAGAAGATCATAATTACAGAGATACTCATTATAATGAATATGATAATAGTAACCAGGGGAATTATGACTCAAACCCAAATAGGGGTTACAATAGAGGAAACAATGATAATTACAGGGGTAATAATAACAGAGGTAGACCCCAACATAAAAAACAAAAATCTCATTATCATGCAAACTCTGCACAGCAAGAGTCCCATGATGCCTATAAACAAAATAAAGATAATGATGACTATAACAATATGGCATGTGCCGCTTTCGATTTTGGGAGAGCATCTCAGTGCCCTCAATGCAAAACATTATTCGAACCAACTACGGTGTCCACTTTAATTTGTGGCCATCCTCTTCCCGCTCTTCCTGCGTCAATCGCGCATGATGGAAGAGGTTCTCTTGTCTTACACAAAGGTTTAGTAAATGACAATCCAGTTTCATTGCTTTTTGATTCTGGATGCACCACAATTGGTGTTAGGCAGTCACTTGTAGATCCTTCTCGTGCTACAGGCAAAGTAGTCAAATGTGTAACATTTGGCGGCACCATAGAGAAATACTCTACTGCTATCATTAGGATGGCTACTCCTTTCTTTACAGGAGATGTACACGCATGTCTTCTGCCGAATCCGATCGCTGATCTTATCATCGGTCGTATTCACGGAGTCAAAGAATGCACTCCACAACAAATTTCCGTTTGGGAAAAACAAAATATTCAAACTGCTAATGCTGTAGTCACTAGAGCTCAAGCTCTCAATATGCCCGAAACTTCATCTATTGAAGATAATGAAGTGCATAACCAAGATGATCCCTTGGTAATTTCGCGTGACTCATTTATAAAGCAGCAAGAAGAGGATCCGACTCTAAAGAAATTCTTCACTCTTGCAACAAAAGGTGATCCGAATAAAGATTCAAAGAGTAAATCTTGGATTACAATGAAGAATGGCGTACTTGTACGTATGGTGCAAGACTCCAACAAGTCAAGTCATTCTCAGATTCTTGTACCCAAGAATTTGAGAGTTAAAATATTACAACACGCACACGACTCTCAGTGTGCTGGACATATGGGTTTTTCCCGTACAAAGTCAAGAGTTCTTGCGGCTTTCTTTTGGCCTTTTGTGAACAAGGACATACGGATCTATTGTCGATCTTGTAAAATATGTCAAGAAGTCAAATCCAAAGGTCCACGCCATGCTGAACCTATTCAGGCTGCAGACATTCCTATTAGACCATTTCAGAAAATGGCGATAGACATCATTGGTCCATTTAAGATCAAATCTGCTAGAGGACATCAGTTTATCTTAACGTGTGTGGACATGTGCACACGTTGGCCAGAGGCTATCCCTCTGAAGAGCATTACTACTGCTGACATTGCAGATGCTCTTTGGCTTATATTTTCTCGTCTGGGATTTCCCGGAGAAATATTATCAGATCATGGCACCCAACTAATATCGGATACCATGTCTCAAGTAATGTCTACTCTCCAGATAGAGAGATCTTTGAGCAGTATCTATCACCCAATGTCGAATGGGATGGTAGAACGCCTTAATAGAACACTCAAAAACTTACTAGGGAAGATAACTGAGGATCATCCTCAAGATTGGGATAGGGTTTTACCCGCGGCCCTCTTCGCTTACAGAGAGGTTCCCAATGAACATACATGATTTTCTCCCTTTGAACTTGTCTTTGGCGCGCGACCGCGTGGCCCTATGTCTTTGCTTCATGATCTCATAACCGCTGATAATATTACCGATGACACAAAATCTTCTTACGAATATGTCATCGCGCTAAGACAAAAGATTATCGAAGCATGCAAATTGGCAACTTCTTCTTCTGAGTTTGCTAAGGAGAAAGCAAGACAATTTGCCAATAAGAAAAGAACCTTACGACAACTTTGTCCTGGTGACAAAGCATTTGTTTTGCTACCTTGTAGGGAAAACAGACTACTTATTTCTTGGAAAGGTCCGTACGATATAATCTCGAAAATTTCCGATGTTGACTACATTGTCGATATTGATGGGAAGCGTAAAACCTTCCACATCAATATGCTTACGGAATTCCATGAACGTCCGGATTATTTACAGCCTATTTTCCAGGCAACGGACGATTCACCTGTCCAACATGGTCATTACTCATCACTGTCTGTAATACAGGATGAGGAAACAAGTTTTTCGGATGTTAATCTTCCGCTTCCGATGATTCCACTTCATTCTAGTGAATCATGGAAAAATGTTACTGTTTCTCCCGATTTATCTCTAGGAGAACAGCGACAAGTTTCGGCTATGTTACAAACATTTCAGGATGTCCTTACTGACATTCCTGGACAAACTCATGTCATTGAACATGACATTATTCTAACTGACCATAATCCTATTAGAGTCAGACCTTATCCTATTCCTATACATTTTCAAGCACAGGTTGAAAAGGAGTTGGATGAGATGATAGATTTAAAAATAATTGAACCATCCACTTCTGCGTATTCTTCGCCGATGGTTATTGTCCGTAAAAAAGACAATAACATACGTCTTTGCGTTGACTATCGCAAATTGAATCAAGTCATGAAGTTTGATGCTGAACCTATGCCTTTACTAGAAGAGCTACTTACTAAGCTTTCTAAATCGCATTTTTTCACTAAACTAGATTTGTCTAAAGGATATTGGCAAGTTCCTCTATCTGAACGCGCCAAACCTTTTACTGCTTTTTCTACACCTAGAGGCCTTTTTCAATGGAATTTTATGCCTTTCGGCCTTATGAACGCACCAGCTACATTCGTACGCATGATGCGTAGAATTCTATCCTATCGGTCAGATGTCATTGCGTACATAGACGACATCTGTCTTTTCAGCGATACTTGGGAAGATCACTATTCAGGGTTAGTTGAATTGCTATCTACTCTACGCGAGTATAACCTGACAGCGAAACCATCTAAAGCCTGCATTGGTTTTAGTGAAATTTCTTTTGTAGGTCACCGGGTCGGCCATGGTTTCCTAAAAACAGACGACCATAATACAAGTAAAATACTTAACATTTCTATTCCTAAGACTAAAAAGCAAGTGCGAAGTCTCTTAGGTCTTATACAATTCTATGGACGATTCATTCCGAATCTGTCCTCAATCATGGCACCTCTTTCTACCTTGCTAAAGAAAGGGTCTCCTAATATAGTCCATTGGACTCAAGAATGTCAATCCTCTTTGGATAAGATTAAAACTATGTTTTCTACTGCACCTATTTTAGTGTTGCCTACTAAAGATAAGACATTTGTTCTTCGTAGTGACGCTTCATCCACTGGGATTGGAGCGGCACTAATGCAAGATTACTCTGGAACTCTGCATCCTGTAATGTATATTTCCAGAAAGCTTAATGCTGCAGAAAGGAATTATTCGGTTTTAGACCGTGAACTGTTGGCTATGGTATGATCAATTCTCAAATTACAAAGATTCCTTCTAGGCGCACATTTTATAGTAGAAACCGATCAGAAAGCTCTTACAGCTATCCAGAGTAAAAATTTGAAGAGTTCGAGGTCTACTCGATATGCAATTGCTCTTCAACCTTTTCATTTTTCGGTACGAGCTATCCGTGGATCAGATAATGTGATGGCAGACATTCTGTCTAGATGCCCACATGATTCCACTTAGCTGTTGAGTACTGGACGTCTTAACACTTCCAACTCGACAACAGATTTTTTCTTTTCTATATCAAAATAGATACACATTGTAATTCGTAATGACACTACGTTCATTGATATATAGTCACCATTACTCGTTGATGATTTTTCTTTTTGTCAATCATGTACTTGGAATGCTTAAACTTAAATTGTTATATGCATTGTATCATTGTATAGTAGTATGCGTTGGTGACACCTCCCTGGAAACACTTATGCTTAAGAGAATGCTTTCTCTGAGGGATTGAGATTTTGCATTAATCTGGCTTAAATAATTCCAGATATTTCTCATCTGCGCAGTATTTATGCGTTGGGAGCCTATTGTATGTTGCTCTCAGATGAAAAAAAAAAAGATTTTCATTTTTTTTCCCGGGGGGTGTGGTAATCTGTTGCGCACATATTTTTTGGCGCACGGATTATGCATACCATGTAAAATGCTTTAATTGTCTGATGAAGATATATTCATCTTTGTATGTATGTTTTGGTCTTGAGGGACGAAACTCAGATTGGGCAATAAGTAGTCATTCTGTGAGTTATCGCTCTTTGTAGCGTTCTTAAAAAAATAGAACTCGGCGGAGAAATTTAGACTTACTTGAATCTATTCTGTGTTTGGTTAGGAATAGAGTGTTCTTGCTTCAGAATGTCTATGGTCCGAATCTATGTGTAGTGCTTGTCTATGTAGGACGAGTATGTCTTATATCTTGATATCTTAGTATGTTTAAGTGGAACTATTTGTTCTTGTACTGTACTGAAGGGGGTCAGGTTTTTTCGGCGGATGAAGAGAGGTGAGGGGGTTCTTCGGTTGTCTAGGCCTAGGGCAGGAAGTCATGTCGGAGAGATGCCCAAGAGTTTGTGATCTCTTTAAGTTATTCTGGGGACGAAGATAGTTTCTTCCAGGATCGTTTAGTCCATGAGTTCCCCAGTTGTGATTCTATAACGCCGGGAGAGCGTTTTTGTGCTTGCTAGTGTATTTCTTATGTCCAGGTAAATAAACGTACTTTTGCTGACTTCGTTCATTCCTAGGCTTAAGATGGGCAGACGTTTACATGAACTTTCCTATGAATATGTCGGGACGACATATTCTCTAGCAGCACTAAATATGTGTATATGCAGCAACTATGAGGACAGAATATGCTGATCCTTGTAGAATCACTTATTGTTGATGGACAAAGCTTCGATTGAAGATTTGGCTATACACCCGTATAGTGAGTGATGCTCAACCGGGAACCAGCAGCCATTGTGGAATTCGATTGATTTTGGAATTCTACTTATTGTAAATCATTAGCAGAGAACGGGAAAACTTCCTTATTATCAGGTGATGATTGAGAGATCACTATTATAAAGAAATTAACATTATCTTCACAGAGATTTGCTGTAATTCACCTAAAGGAATCTTCCTTAGAAAGAGATCCTGTTTAGGAGTCAAGTTTGAACAGTATTGCTTAATTGACATGCTCGGTCAGTAAGGTCTACTGACTGTATTTATAAACTATGGAAATCTTGGTGTTTACAGATGTTCCATTGCAAGATTATTCTTCATGAATGCTAATTTAGGACGGTAGTCCATTGATCAATATTATGCTGTCTATGTCGACTCATGTTCCTGTAACTGTACCCAATCTGTCAAGTGTGTGCGTCCAATTAAACTATTGAAACGACTACAGTGGTCTGCATTGGTGACATAACGTAATGAGTGAATGAGTGCCTTATACGGGTCAACACACGAACAGTCCACCATTCGCCTAACTCATACTTCACACTCACACTCCATATTTGCATAATCCTGCGTTGGTTGAGTTGACCTTTGCTCCCCCTGGAGCCTCCATCACTGGTTTGCGTGAGGAGAATACACAGTTACGATCAAGAAGAGAAAAAGAAGGTTTATCAATGACCTGCTGCCGTCGGCCACAAACCTTGTGAGATGGGGAAAGTCGGATGATGAGCAGTGCCCCCTGTGCCAGGGTAGACAGACACTTGAACACATGCTCTCAGCGTGTAAGGTGTCATTAGGGCAAGGGCGATACACTTGGTGCCACAACAAAGTGCTAAATGAGCTGGCTGCGACAATTGACCTGGCAAGGATGAAGGCGAATAGCAAAGCCAGGCCGAGCACCGCAAATACATACTTTCTGAGGGCAGGAAAGTCAGCACACCCCAAACCGAGTAAACCAGGTAGCAGTTTACCATCTCTTCTTGACTGTGCAAACGACTGGGAGATGGCGGTAGACCTACCTGGACGAGGGGCATATCCAGAGTATCAGAAAATCGCGGAGATGGCCGGATATAGTGCTTCATTCTTCAGCATCGCGAGAAGTCCCGGTACAGATTCCGGCTTGCCACCCATTAACTGATGCGATGTTCTTAGATTTCATCTGTAAATTCTTGAGTTACTCTGGCCAAGTTAGTATAGGGTCATACAGCTGAACAACACACACAGCAATACACCAGAAATATCCATATCACCACCAAGGTCGAGTGGACAGTTCAACAACGTTTATTGTAGTACACACAGCTCCATATGTATCAACTTGAAAGCCATTACAGCGTATGGCATAATATGTATTGTCATGTAAAGTTCTGTAGCGTCAGTAGCTAGTATACTGTCCCTGACAGTTTTTCCTCATATTTATTTAATTAGTTCAAAGAAATACATACGTCCTTTCTCAGGCATATATCTAGTACCCCTTCTAAAAGATCTTGAAGTACAGAGATTGGTATCAGGAAGGAATTAATCACAAAATCATATAAATCTCAGGAGCTCAAAAAACACACGTCCACTGGCCATTAAACACACCATCGCTCTCCTCTTCTCTCCCACCAGTCACCTGTCTCACGAGACCCAGCCAAGCATGACGGCTTAACATAGCTCACCCGTCTGTTCCAGTGACCCGTGTACAAATAAACAAACACAGAGCCCTGCTGAGCTAAGCTATAATCTGTAATGACTTTTAATCATAACAATGTTATACTGATTGAACTGACCGTGCCATTTGAATCCAGATTGGACGAGCAACATTCGTTCAAAGCGGCCAAGTATAATGATCTGGCCGCAGATCTGAGACACGATGGGTTCACTGCAAGTGTCATGGCCGTTGAGGTGGGCGCAAGAGGGCTCGTGGCTGCATCAGTGTATGATTTATTGAAACTGTTGGAGCTGAGTGGACAGTTGAGAACAAGGGCACTGAAAAGGCTTAGTGAAACTGCCGAAAAGGCATCATGCTGGCTGTGGAACAACCGCAATGGGCTATGGAAATCGTGACAGTAAACTCTGCGGTTCAGAAAACACCAGGAATTTTTCGAAGTCCACAATATATTGAGTTTTTCAGTGTACTGGTGAAAGGGCTGTGACTGACAGGCAACACGCGGCGTATATTATAAGAGGTGTTGGGCACAGAATTTCAGTTGCTAGCGCGCAGTGGCTAGCCTCGTCGGCTTCGCACAGGTGTGTCAGTGTCTGTCCCTAGTCGTTGTGTACAACGGAACGAACAGAATAATTTGTCTTCTCTTTGTTACGTTGACAATTGCCTCCACGGCTGGCTGAGTTGTGGATTTGAAAGTTGCTACCAAAGTGAAATGGGTTCATTTTCGATACAAGACAACAGGAGGCTGAGACACTTGGGAGTCATGACCCAATTGGGCCCCCCCCCCCCCCCCTTAGAGTGTAAAGGAGTATACAGGGCCGAAACACTTGTTCAACGCTTCTGATGATCAGATTGCTTCCTGTTGTATCACTCTGTAAAGAGTTTCCTATCATCTTATATATATATATATATATATATATATATATATATATATATATATATATATATATATATATAGATATATATATATATATATATATATATATATATATATATATATATATATATATAATTCCTAGATTTTAACACATGGGGCAGACTTATAGAGGTCAAGATTATAAGTGCTTTTATCAAATTTTTACACTATTAATCTCACAAAAGGAGGTTCTAGCGTCAATCCTTCCTTTACAAATGCTGAATATCTTAATCTTGGCGTCTTCCTCTGATGAGAACTGGAAAAGAAGGCACGAATTTCAAACACTCTGTGCCTTATAGTTAAAAATCAGACCACCCGAAATTTAATTTCGCTTAGTTTGTATTGGTTAAAACCAGTCGCAATTTCCGTTAGTTTATTTTTCATTCTAGACCAATCACCGGGTAGTGTGTCTTATTTTTAGTATATTTTCATCTATGACTTGTTATAATTATGGACATCACAATACATGGGTAGTGTGACTAATGATTAATCTCTCCAGTGTGACAAAACGTTTGTACATGTACTTTTAAAGCCCTCTCTCACTCCTTCATCTGCTTTTTATTTGGTTTATTTTATGCCCCTTTATTCATTTTTTGGCAGTGACCACTCCAAGACTTATTTATGTTCCGCCAGGTGAATCGTAATAATACCAGGCTAAATACACCGGTCAGCGGGTAATACGTTTATCACGTAAGTCGTCTAGCCACCTTCAATAGAGTCGATCTCTCTTGACACAATATGGTCATGCACGATCGATGAAAGGAGACCATATTGTCTGTCTGAGAGATCCATCTGGGGGATCTACGCCAACACAGGTGATAATGAGATAACAGCTTCCGCTGGCCAGTCTTGGTATCAATATTACCGATAACCTGTCTGGGGAGATTATATTGGGGCAGGAATGAGTGCACGGATTTGTTTGTCTTCTTCTTCTTTGATCCATAACCGCCAACCGTCAAAGCAGCCAGCGGCCATCAAGCCTGGTGGCGTCCTGTAGGGCAGCAACAAATTGATTCCACCTTGCTCGGTCGGCGGCCATCCTTCGTGGAGTGCCCCAACTCTGGTTCATTCTTTGCATCTCGGCTTCCACAGTTCTCCGCCAAGTTGTTTTTGGTCGGCCTCTCTTTCGCTTTCCCTTGGGGGTCCATAGCATAGCTGTTCTTGTGATGGTATCAGGGTCCCTTCTAAGGACGTGGCCAACCCAACTCCGGTGTCGGCCAGCTATGATGGTGTGCATGTCCTCCTGGTTACTCCGAATAAGTAGTTCTTGGTTGCTGATGGTGTTTGGCCAAAAGATTCGGAGAATTTTCCTTAGGCAGATTGTGTGGAAGGAGGACAGTTTCGACATTCCTTCTCTGTTACTCTCCAACATTCCGCACCATACAGAAGCACAGAAAGTACACAGCTCTCATACAGTCTTAATTTTGTGTTTGTGCTGTACTGGGAAGACTTCCAAATGTTGTTGAGAATAGCAAAGGCTGTTCTCGCTTTATTCATTCTGTTGTTAATGTCTTTGCTTGTTCTGCCGTCAGGTGTTTATATGCATCCTAGGTAAGTAAATGTGTCTGTCTGTACTAACTTCTGGTTCCTTACTGTTATTGGCTCAGGATTGCCCACATTTAGTGTCATGACCTCTGTCTTCTTCAGATTGATGTTCAGGCCAACCTGCTGGCCATACTTATTCAGTCTATCGGTTTTGTCTTGAATGTGCTGATGTGAATGCGCGAGTAGTGCAGTGTCATCTGCATATTCCAGGTCTTCCAGTGTAGAAAATGTTGTCCATCTAATTCCTCTTGGACTGCCCTCTGTTGTCTGGCGCATCACCCAATCTATGGCTGTCAAAAATAATGTTGTTGATAAGGGGCATCCCTGTCGTACTCCTGTTTTCACTTCGAAAGTTACATTACTCAATCCGACAATGCACGTCGAGTTGAAATATAGGCTTTTTATGATGGAAATAATGCGGCTGGGAATTCCATAAGCCCTCAGTATTTTCCATAGGCTGTCCCTGTGTATGCTGTCGAAAGCCTTTTCAAAATCAACAAAGTTAATGTACAGCTGTCTCTGCCATTCTGAGCACTGCTCTATAATGTTCCTGAGTGTGAATATATGATCTGCACATCTTCTGTTCTTTCTAAAACTCGCTTGTTCTTTCCTCAGTTTATGGTCAACTGCTTTTAAAATTATCTGGATGATTATCCTGCCTAGTATTTTGCTGGGAACTGAGAGGAGAGTAGTTTCTCTCCAGTTGTTGCAGTCTGCAAGGTAGCCCTTCTTGGGCAATTTGACAATTATTCCTTTACTCCACTCTGTTGGTATTGTCTCAGTTTCCCAGACTTGTGCAAATAGTGGTTCTAATAGTTCTGCTGCTAGTTCAGGGTCTGCCTTGAATAACTCAGCATTTAGATTGTTGTGACCAGGCGCTTTTCCATTTTTCAAACCTTTGGTAGCTGTGATTATTTCTTCTTTTCATGGGATGTCTGTATTTACGTCTAAGTCACTTTCAGCCTCAGGAACATTCAGCTGAGTCTCTGGTGGTTCCTTATTCAGTGTTTCTCTGAAGTCTTCTTCTTCTTCGATCCTTAACCACCGACCGTCAAAGCAGTCAGTGGCCATCACGCCTAGTGGCGTCTTGTAGGGCAACAACAAATTGATTCCACCTTGCACGGTCGGTGGCCATCCTTCGTACAGTGCCCCAACTCTGGTTCATTCTTTGCATCTCAGCATCCACAGTCCTCCGCCAAGTTGTTTTTGGTCGGCCTCTCTTTCGCTTTCCTTCAGGGGTCCAAAGCATAGCTGTTCTTGTGATGGCATCGGGGTCTCTTCTGAGGACATGACCAACCCAGCTCCAGCGTCTGCCAGCTATGATGGTGTGCATGTCCTCTTGCTTGCTACGAGTAAGCAGATCTTGGTTGGTGATGGTATTCGGCCAAAAGATGCGGTGAATTTTTCTTAGGCATGTTGTGTGAAAAGAGGACAATTTTGACATTTCCTTCTCTGTGACTCTCCAGCATTCCGCACCATAGAGAAGCACAGAAAGCACGCAACTCTGGTATAATCTTAATTTTGTGCTTGTGCTGTATTGTGAGGACTTCCAGATGTTATTTAGGCTAAAGAAGGCTGTTCTTGCCTTATTCATTCTGATGTTGATGTCTTTGCCTGCCCCACCGTCTGGTGTTACTATGCTTCCTAGGTATGTGAAGGTATCTGTCTGTACCAGTTGCTGATTCTTCTCTGAAGTGCTCTGCCCATATTGTTTCCTGCCCCTGTGCTGTGGTGACGAGATTTCCTTGCTTGTCTCTTACTAACGTTATGTTGTTTGCACCTTGTTTTCCACTGATAGTTTTAGTTATTTTATAAACTGTGCTTTGTTCATTTCTCAGTGCTGCCTCTTCTGCCTGTCTCCAGAAATGTCCTTTTGTTAGCACGGGTTTGATGTTTTACTTCCTTGTCCAGCTGACTGTACTGTTCACTATATATTGCCTTTAACCTGGGAGACTTAGCTTCTGTTTTCTTTCTTTTCATTTCCTTTCTCTTCGCTATGGTGTTTAGCGTTTCTGGTGTTATACAGTTTTGGCTCTTTCTTTCCTGGAATCCCAAGCATGACTTGCTGCTTTCCTTGTATATTGTTGAGATGGTGTTGAATTTCTGGTCGACATCATCGGTCTCTGTTCTTTCCTGGCTTTTGGTAATCTAATATCGTCTCTTTACGTCGACGACGAAAGCTTTTCTGGTGAAGGGGTCCTTAAGTTTCATGATGTTATATCTTTTCTGTTTGACTGCAGCTGGTCGAGCAGCTGAATTTCACCTTCAGTCTTGCTACTACTAGGTGATGATCACTTCCCACATCTGCGCCTCTTCTTACTTTCACATCTTGTAGTGCATGTCGCCATCTGTAGTGCATGTCGCCATCTTTGCGATTCCCATGTTATTTTGATCATTTGTGTGGAAAAAGTGTTCTATTGTTAATACTGCAGAAGCTTATTAATTTGTCCCCATGTTCCACTGCCGCATTTCCCCATTACTCTTTCGTTTAATTTGCCAACTTTCGCATTTAGGTCTCCCATTACTATAATAAGATCGTAGCTGGATGCAGTTTCTATTCCCTTTTGTACCTGTTGATCTCTTCATCGTGGTCGTTCGTTGGTGCATAGCATTGTATAATTGGTCCATCTGCTCTCGCTTATTCCCAGGATATGTAATTTGTAGTTCCTCATCTCTGCTGTGATTTGTCTCAGCTTTCCTGCCTCATTCATAGTTCTGACGTTCCAAAAACCAATTCTGGTTTCGTGTTTTGCGGTCAGGGCATCTGTTGACATGCCAATGGCTTCCTTTCGGTTTTCTCCACTGTCAGTCATACGAGCCTGAGACTCCGGATGTCCGTCCCACATCAAAGTTTTTTCATCTGTTGCCGTTTCTGTAACATGTGCGATTTTTTACATAGACAGGGGTGTCGGCCCTGTGCTAAAACCCCCATCCTGGAGGACCAGGGTACCAGCTTTTGTCTGACCCCTACCCACGCAGACCAGTCCAGCTTGGTTGAACCTACCAGGAGTAAATCTCCCACTGGCATAGCTCTGGGGATTGTCAGGGTACACAAGCTGCCATACCGCTACAAGGTATAGGTACCATTGATGGCAGGGATTTGTTTGTGAGTTTGCATAAAGATGCAATCGGAAGTATTACCGCACATATTAGAAACATGTCATGCGTCAGAATTTTAAAACTTGATATTTTAAAATATGCGGGGGAAATTAAACACCCCGACCCAGATACTTTTAAAGAGCTTACAACTGGATTGATTTGAGAGATAGGGATACACAATGGTTCTCATTGGCAAATTCGTCGGAAGTACAATCTGGGATTTTGAACCAAGAATTGGAAATATAATCTAGCGAAATCTGAGTCACAAATCAGACTGCATCGTAACGTCAAACTAGCAATTCACCAGAGCCAGAGAAGGATTGGACTAAGAATTCCAAAATTATAAGTGACATATTGAAGTATTTGGGCAACTTTAAAACTTAAAAAGTAAACC
The DNA here is from genome assembly GCA_024509875.1 of Oreohelix idahoensis. Lineage (NCBI taxonomy): Eukaryota > Metazoa > Mollusca > Gastropoda > Stylommatophora > Oreohelicidae > Oreohelix > Oreohelix idahoensis. The sequence continues at coordinate 295,132 of JAMPIV010017495.1, read as the reverse complement.
CACATTTAAAATACAAAGACTGGAAACTTAAAGGACCAGGATCGAAGTATTTGGGCATCTTTAAAACTTAAAAAGTAAACCCGCATTTTAAATACAAAGACTGGAGACCTAAGGAATCAGATCACTCATCATAATAGGAATACTAAAATTTCCAGACCAAGTGATTCGAAAGCATCAATGTGCTGTGTCCATTTTAAACTGTGCCAGGAGATTGTGTTCCCAAAAGTTACTTCAGTTTCGTGGCACAAAGCTTCAAGATGAAAGTTCTACGCCACTAGTTGTGAGTTAGAAGCAGGGATTCAACACTGACTGCCTCTATTGGACGAGTTGTGTGGATAAGGGCCCCTATCACAGAAGAATTGACGAAACCACGGCTGCAAGACTCACCAGATCAGTTAAGTTCTGATTACAAGGAAACAGCAAAAGGACAATTGGTTTTTTTTTTTTTTAAATCCTCAAACCAAGTCTCAGTGAAGACAAATTTGATTTACATCTAAAATTCATCACCATGTCATCGTTATTCTAACCTGATAAAAACTAATTGATTTTTAAATTTGTTACATGTTATTTTAAAACTAAACAATCATAGTTGATTCAGTTATTATACGTATGAAAGCAAATGTATGAGCATGACTCTTTTATATTTAGACATCTAGACATATATTTACATATATAAAGCAAATACCTATACAAGGAATTTCGCTGGATTTACATCAGCTGGGGGCTTGAACGGGCTAAAACCATTGCTTAAGTCTTCATAAAAAGCGGTAGACTGATATAAGTTAACTATTGCCCTGCCAATGCAGCATTGTTCTTGACTTCGGAAATATCTTATTTTCAAGGAAAACTCCCTTGAGATAGAATCGTCATTACCCTTCTATCTACAACTCTGCCAAGAGTAATCTTGAGTGAAGGTAGACACCTTTGACGACCCATTTTAGATACTCTTAAGTTTTGGCCACTGATGGACCACTACTGCAGAGCTAAGGGGAGGCAATCCGTGATACCGGAAACAATTATGCCATGACCTGCCCTAATACTGTCCAATATTGTCATAATCAGAAAGACATAAGGATTGACGATTTGTGCAAATCATGCCTGCAAAATTAGACACACGTTATTTAAACCACCATTTCTAATCCGACACTTTTTTTTCCCACTATCAGATTAGGCAGAAGCAATCAACTCGCTTATTTATCAATAGTTTATCTTGAGTAAACTGAATATTATATTTTTAAGTAAAGTCTCCTTCCTTGCACAATGGGCTAATCACCTGTTTGCCAAGTCACTTCGATTACATGTCCTGCCCAAGGGCATTGTGCACTTGGGTCCCCTCTACACTTCGTTTCACGGGGTAGAAGAGGTTCCGATTATGAGATGAGATGAGTCTCCTTCCATGGGAATTTTTGGAGGTCTTTCTGGAGCCACTGTGTTTCTGGCAAGGAAACTGTCTAAAGTAGTTTGTTCTCTCTAGTTAAAAGGCTGTTTATTTTTACATTTCAGTAGGGCAGTTACGACTGAGAGGAAATCTGTGATGAACGCTGTCTTGGCTCTAGGTTAATCCTTGTTTTTTGGGTTTTTTTTTCATGACAGTTACTGCGGATGTTCTTGGTGCTTCTGCTTTAACACTGAAGTTGTTAAAGAACTTTCCAGAGACCAACAACATATGGACTTCCTGTCCATTCTTTAATTTTGTGTATACATCTCTGTCACGTAGGGTTTATATTCATTTAATTTCCTACATCTTCTTCCTATTCTTTCACCGAATTCTCTCTTTTATTATCTCTGTATTTTCCTTTTTCCTGTATATTTTTCATCCATTCGTTTTGCGAATATTATTTACATATAATTCGCAAACTTTACCTGTTTTCCTTTCTCTAAAACTGAGAATCGCGCTAGGACGATATTACGTAGATGTCAGGGCTGCAGGGCGTCAGAAGGCGTGATAAGTCGGTTCGCTGAACATAGGACGTAGCAAATCGTCTACATTCTCACCGAGCGCGCGAGCTTCTTCTCGGCATTACTCCCGGTGAGGTGTGATACTTTACATCTGCACCGGTCAGTATCCAGACATTTGTCTGGAAAATCCCAAACTGACACGGCGCTCACTTGGGCCATGGTCAGCTGTAGTGTGAAAACTGCCCGCATTGGAGTCAGGCTGTCTGGGATTTGAAACTGACATGCGTACATCGTGGTCAGTAGGTGACAGTTACGACACGCGTTAAGCGGACGTAAATGTTGGGAGTAGGGGAGATAATTTCGCTTGGCGAAGTAAGTTTGGGCCCTTTGTCTGATTTTAAGATATTGGCCAAGGTTGAAACTTTAATTTCATTCTCGCTCATAGACTCCACAGTAGATAGGTCGCTCGAAAACAGAATAGCTGTTAGCGAAGATCTCAGTTTGTTTCGGCAATTTGTCGAACTTCTAGACTTCCAGAAATATTTTCAGCATTTTTATTCTTAAGTTGTGCGACTACCTGTAATTCTGTGGTTGAGGTAATTAATATGATAGATATATAGATTTTGTGAGTGTTAAAGTGTTAAATCGCTTAATTCATTTTAATCTATTTCTTTAGCGCAGAAGAGAAATAAAGTGGTAGGCTATTATATTTTCTAGGGGAAGCATTCAGTGGAAAGCAGAATAAAATTAAAATTTCTAGCTTATAACGGCAATTGTAGCTATTTATAAATTTAATTTAACTGCTAATACTCAGTCGAGTGTATTTTTCTAAACTAACGTATAAACTCTAGAATCCAGCCTCAGGAATGATGACGGGATACGCACGTGTTCCTAATTTATGAGGAATGCTGATTTTTAAATATAACTTACGTCACGGGAAGTTTAAATGATAAGCAAAGCTCTCTGCTTGCAAGTTTAAATGTAAGTTTTAACCAGTACAGATTCTGTTTATTATATTATATGTGTTATTTTTCCTCCACACAGTGAAAGTTTTGGGGTGACCCTAACTTTACCAGCACCTAGTAGTAGTTTCCATACTTGTGAAGAAATAGACAGTCCTTATTTTGAACCACGTGGGTTTTCTCAAGTAACACTGATCTGACGGTGCAAGTTAGACAGAAATACTAATATCCCTATAACGGGTTTTCAAAGACTGTAATGATAAATACTGGACCTTGGAGCCAGCACTTAATTTCTTCTAGAAACTCTATATAATTTGCTGCCTGGTGGCGTGAATATTAACAATCATTTCCCGACTAGATTATATCTTGTGGACAAATCTGTGGTGTGACTAAAGTGAATCCTATACTGAGGGAAGGCACCGACCTGACATTCATCATTTTTTTTTAGAAACCTACGCTATTGACACTGTGCTCTGCTAACTCCCGCGCCTGGAATAAGTGTTAGGTGACTTAATCAGACATTTGAACAAATTTGCATACCCAAGTAGTCGTTCCCGGAGACTCCGAGTTAATTACGTCTTTTGGAACTGGGGACTTCTTGGCAGAAGACTGCATTTTTTGAGTCTGTGTGAAAATCTAAGATCAATGTGTTCCAAGAGGCAGCGAGCAAAGTCGTGAGTACCTGAATGAGAAGCCATGGCGGAATGAATGAGTGTACACTGGTCTGAGTGGTATTTTCACTATTATATCTTTGACACCCTGTTGCTGTCCTAATTTTTTTTTCCAAATCTGCATAATTTGTTGCTAAGGCTAGAGTTCTTGTGTTTTGTCTTAGGTTAAATCAGATTTTTTCAAACTCTGTGCATATAATTACGAGATAAAACAAAGAAAAACTCTTAGACTCAAACCCTATGTATCTGTGACTCTGGCGACATCATCTGTTCTCTTAACGGGGCCGGGCTAAACCTAGAGTTAACACTATAACGGGGCTATCATCCTTGCAACATTTCCTTGATTTTTTATGACTATGTGTATATGTATTTTCCTTGATGTACTTTCTTTGATGTTGTGAGCCGATTTTTCCTGATATTAAAAATCGCTCTTGAACTTAATAATCGTGTTTGGTCAGCTCGTTCTAGATAATATATATATCATTGTTATAGTTTTCCCACGTCTGTGTGTTTACCTGTCGTCACGTGTATGTGCGTGCCTGTGAGTGATAGAAATATACGTAATATGTATATTGGTGTAGTCTGTCTGACGCTGTAACAACTGTTGTAGAAGATAGGTGAGAGAGAGAAGAATTCTTTTCGCTTTCAGAGACAGCCACTATATCAAAACCTATCATCTCACGTGTGTGGAAATTCTATTAACTTTCACTAACTCTCACTGAGTCTATCACCTATTCAAACCTATTCAGAAGGGACCAAACCTAGTCTTAATTCTCCTATCGAAAATCTACGACAAATGAGGGCTCGTTTCCGGTCTTTGAACTTAGAATAGGAAGACGAGTACGACAAACGTGGACTCGTCTATCTGGATTTTGTATTTAAGATTCTTATTCTGTAATAGAGTAAGAGTGTGATGTCTTGTGAGTTGTTATATCTTTAAATAATTACCCCCTAGACTAGCGATCTGTTTACGGGCGTGCTGACCACACAAACTAATAAGTTTTTTTTTCTCACAGCATCTTTGAATAATATACATTTTGGTTACAGGTTGATTTTGTCGGGATATATGTTAACTGCTGAATGTAATACTAAATGCTGGTAAAGTGGTGAGTGTATAACATTCACTGGGTACTGAGGCAGAACGGCGTTTGAACTAAGTTAAGGAGTGTGTTTCGGACTTTTTGTCCAGATTAATTCCCTCCCTTACCCGATCTGACTTCAGGGGCGAACTTATAGTGGATTTTTAAAAATTAAGGGATTATTTTTCTCTTTAATTTTTGCAATATTCTTTTGCTTTTCCACTGTAGCAACTTAATTTTCAGTTGTAATCTTAACTACCATTTATTTGGCGTAGTCGTGTTTTGCACTGAGTGCTTTATTGCCGATAATAGCAGCGATAGTTAGATTTTATTTTGGAGGAGGTATCCCAGGGTTAAATATATCATCTTTTGATTTTTTTTGGTAATTTTTTTTCTCGTAAGTGGTAGGAACCAGGTTATTCTTTTTCCTATTTTCTTTCTCCAACAGTCTCAGTCACTGACATAATATGGCCGAGAGGGCAAAGCTTAGACAACTTCTCAGGGACGAAGCGAGAGAGGAGGGACTGGAAGGAGAGGAAGCGAAAGCTTTTGTCAGAGACGAACTGGAGAGATATGATGCGGAGAGGAAAGCAGCTGAAGCTTTACAGCAGAAGAAGATGGATGAGGAAATGGAAATTCGCAGGATGCAGCATGAGGAAAAACAGAAGGAGAGACAGCATGAGTTGGCTCTTAAAACTCTAGAATTCCAAAGTCGTGGTGCTGCCTCTACCTCCAGCAATGGAGAATCTTCTCCTCATTCCTCCCTAACTGATCCTTCTAACACTCAATCTCTTCAACTCAACGCTATGTCTTTCACTCTTGAGTCTTTCCCTTGTCCAAATGAGAAGATTGACACATGGTTAGAAAAATTTGAGAAAATTGCAACTCTGTACGGGTTAGAGAGGTCGCGTTGGAATATGAAACTTTCCCAGGCCCTAAAAGGTTCTGCTTATGATGTTTATTCTAAGCTGGAAAGTAGCCAACAAGACGACTACGATGTGTTGAAGAAAGCGTTACTGGAGCGCTTTGAAATGAACGCTCGCAAGTTTTTGCAACTGTTTCACAACAGCCGGAAAGAGAATTCTGAAACTTTTCACCAGTTCTCATCTCGTCTTAAGGGATATCTAACAAAGTGCCTTGAGCTTTCGCAGCTCCCCTCTACCTATGAAGGTCTTGAGGAACTTGTTCTAACTGAACAAATAAAGAACACTTTGTCTGCTGATACCCGGAGATTTCTCGCTGAGCAGGGGGCAGAAAAACTTGAAGACATTTTGGAAAAGTCTGAGCGTTATCACAATGCGCTGGCTGAACTACCGGCCACAAAGCGGAAACCGACAGAGGAGCATTTTCGAAAACATAACCTAGAGCAATCTTCTCAGGCTTCTAACCAAAACAACCACAGAGAAACTGGACCTCAAAACCCCCCTCCTGAAAAATCCAAGTTCTACAAGAACAAGTACCCCAACCACCCCCCAAACAGTCTGATCAACCCGACCGCCCTACATGGCAGCGTAGCCAGAAAGGACAAGGTGGCAAAGGGAGAACCCCTGAGCACGGGACATATGATCAGACCGAGCACACCGAGCCGAAACGCATCGGATGCTTATTGACAGTCTCGCAAGGCGGAATTATTGACAGTGATTCCCAACCTGTTGGGGATAGACCCTCAACGCGAGGTACTGTTACTTTGAACGGTTCTCAAACTTCTTGCTTATTTGACACGGGGCTTTCTTATGATTGCATTGTTGCCAGGAACCTGGTCAAACCCGGTCAAGAGACAGCAGAGACCGTCCAACTTTGTGGAGTTCGTAAGAGTGATGCACCTACAGCGCTTCCCATCGCATTGGTGGAGATACACTCTGACTTTGTCAGAGGCGTGATCAAAGCGGCTGTTATGGATGATCCCATCTACCCAGTCATACTTGGCGGGAGATACGTGTGTATTGGGAAACCGGAAGAGCCGATTGTGGCAGCGGTAACTACAAGAGGGCAAACCAAGAAGGAACGGGAGCCTGCGCCTAATTTGTTACCTATGGAACTTAAAGAAGCGCAATACAAGGACCCTACTTTGGCACCCTGCTTTAGGAAACTGCCCATGGCTAAGGAACCCAAACAGCACGGGGACATTTTTTCTAAGGATGGCGTACTTTATCGGAGAACGGGCAAGCCTGACCAAGGTTACAACCAGCTCCTAGTACCGAAACAGTACAGAAGCCAAATCCTAGAAATGGGGCACTCTCTTCCCTTTAGCGGACATATGGGACAGAACGCCACAAACCAACGTATAACCACTCATTATTGGTGGCCAGGAGTAAATACTGATATTATCAGATATGTCAAATCCTGTGCCCAGTGCCAACGTGTGCCACCCAAGCAACGGACACCCCCAGTCCACATGGGTGAAATGCCAATAATGGGAACACCATTCGAACGGGTTGTGATCGACATTTTAGGGCCTTTCGAAAGGACTAAAAGAAGGAACAGGTTCATCCTGACCTTAGTCGATACATGCACTTTATGGGCAGAAGCTATCCTGCTAACATGCGCAGATGCCAAGCATGTCGCAGAAGCCCTCGTGCAGATTTTCACTCGGTTGGGATTCCCTCAGCAAGTGTTGACGGATAATGGATCTCCATACCGAAACCTGTTGATGGATGAGATCGTTAAGATCTTGAGGACCCAGCACATCCACACTAAGCCATATACTCCGGCCGGAAATGGGCTCGTGGAACGTGCTAATGGAAACCTCACCATGATGCTAAGTAAGCTGGCACAAGTGAAACCTGAAGATTGGGATCTCTGTATTCCTGCAGCATTATTTGGCTACAGAGAATCTCCTCATACTTCCACAGGATTTCCGCCAGCTACACTTTTATTCGGCAGACCCATTAAGGGCCCGCTTGAAGCCTTACTTCAGTCTCTGACAGACGAGAAGGCTGATGAGACAGTTGTCTCAGCCAGTAAATATGTGTCGGTTTTAAAGGAACGGTTGAAACTAGGGTGGGACCTAGCAACGACTAACTTTAAGCGAGCACGCACCAAGCACGCTAACCGATACAGGAAAGTCGCGGAAGAGAGAGAACTGGAAGCAGGAGAGAAAGTTTTGGTGTTGCTCCCTACCGAGAACAACCAACTGAAGATCGGATGGCAAGGGCCGTTTACCGTCCTGAAAAAGATTTCTAAGGCTAACTACCAGATCTCTATTGAAGGAAAGGAGAAGGTTTTCCATTTAAATCTCTTAAAGAGATACTTGGAAAAACCAGTGCCAACCTCCGACCATCTCCTGACGATCGCCAAAAACTGACGAAGATGACGATAGTGGCAGGGATATTCCACCGCTATCACAGGAAATCTTTCAAAAATGTCAGAAGCGGCGACGCTCTTTCAAGCGCGCATATGAGACATTCCAGGGGAAGGAAACTTTGAGGAGTGGACTTGAGTAGGAATTGGACAGAGATGGAGGGGGAAGATGAGAGGGAAGAAGACAGACACCCCGAAGCTACGGTTATAGGAAATTAAACTCCATAACGTAGACATGGAGTGCTTCCATATCTTAAAGGGGGGAGGCTCTGTCACGTAGGGTTTATATTCATTTAATTTCCTACATCTTCTTCCTATTCTTTCACCGAATTCTCTCTTTTATTATCTCTGTATTTTCCTTTTTCCTGTATATTTTTCATCCATTCGTTTTGCGAATATTATTTACATATAATTCGCAAACTTTACCTGTTTTCCTTTCTCTAAAACTGAGAATCGCGCTAGGACGATATTACGTAGATGTCAGGGCTGCAGGGCGTCAGAAGGCGTGATAAGTCGGTTCGCTGAACATAGGACGTAGCAAATCGTCTACATTCTCACCGAGCGCGCGAGCTTCTTCTCGGCATTAGTCCCGGTGAGGTGTGATACTTTACATCTGCACCGGTCAGTATCCAGACATTTGTCTGGAAAATCCCAAACTGACACGGCGCTCACTTGGGCCATGGTCAGCTGTAGTGTGAAAACTGCCCGCATTGGAGTCAGGCTGTCTGGGATTTGAAACTGACATGCGTACATCGTGGTCAGTAGGTGACAGTTACGACACGCGTTAAGCGGACGTAAATGTTGGGAGTAGGGGAGATAATTTCGCTTGGCGAAGTAAGTTTGGGCCCTTTGTCTGATTTTAAGATATTGGCCAAGTTTGAAACTTTAATTTCATTCTCGCTCATAGACTCCACAGTAGATAGGTCGCTCGAAAACAGAATAGCTGTTAGCGAAGATCTCAGTTTGTTTCGGCAATTTGTCGAACTTCTAGACTTCCAGAAATATTTTCAGCATTTTTATTCTTAAGTTGTGCGACTACCTGTAATTCTGTGGTTGAGGTAATTAATATGATAGATATATAGATTTTGTGAGTGTTAAAGTGTTAAATCGCTTAATTCATTTTAATCTATTTCTTTAGCGCAGAAGAGAAATAAAGTGGTAGGCTATTATATTTTCTAGGGCAGCATTCAGTGGAAAGCAGAATAAAATTAAAATTTCTAGCTTATAACGGCAATTGTAGCTATTTATAAATTTAATTTAACTGCTAATACTCAGTCGAGTGTATTTTTCTAAACTAACGTATAAACTCTAGAATCCAGCCTCAGGAATGATGACGGGTTACGCACGTGTTCCTAATTTATGAGGAATGCTGATTTTTAAATATAACTTACGTCACGGGAAGTTTAAATGATAAGCAAAGCTCTCTGCTTGCAAGTTTAAATGTAAGTTTTAACCAGTACAGATTCTGTTTATTATATTATATGTGTTATTTTTCCTCCACACAGTGAAAGTTTTGGGGTGACCCTAACTTTACCAGCACCTAGTAGTAGTTTCCATACTTGTGAAGAAATAGACAGTCCTTATTTTGAACCACGTGGGTTTTCTCAAGTAACACTGATCTGACGGTGCAAGTTAGACAGAAATACTAATATCCCTATAACGGGTTTTCAAAGACTGTAATGATAAATACTGGACCTTGGAGCCAGCACTTAATTTCTTCTAGAAACTCTATATAATTTGCTGCCTGGTGGCGTGAATATTAACAATCATTTCCCGACTAGATTATATCTTGTGGACAAATCTGTGGTGTGACTAAAGTGAATCCTATACTGAGGGAAGGCACCGACCTGACATTCATCATTTTTTTTAGAAACCTACGCTATTGACACTGTGCTCTGCTAACTCCCGCGCCTGGAATAAGTGTTAGGTGACTTAATCAGACATTTGAACAAATTTGCATACCCAAGTAGTCGTTCCCGGAGACTCCGAGTTAATTACGTCTTTTGGAACTGGGGACTTCTTGGCAGAAGACTGCATTTTTTGAGTCTGTGTGAAAATCTAAGATCAATGTGTTCCAAGAGGCAGCGAGCAAAGTCGTGAGTACCTGAATGAGAAGCCATGGCGGAATGAATGAGTGTACACTGGTCTGAGTGGTATTTTCACTATTATATCTTTGACACCCTGTTGCTGTCCTAATTTTTTTTTTCCCAATCTGCATAATTTGTTGCTAAGGCTAGAGTTCTTGTGTTTTTGTCTTAGGTTAAATCAGATTTTTTCAAACTCTGTGCATATAATTACGAGATAAAACAAAGAAAAACTCTTAGACTCAAACCCTATGTATCTGTGACTCTGGCGACATCATCTGTTCTCTTAACGGGGCCGGGCTAAACCTAGAGTTAACACTATAACGGGGCTATCATCCTTGCAACATTTCCTTGATTTTTTATGACTATGTGTATATGTATTTTCCTTGATGTACTTTCTTTGATGTTGTGAGCCGATTTTTCCTGATATTAAAAATCGCTCTTGAACTTAATAATCGTGTTTGGTCAGCTCGTTCTAGATAATATATATATCATTGTTATAGTTTTCCCACGTCTGTGTGTTTACCTGTCGTCACGTGTATGTGCGTGCCTGTGAGTGATAGAAATATACGTAATATGTATATTGGTGTAGTCTGTCTGACGCTGTAACAACTGTTGTAGAAGATAGGTGAGAGAGAGAAGAATTCTTTTCGCTTTCAGAGACAGCCACTATATCAAAACCTATCATCTCACGTGTGTGGAAATTCTATTAACTTTCATTAACTCTCACTGAGTCTATCACCTATTCAAACCTATTCAGGAGGGACCAAACCTAGTCTTAATTCTCCTATCGAAAATCTACGACAATCTCCATGGCTTTTAATTCTTGTATCTGATCCGCCTGTATATATGTGAGTTTATTATACAGCCCTTCTTAGGCCATAGCTATGTTTTTTTTTCTCTGCACCTATTTGGCTGCCTTTTGAAAGGACATGACTATTTTCTCATGGCAAGTTCCTTGTATTCAGTGTTAGGATTTTTTTTGCTTTTGCCCCAAGCAGTTCCTGCTAGCCTTTTGGTCAGGATCATTCTGTCCAGCTTTTTGCTGGCACATACTTATTTGAATTATCCCTGTTAGTTTCCTGTCAAATGTAACACAAACGTACTATACATGGTATTTTTTTTCTTTGGCAGCTCATGTTCATGCAGTTTTAGTAAGACTTTTTCTTTTTGAAAGTGTGAAATTTATGTGGTTGTTTTCTTCTCACACGTTTAATAGCCATATTTGTATCCATTTATATAGTTTTTGTAAGGTTTCCTGCACCCTCCTGTTGCCGTTTTGACATTTTTTTCTGCTGCCTGTATCACTATGTCATCATCATGTAGCAAGCTATGTGTCTCTTTAGTAGTTTGTCCATTATGTCACTGATATAGATCAGGAACAGTGTAGGGGATATCACACTGTCTTGGTGTAATCCATGTAATAAAGTTCATTCTATAATTTATATAGTTTTTGTAAGGTTTCCTGCACCCTCCTGTTGCCGTTTTGACATTTTTTTTCTGCTGCCTGTATCACTATGTCATCCTCATATAGCAAGCTATGTGTCTCTTTGGTAGTTTGTCCATTATGTCACTGATATAGATCAGGAACAGTGTAGGTGATATCACACTGTCTTGGGGTAATCCATGTAATAAAGTTCATTCTATAGCTTAGATGTCACTGTATTATTTATTAACCCTGGAGTGCCTGTTCTGAAAAAATAGAACAAAGACTTGTGATATTTGTAATGAAACTTCTAGAATGCTGTAATGGATCCTACTTTGTAAACAATCCTCATTTCTCAAGCATGAACACTAACACTTTGTAGAGACGCATTCTTCTATGCATTTTCAAAAATGCCAACCAATATCTCAAACAGTTTCATACACATCTGAAATTCAACCATGATAACAAACTGATCCAATTATTTTCAGACATTTTCTTTCAAAGCTAAATATTAGCAATTCATTTTGGTTATAAGTGTCTATATTTCGTATAAGAACAGACGTGAAATATGTTACCTTCGGTCCAATGTATGAAGCAGAATCCTGCACAATGAATGCAGATGACGCACACCACAGAATGATGTTTCTGTCAGCTGCTTGTCTCAACATCATGAAGTGCCATGCTGACCAGTGTTGGCAATCATGTCTCTTTATTTCTTATGGCCTATGATGTCTTGAGTCGGCTGTGTCTTCAACCTCTCTCCATGCCATGTTATCCGCACAATGCTTCTTGTGAAGCACAGGTGTGCAGCATTCATAAAAAATACCCACCACATACGTCTTTGAGAATGGATACAATGACACAACCATCCAGAAGGGAAGAATCCAAGATACCCTGATGTGACTAGGGCTTGCCACAATGATATGGGAAGCAATATCAAGAGCAATTTGGCAGAATAAATCTCCATGTATTCTTGTTGGATTCAGCCAATGCATTTGGGTCAGCCTCACAACAGATGTGGCGAGGCCTTGTAATTTACCATGTACAATGCTGAAGCTGTGTTGCATAGGGTTCTTTGTGTCAGATTTTCAACTACACGGTAAATGACAAAATGGACTGACCTGCAAGTTTGAATTGCAATTTAACCCAGAGCTACTCTGGGAAGGTTAAGGCGGCCGGCGTGATGCCGACCACATCACCCCTCGTGTGCCGACGGTCAAGATAATATGGGCCTAACACCATATTCCCAATATGCCTCAATGGGCGTGTAACGGGATCCTTTACCTTTACCTTTATATCAACAATACTGTTATAATGGCTATGCAAGTAATCCTGAAGGCAGATTAAGGACTTGTGAGAGGTTCAATGCATAATGAAGGTTGCCACATGCTACCACTTACAACATGCACGGATAACACAACAATTCTGACATCAAATGAACACTAGGTCCAGAGAATGGTAGCACACTTGGATGAACTAATGAGTTGGTGCAAAATGATCTTCAAAACTAAGTCTAAAAGCTTATCAATCAGGAAAAGGAAGATACATGAGATCATTTTCAGTGTCAAACCGAGGAATCCATATCATCATTCAGGAACCTGTAAAAAAGTCTTGGCAGGATGTATGATGCTTAATTAAAAGACAAAAGAGACAGTGCAACAAATAAATAAGATGGCAGAAAGAAGACTGCAGATCACAGATACAGGTGCATAGGTTAGTTCAAATACAGTGCCTCCAATTCAAGTTGCCCTAACCTACTGCTGGCATTGCTTATGCATGAAATAAGCACAAACATAATAGAAGTGAAGAGAGAACAATCAAGTTTATTAAGAAATAGTTAAATGGCGAGATAAATGAGAATAGGTTAGGAGTGCCACCTGTCTATTGGAAGAACACTGTACTTCATGTTTCTAGCTATAGAAAGACTTGTTTCCTGCGTTGAAGGAATATTTCCTGTCCCAAAATCATGTAACATTTTTCATCAGGTCCTTTTCTGAGAATGACTTGGCAGAAGCTTAACATTGGTTTATGTGATCACTGATGTTTGTCTTCCAAGACAAAAAAGTGGAAAAAGGAAAAGTTGTGTGATGTTTAGAAGCTATGAACCAAATCTATTTGACACTGGTAGTATTTGACAGCCCTAATAAATGATAAATTTGTTTTGCTACAAGCAGAGAACTCATGAAAATTCTGCAAGGAAATGGTCTAGAAAGTGAATGTCAGAGTTTTCTTATAGAGACTCAGCTGTGTATCATGAATGCATAAGCTACTTGGAGTAGTGGTTAAAAAACCTTTCAACGAATTTCACTTCTTTAATGGGATGGTGCTGAGGAAGATAACTGACAGAAAATTTGATGAACTATTACCATGCCTTGAGTACCTGCAAGAAAATGTGTTGTAATTGATGATGCTAAGCTGTTTGGCCACTTCTGCAGTCTTAAATAATTTCTAAAAGAAAAAGGATCAGTTCTTTGAGGCTCTTATGCACAGTGGATTTCTTTCTTTAGAAGCGGTGAAAATGTAAGTTGCTTTCAGATTTACTGAAAATTGTGAATTTTTCTTCAGTGTTTCTGGTTCAATGCTACAATTTTAAGTGTGCTTTTAAATTCATGCTCAGTGGTTGAAAGAAAGGAATCGTGTGTCAGTCTTGTCTATCAAGGGACAAAATCTGATGCTACAATATGAAAAATATTTCACATGAGCAATTTTACTCAAATGTACTCGAAAATGAAGACGCATTGAAGAAAATAGGCTCTTCTGATAAATGCCAAGATTAAAATAAGAAAGGTTTGCTTGAATTAAATCATTTTCTCCTAGAAGTAGTTGCCTCCTTCAGTCATTACTGACTATGAGAATGATGCGCCCCTGAGGTGAAAGCCTTCAATTGCTTTTTTTCCCTGATGTTCCTTTCAGCATGTTCTTTTCTCTTCAGTTTGTTGTAGAAACTTCTTTTTGCTCGATCTTAGGTGGCAGTATGGAGCATCACCACTTTGTGGAATTGGCAGCTTCAGCTTCCCAGTGCCTTCATGTCTCTCTTGCACATATCTTTCAATCTCAGCTGCAGTCACCCAGCTGTTCTTTTGCCATCTGCCAGTTGTATGTAGAAAATATCTTTGGAGATGTGACCATCTCTTAATATTTCTCTTGATTTTATTTGCTGGGGGGCGTCGGCCCAGGTGACAGCCAAGAGCAGGGCTATCGGAAACTATTTTGACAATACTTTACTGCCTAACAGTCTTCTTCTTCTTCTTCTTCCTCGTTCGCCTTGAAAAGGATGGTGGTTGCGTTGTGTCTGTTTGCGCCTAAGCTGTGATATCTGCACCTTTCGGTCGACACATCCGACTTCTGCACGGCATTTTTTAGGGACCGGGTTTGCCTTTCCATTTCGATCCGTACTCGCTCAGCCAGACTGCACTGCTGCAGACTGTTTCCAGGACCACCACGTGGAGGTGGAGTACAGTCTTGATCAGCTCTGGTTCGCTGATCCTGATGCAAGCAGTCAAGCTATGGGTCGCTGACTGCATTCACTATTGCTGCATCTTGGGATCCCGGCTAACAGTCTACTTGCTAGAGTAAAATGTTTTACTGTCTTTGTGTGTGTGTGGGGATGGGGGGGGGGGGGGGGGGGGGGGGGGGGGGTGTGCCAAGGGAAAGATCTGAACCAAGTGAAAAAATAGAGTAACCCCTGGTTAAACCCTAATCCTAACCCTAAGCGCTACGAAACAACACTTGACTATACATATTCACTGCGGAGCAAAAAGGTACGAAAGATAGGAAATTACCATTAACTTTGATGTTTATAAACATAAAATTAATAAACACACACTCCAAAAGGTCTAGAAATCTAGTAGAAAATGCCAGCGTGCAGAAGAACTGCGCGTGATTTATCTCGAGCCGCACGAGGGAAAGGGGTGGGGAGCAGGGTTACCACTCAAGTTCTAGAGATAAACCCAGATTTCTTCTTTTAAAAAACCCAGAAATACCCAGATTATTTTATGCCTCAAATACACGGGATAGACGATGCTTACACAATCTTTTAGTGCAACTTTACCACGAATAAGCTTTGTGCTACCAATTTTTATTTATTTCTTCATTTTTATTTTATTTTTTATAACCAAAAATTCACGATTATATAAAAATGATTTTATTAACATCCCAATACATGAACTCTTGAAAATGAGATATTTTAACAGTAACATATTTTCAGTAGTTACTATAACAAAATGTTCCTCAAATCAAATATAAAATGTTAGTTGTAACTTGTTACTGTTGAAAATTGTCACTTGTCAGCGACTCGGCATCCATGTTTTTAACTTCTCCTTCGTCAAGTTCATAAGCATGAATTGACAACGTGGAATCTTAATTGTGGAGTTCCAAAATCTGTGCATAATTCTGCCGACGACGTCCTTCACGCACATCTTCAACCACGCTTTTACTAGGATTAAACATATGACAAACTCCATCTTTGGCAACTGCTTGCTTGGCTAGTATTCGATTGGAAACTGTTTCACACAAAAGCTTGTTGGTTTGTTTAGTTTTAACTAAGTTAACCTTTGAAAACACTCTTTCGATGCATGTTGAGGAGTGAGGTGGCGTGTGGGTCGTCATGCTGCTACGACTATCTAGCGAACCTTCATCATCGCTCATTTTATAATCTTATAATAACAACAACAACAAAATAAGTAAACAATATGCTGTTTATCTGCTTTAGTCTGAAATTTAAAAAGAATACTTTAAAACACATCGCAAAAATGACTGAGTATTGTAGATGACCGCCATTAACAGAATAACAGGAAATAGATTGTTGATGTAAACGAGTAAAAAAACAACGTCAATGATGTGGTTAAAAACAAGAATTAAATTTAAGTGGAATAAAAAATATATAGCACATAATTTTTTTACATTTAATTGTAACATAAATATAATGTAAAATGCTCACTGCGCAGAATATATATACATTGTAAATGCCAATTCTCAAATATACCTAGATTAATGCAGATTTGGAAAAAAAATACCCAGGTACCCATACGGAAGCCATAAAACCCAGATCTAGTAAAAAATACCCAGGTGTGGCAACACTGGTGGGGAGAATTCTGACTTAATATCACATGACGGGAAAACCCGCAAAAAGTTTCATCATCTCGGGCATGTTTTTAAGAACAGGATTTGTGCTTTACAGTCATTGTTTGTATTACGCAGCAGAGCTGACAACAATTGCTTAACCATTTGTGAGTTATTTTTTAAGCACAAACGGATTTACACATAAACATTAGGCCTATATAGCCTAACTACTACATGGCTGTCCCAATGTTACAAATGAGGCAGTGAAACGTGATTTATGACATGCTAATCCAAACCTTTGTTCGAGTTGATTGTAACACCGAGTTTCGCCATCGCGTCATTTACTAAGCACAACCCTATTGTTAAATTGTAGACCTAGGCCTAGATATTGTACATATTTAGTTCTTCTTGGTGCAGGGAACCTCTGCAACATTCATCCTTTGTAGGCCTACTCGATTTTTATCTGGTACCGATCTTCGCTTCGTTGCTAAATACATTCGCGTTTTTCCCTTTTCTCTCCAATGTTTTTTTTTTAAATTTAAAGACAAAGTATCCCGTTCAACCCTTGATGGGTTATATATAAGATATATAATCTGGTAATGTTGATCTTGAGGTCAATATACTTTTTGGTCAAAAACAAACAAAAAAATCTCCTTGTGGGAGTTAGTCCCCTAACTAGCCTATATTTTGAGATTCTATATTATTTATTTTTTCTTTTAAATAAAATTTTGGCGAGGCGCACCCGTTCAACCCAGTCGGTTATATTAGGGCGCATGTCCAAATATAAAAGACCTTTAGGTGTGATAACTATTATTTATACTAGTGAAGTGATTGAGCGTGGTAGTCAGTTCAGAGCAACATTTCTGAAGTTAAGTATTATAGTCACACAGCGACTTAGTACACACGGCCGCAAGCCAGTATTTGGCCCTACCTATGTTGGTATAAGAACAGGAGTGCGACAGGGATGCCTCTTGTCTCCATTTCTTTTCTTGCTGGCAATAGATTGGGTTATGAGATCATCGACAACACACAACAGAAATGAAATCCAGTGGACTCTGACTAAGCAGTTGGATGATCTGGATTTTGCTGATGACTTGGCTCTTCTGTCCCATAACCGTAATCAGATGCAGGACAAATTGAAAACACTCGATGAGAGGTTACAGCAATTGGGTCTGAAAATACACAGGGAAAAGACAAAAATAATGAGAATAAATGCAGGTAATGATAACTGGGTTGAACTTGAAGAAACGCCAATTCAAGATGTAGAATCATACACATATCTTGGCAGTAATATAGACAAAGTTGGAGGGACAGACAGCGATATCAAAATAAGAATACAAAAGGCAAGAAGAGCTTTCATTGCATTGGGAAATATATGGAGATCAAGAGAAATCGGATCCAACACGAAAATAAGAATCTTCAACTCAAATGTGAAGTCAGTCCTATTGTATGGCTCGGAGACATGGAGAACAACAAAGACAACAACCAAAAAGCTACAGACTTTCATAAATGGGTGCTTGCGTAGAATAGAGGGATTAAAATGGTATGACAAGGTTACCAACGTGGAACTGATGACAAGAACTAGACAAGTGCCAGTGGAACAAGAGATGAGAAGAAGACGATGGCGATGATAGGACACACACTGAGGAAACCTGTTGATAGCATTACAAGGCAGTCCTTGTTCTGGAACCCCCAGGGCAAGAGAGGCAGAGGAAGACCAAGAAGCACATGGAGAAGAGAGTTGGAAACAGAGGTGAAAATGATGAGGAGAACATGGAAAGAACTTGAGATGATGGCACGGGACAGGAGGACTTGGCATGTGTTTGTTGAAGACCTATGCTCCTTTGGGAGTGGAGGATTATGAATGAATGAATGTTATAAAAAAAAAAAAGGTAATTATTTTTATGTGCATTCATGCAATGACTAGGCTATATATCGCACAACGATAAAGTTTGTGAAATGCATAGATTTTGCGTGTCTGTCCTTCAATGTTCATAGGTTAAATGCCCCGTGTTTGTTATAATTGTATATCCCCTTTCACTAAGGGGGACATTTTGTGTCAGAACGGTGTTAAAAATTAGAAACCTACTGTTGCGTGCATATTTTGACGCACATATTACAAAAATCGATATGGCTATTTAATATGGGAAAAAATATAGACAGTCATTCATTTGTGTATGAAAATGCTGTCTATGGTAAAAGCGAGAGAATCCATGTTTGATTCACACTTTTGATTATAGGAGTAATCGTTCTTGATATTGATCCGGCGCATGGATTTTGCTCTCATGCCTGTACCTATTTCTTAGGGCCAGAAAATAGATTAATTTGCTTATTATGTTTATGGCCTGAATTCATATGTATTACATATTATTAGTACAAGTAGAATCAGTCCTATATTGTATATTTTGGATGGGTAGGCGGGACTAGATTCTTGTTATTCCGCTCTGGCGGAAGTATGAGTTGTCTTGAGAAGTCGTGATGAGTTCCGATGTACCGTGATAATGGCGGGTACGCATTTTTCAAAGGGCTGGTAGATTCTTAAGGAAAAATTAGTTATGAAGTGGTTTTCTTCTATAGGAGATGGTGCCTCTACTAGAGTTTGTGTTAGAGACTCTCCTAAGGTACGGTACAATGTATAATTCGGACTCCATGTATTGCCAGACCCTATTTTGATGATCTCAGGTCGGTTAGACCTAGCTGGAATTTTGTGCTTCGCAACGCTAGGGTCAAGTTTGTATCGACGGAGATGACGGGCTCCATACTGTAATTATGGCTACGTGAGGTAACTGGATTACTGTAGCTCTGTATGGAGGAACTTTATGAAATTATGCATATGTATTGCAAATTAACTTTGGCTTAGAAATATATCCTCCTGTGAGCGAGTGAGCGACAACTCAGGAAGGCGGCCATGTTAAATTCCTGTCATCATACTTTAGTATCACTGTCCAAAGAACGGGGCATGTATCTTATTACTCGGACAGTGACAAGGAGATCTCAATCTTGATAGAAACCCCCTTTTCGTAGTTCCATAATATACTACAAACTATGGACGTCAAGCAACTTTAGTTATTTACCGATCTGCCTTCACTGACGCGTTTAGTCAGATAGGGGATGCGGCCATAATGTATCATGACATTGAACTTTTGATGTACTACCCATTATTTATGAATGTGTCATGATTTCGGATCTGCTATGTATGCCTACAAATTGATGTGTCAACATACCCATGATGTACTCGTTATGTCCCAGTGTGTACGTCTGAATAAATTGTGTAAACAAAGATTCCAGCAGTCTGCATTGGTGCCTTGTAGACACAAGTGTATGAGTGATTAGTTTGGTCAGAACACGAACAGTACACCATTCGCGTTAATCACAGTCCACACTTCTACTCCATACATACACCATCCTGCGTCGGTTGAAGTGACCAAGTTTAGGGCCTGCTTCCCCTGGAGCCTTAGAGGGAAACTACTATTTACAGCTGCCTTTGCCTTCCCTAACTCAGGACTAGGGTGAGTTACCCATTTACCGCTGGGTAAACTGGAGCATGCCTGATCTCAACAACTCTGTACACTTCTTTACAGACTGACACTTACAGAGCGTGCGATTGAAAACTAAACTTTACAGTGGTGAACCAGATTCCTGGGTCCAGCCTACGCAGTTTTGTGTTGAGAATCACAGTTTACAGTTGAAAGAACATTTGTTTGACCACATCAACACCAGTAGGACAGCTATACAGTCGTTGTCAGCTTGACCTGTATTACCGATAGGATGCTGTATCTAGGTCAGCACTTGTTGACAGTTTTTCGCTGTACAGACGGTATTACACAGGACAGTTGTATCAAGTGTAGAAAATATCTGGAGCAGTATTGTTGACATTTCTCAACGTACAGAAGAATCACAGTGTTGTTGAACATAAATTGCATAGTTCATCGTTGGATCTTCATATGCTCAACAAAGAAAAAAAAATTTGAACTGTGTAATAGTTTAAAATTAAATCTATTACTCAATAAAGTGGCAAGTTATTAGTATTAAAATAAACTGTGCCTGCTTTACAACACTATACCTGCAACACATTCCATTCATGATATAAATTATATTGTATGCTATATGCTATTTATGTTTACATGTTATTTGTTTATATATGTAGGTGTTATATGTTGCGGGCCTGGATGGGAGGTGACTAGAACAGGAAATACCGAGTGATATTGGTCTTGTTCTGGCGTTCTATAGGGAGCAATTTCTTAATTGAAATTTGCATGCAACATAGTTTGCAAATATTTGGTTAGTTGTGACGACTGTTTCATATTTGTATTTGTAACATTTTTTCTGTTCTTTATTTTTGTTTGATTTGTTTGTATAATTGTAGGTCTCATCTTTCCTTTCATTTCAGTTTTTTTACACCCTTATGTTTATACACTGTGGCGTTATTTGTCTTGTTATCTTATTGCAGTTATCTTCACGGTTTCTGTGATCATTTTTTTCATTTTTCCTATTTTAATTTAATTTGATCTCTGCAAATGTGTTCATATTGTCTTTTCTTGTTTGTCCTTTGTAATGTCTTTAGTTGACATATGACATAGGAGTTATAGTGGTATACACTGATAGTATAGTACAGATCAGTACTTTATGATTATTTTCCACAGGTACCCAAGTGATCTTTGATTACATTGAGGTATACAAGACCTTTGTAAGGCTTGTCTCCCACAGTATTTGAGATACAGTTATTGTTGTCCACAGGTACTCAAGTTATCATTGGTTATTATAAACCATACAAGTTTGCACTAAGACTAAGTCTATGGTATAGACTTGTCTCCCATTAGAGTGAAATAGGGTAATTTATTTACTTTTTCAGGTTTCTGATTTAAGAAGACAAGATGTCTACATTAGATTACTTTATTGCACAAGGAAAATCCCTTGATAAGACTGGGAAAGACTTAGAACAATGGGCTGTTGCTCAATATGACAAAGCATTAGCTGCAGAGGGGAGAAAAGCTCTGGCTGAAGAAAAAAGATTAGAAAAAGAAGCTGATAGTGCTGCTGAACTAAAGAAATTGCAGATGCAAATGGAGGAAAGGAGATTTGATGCAGAACAGAAGAAATTAGAAGCTGCTGCTGCTGCAGAACAGAAAAAATTAGATAGAGAGGCTGAAGAGAGAAAAGCAATAAGAGAACATGAGTTTGATTTAGAGAAATTGAAATTGACAAGTATGAGTAATGTTAATCAGGCATCTGGTGGTAATGGTAAACCCTTTGTGTACAAGGTCAAGGTACCAGCGTTCAACCCTACCAGTGATGACATAACATTTTGACTTTCTAGATTTGAACGGGCTTGTCGAGCTCATAATGTTGACAAATCACAGTATGTGAATCAGTTGTCTGAAAATCTAAAAGGGGAGTCTCTGAGTAAGTTATATTTCGTTGAAGAGGCGGACAAGGATAATTATGATGCTATTAGGGCAGCTTTGATAAAGAGATATCAGCTGTCAGAGGAAGGTTATCGTCTTTTGTTTAAAACAATGAGACCTGAGGTAGGTGTAGAATTCTCAGAATTCATCTCAAAAGCACGAATTACACTTTCACGATGGATTGAATTATCCAAAACAGAGAAAACATTTGATGGTCTTACGGATTTATTGCTAAGAGACAAGGTCATGTCTTCTGTAAATAAATCATTCCTAGAGTTCTTACATGAGCGTAAACCTAGTACATTAAAGCAAATGGAAGAATATTGTGACCAGTATGCCACGGCACACCCTGACATGATTCTTAGTAACTCTAACATTAAAGAGAGTATGCCAGTTGCTTCGGCAACAGAATATAATCAGAATTACTCACACAAATTCCAAGGAGCTAAAAATAAATTTGATAAAAAGGTTAATTGGAATAAGTATCAGAACCAAGATAACCACTCAAATCAGAGTTCTTCTTTGAAGAACTGGAATCGGGCTGATAGTCCTCGACACGCGAGGGGTACCCATAATGTTAGACATTCTCGGAAAGGGAGTAGCTATAGGAACTACCCAAGTGCTTCATGGAGACAAAAGAAACAATATTACAGAGATACTCAATATAATGAGCGTGATGATTATGATCATGAATATTATGATTCAAACCCAAATAGGGGTTATAACAAGGGAAATGATAATTATAGAGACAATCATAACCGAGGTAGATCACAACACAAAAGACATGGTAAATCGTATTACCAGGCTAACTCTGCACAACAGGAGTTCCACGACACCGATAATCAGAATAATGATAAAAAAGACTCCAACAGTGTAGCAAATTCCGCTTTCGATTTTGCTAGAGCATCTCAGTGTTCGCAATGCAAAACATTATTCGATCCAACCACAGTTTCTACTTTAAGCTGCGGTCACCTGCTTCCCGCGCTCCATGCGTCAATCGCGCATAATGGAAGGGGTGCTCTTGTCTTTAATAGGGGCCTAATAGATGGTACTCCGGTATCAATTGTTTTCGACTCGGGGTGCACTACCATCGGAGTGAGGCAATCACTCGTAAATCCTTCTCGAGCTACAGGCAATATAGTCAAATGTGTAACATTTGGTGGCACATTGGAGAAGTACTCCACTGCCATTATCAATATTGCTACGCCTTTCTTTACAGGAGAGGTGCAAGCATGTCTCTTGCCGAATCCGATCGCTGATCTTATCATCGGTCGCATTCATGGAGTGAAAGAATGCACTCCACAGCAAATTTCTAATTGGGAAAATGTTAATATGCAATCTGCTAATGCAGTAATCACTAGGGCTCAAGCTCTTAATATGCCACAATCTTCACATTCTGAAGATAATGACGCGCAGATCCAAGATGATCCCTTGGAGATTTCCCATGATTCCTTTATCAAACAGCAGGAAGATGATCCTACTCTAAAGAAATTCTTTACTCTGGCAACAAAAGGTGATCCGAATAAGGATACAAATCGTAAATCTTGGATTACGATGAGGAATGGCGTACTTGTACGTATGGTACAAGACTCCGCTAAGTCCATTCATTCTCAAATCCTTGTGCCTAAAAATATGAGAGTTAAAATCTTACAGCACGCTCATGATTCGCAGTGTCTGGACATATGGGTTTTTCCCGTACTAAAGCTAGAGTTCTTCAATCTTTCTTTTGGCCTGCTGTGAATAAGGACATACGAATCTATTGTCGATCTTGTAAAGTATGTCAAGAGATTAAATCCAGAGGTCCACGCCATGATGCACCTATTCAGGCTGCAGACATTCCCATTCGACCATTTCAAAAAATGGCGATAGACATCATTGGTCCATTTAAGATAAAGTCTGCTAGAGGACACCAATTTATTTTAACGTGTGTTGATATGTGCACACGTTGGCCGGAGGCTGTTCCTCTAAAGAGCATAACTACTGCTGATGTCGCAGATGCTCTTTGGTTAATATTTTCTCGTCTGGGATTTCCAGCAGAAATATTATCCGACCATGGTACCCAACTCATATCGGATACCATGTCTCAAGTAATGTCGACTCTTAAGATAGAGAGATCGCTGAGTAGTATTTATCATCCTATGTCCAATGGGATGGTGGAACGTTTGAATAGAACTCTGAAAAACCTACTAGGGAAGATAACAGAAGATCATCCTCAGGATTGGGATAGGGTTTTACCCGCGGCTCTCTTTGCATATAGAGAGGTCGCCAACGAACATACAGGATTTTCTCCCTTTGAACTTGTCTTTGGCGCGAAACCGCGAGGTCCTATGTCCTTACTTCATGATCTTATAACTGCTGATAATATTGTCGATGACACAAAATCCTCTTATGAATATGTCATCGCACTTAGACACAAGATTATTGAAGCATGCAAATTGGCAACTGCTTCTTCTGAATTTGCGAAACAGAAGGCAAGGGAATTTGCCAATAAAAAGAGATGCTTGCGACAACTTTGTCCGGGTGACAAAGCATTTGTCTTGCTACCTTGTAGGGAAAATAGACTTCTTATTTCTTGGAAAGGTCCGTACGATATAATATCAAAAGTTTCCGATGTTGACTATATCGTCGATATTGACGGGAAGCGTAAAACCTTCCACATCAACATGCTCGCGGAATTCCATGAACGTCCTAATTATTTACAACCTGTTTTCCAGGCAACGGACGATTTTCCAGTCCAACATGGACAGTACTCATCTCTGTCAGTAATACAGGATGAGGAAACGAGTTTCTCGGATGTAAATTTACCTTTTCCAATGATTCCTCTTCACTCTAATGAATCATGGAAAGATGTTGCAATTTCTCCAGAATTATCTCCAGGAGAGCAGAAACAAGTTTCTACTATGTTAGAACAATTTCAGGATGTCCTTACTGACATTTCTGGTCAAACTGATGTCATTCAACATGACATTATTCTTACTGACCATAGTCCTATAAGAGTCAGACCGTATCCTATCCCGATACATTTTCAAGCACAGGTAGAGAAAGAGTTAGATGAGATGATAGAGTTAAAAATTATTGAACCATCCACATCAGCATATTCTTCGGCGATGGTTATTGTACGAAAAAAAGACAATAACATACGTCTTTGCATGGATTATCGCAAATTGAATCAAGTGACTAAATTTGATGCTGAACCTATGCCTTTACTAGAAGAGCTACTCATTTCTTTACTAAACTCGATTTGTCTAAGGGATATTGGCAAGTTCCACTATCCGAACACGCCAAACCGTTTACTGCTTTTTCGACGCCTAGGGGTCTATTCCAATGGAATTTCATGCCTTTCGGTCTTATGAACGCCCCTGCAACATTTGTACGCATGATGCGTCGAATCCTATCTCATCGCTCAGATGTCATTGCGTATCTTGATGACATCTGCCTTTTCAGTGATACTTGGAACGATCACTATAATGGGATAAATGAACTATTGTCTATCTTACGCGAGCATAACCTGACAGCGAAACCATCGAAAGCATGTATTGGTTTTAGCGAAATATCTTTCTTAGGACACCGTGTTGGTCATGGGTTCCTAAAAACAGAAGACCATAATACAAGTAAGATACTTAACATTTCTATTCCTAAGACTAAAAAGCAAGTGCGAAGTCTCTTAGGTCTAATACAATTTTATGGACGATTCATTCCGAATCTGTCCTCCATTATGTCACCTCTTTCTTCCTTGCTAAAGAAAGAGTCTCCTAATGTAGTCCATTGGACTCAAGAATGTCAATCCTCTTTGGATAAGGTTAAAACTATGTTTTCTACTTCACCTATCCTAGTATTGCCTTCTAAGGATAAGACATTTATTCTTCGTAGTGACGCTTCATCCACCGGGATTGGAGCAGCACTAATGCAAGAGTACTCTGGAACTCTGCATCCTGTGATGTATATTTCTCGGAAATTAAATGCCGCAGAGAAGAATTATTCGGTCCTAGACCGTGAATTATTGGCTATGGTTTGGTCAATCCTTAAACTGCAAAGATTTCTTCTGGGCGCGCATTTCATTGTGGAAACTGACCAGAAAGCTCTTACGGCTATTCAGAGTAAAAATCTGAAGAGCGCGAGATCAACGCGATACGCGATTGCTCTACAGCCATTTCATTTTTCGGTGCGAGCTATCCGTGGGTCAGAAAATGTGATGGCAGATATTTTGTCTAGATGCCCACATGATTCATAACTGTTATACAACTTTGATACAGTTGTTTCTATGTTGAAATGTGTACACATATGTAAAATATCATATATTGATTGTAACACTACTTAGCGGTTCATTGATATTTATTCACCGCTGATCTTTCAATGTTTTTCGTCTTTGATGATCATGATGTTAAGATATCTTAGATGAAATTTATGTATAAACTAATGTGGAAATTGTGTCATTGCTAATATTGTAGTATGCGTTGGTGACACCTCTCTGGAAATATTAATACTTAGAGAAGTACCTTCTCTAAGGTCATAAAACTTATGCTTATCATCTGCGCATTGTTATTGGTGCGTTGTGAGCCTATTGTATGTTGCTCCTAGATGTATTTCAAAAAAAAAATGTACCATTTTTTTTTTCCCCGAGGGGTGTGGTAATCTGTTGCGTGCATATTTTGACGCACATATTACAAAAAATCGATATGGCTATTTAATATGGGAAAAAAATATAGACAGTCATTCATTTGTGTATGAAAATGCTGTCTATGGTAAAAGCGAGAGAATCCATGTTTGATTCACACTTTTGATTATAGGAGTAATCGTTCTTGATATTGATCCGGCGCATGGATTTTGCTCTCATGCCTGTACCTATTTCTTAGGGCCAGAAAATAGATTAATTTGCTTATTATGTTTATGGCCTGAATTCATATGTATTACATATTATTAGTACAAGTAGAATCAGTCCTATATTGTATATTTTGGATGGGTAGGCGGGACTAGATTCTTGTTATTCCGCTCTGGCGGAAGTATGAGTTGTCTTGAGAAGTCGTGATGAGTTCCGATGTACCGTGATAATGGCGGGTACGCATTTTTCAAAGGGCTGGTAGATTCTTAAGGAAAAATTAGTTATGAAGTGGTTTTCTTCTATAGGAGATGGTGCCTCTACTAGAGTTTGTGTTAGAGACTCTCCTAAGGTACGGTACAATGTATAATTCGGACTCCATGTATTGCCAGACCCTATTTTGATGATCTCAGGTCGGTTAGACCTAGCTGGAATTTTGTGCTTCGCAACGCTAGGGTCAAGTTTGTATCGACGGAGATGACGGGCTCCATACTGTAATTATGGCTACGTGAGGTAACTGGATTACTGTAGCTCTGTATGGAGGAACTTTATGAAATTATGCATATGTATTGCAAATTAACTTTGGCTTAGAAATATATCCTCCTGTGAGCGAGTGAGCGACAACTCAGGAAGGCGGCCATGTTAAATTCCTGTCATCATACTTTAGTATCACTGTCCAAAGAACGGGGCATGTATCTTATTACTCGGACAGTGACAAGGAGATCTCAATCTTGATAGAAACCCCCTTTTCGTAGTTCCATAATATACTACAAACTATGGACATCAAGCAACTTTAGTTATTTACCGATCTGCCTTCACTGACGCGTTTAGTCAGATAGGGGATGCGGCCATAATGTATCATGACATTGAACTTTTGATGTACTACCCATTATTTATGAATGTGTCATGATTTCGGATCTGCTATGTATGCCTACAAATTGATGTGTCAACATACCCATGATGTACTCGATATGTCCCAGTGTGTACGTCTGAATAAATTGTGTAAACAAAGATTCCAGCAGTCTGCATTGGTGCCTTGTAGACACAAGTGTATGAGTGATTAGTTTGGTCAGAACACGAACAGTACACCATTCGCGTTAATCACAGTCTACACTTCTACTCCATACATACACCATCCTGCGTCGGTTGAAGTGACCAAGTTTAGGGCCTGCTTCCCCTGGAGCCTTAGAGGGAAACTACTATTTACAGCTGCCTTTGCCTTCCCTAACTCAGGACTAGGGTGAGTTACCCATTTACTGCTGGGTAAACTGGAGCATGCCTGATCTCAACAACTCTGTACACTTCTTTACAGACTGACACTTACAGGGCGTGCGATTGAAAACTAAACTTTACACCTACCCAAAAATATTTATAGAATGTGTGATTCCTATATAAACACACTGGGATTTTCGCTGGTGCTACGGAGTTCGTGCACTGTGCTGAGATCCTCCTTGTGTGATCTAATGGAGTAAAACGAAGCCCTGATGAATGTATCCGTGTGCAATGAAGATAATCCTTAAAACCAAACCAAACCAAACTTTCACTGTTTGGTGCAATCTTCATAAATGATAAAGTTAGTTGCTTATCCTTTACAGGACGTGGCAATCAACCCCAGCTTTTATTGGCTGTTTGTGATTTATCTAGGCAATTTTTTTCATTCAGTAGTTTGCCATTGCTTTCTGAACGGTACGGCGCTTATACTATTGTTAAAAATCCACACAAAGCGATCTGCTACCAAACCACCTGCAGCAGGTTTCGAACCTGGTATATCTGGATTATGAAACTGCGTTCATATCCATTAGGCTACATAATTTTAAATGTTGTGAATTTGTTATTTATTATATAGGCATACAGCTGTATCTATTGAGAATTGCGTTTGGGTTGCTAATACTGTACTTCATTGATGTTGTTTAATTAAGGCTACTGAACTTCACAGCTATGCCAATATGAAGAATCCTTGGCATTATCAACATTGAATACCTAGGCCTTTCATGTGCCGATCTGAAACTTTGTGTTAGAATCATGAGCTGCAATTTATATCCAGTGTATTTTATTAGGGCGGTAAGCATTTAAAGAATCCTCACATCTGATTTCAAGCTAGAAGGGGGAAAGGGGTGGAATGCCGTGCATTCCCCATCATCCTTGGGACCTGTCCAAATATGCAGGGCTAAAACTGCTCTGGTTCTGAATTCTCCCAAGGAATCATCACGCCCTGCACAGAGACACTTCCCACATCCCCTTGTAAACTCATTTGAGATCTTCCTGCATGCAGACAAGCAGGTAAAAGCTGAAGTTAAATCTGAGGTTAAAGTTATTCCCTCACGATTTGTGTGCAATGATGGGTGCTCATGATATTTTCCCACATTAGTAATGATGTTTGACAAATCAGTGGTCACTTTATCCCCGAGCATTGGCCATGCAACTCAGAGGAGAGCAGCAGCCATTCCTTTGCATCTCATTAAAGGGATAACACTGCTTTCATTTTAACAATATCATTGTTTTAAGATAATCATACCCTCAGAACCAGAACTGTACTATCCCTATAAAGTCACTTTGCGTTTTCTTATAGGTGATTAATTCAACAGAGAAGTATTTTGTAAAGTAACCATATACTTGCAACTTTATACATTCTTCTTCTCTTCTCTTCTTCCGTCCTTAGCCACCGACTGTCAAAGCAGTCAGTGGCCATTACGCCTAGTGGCGTCTTAGGGCAACAGCAGATAGGTTTTCTTTGCCATTGTTTCCCATCACGCCTAGAGGCGTCTTTAGGGCAACGGCAAATCAACCCATTTCTTGTTGTTTCCGTAATCGAAGTGACTGGCAAACGGTTGATCAGCCCGTTGTGTACTTTATACATTAAGCACAAATAATTTCTGAGTTGCATTCTTGTTTTGTGACATTTTTTATGCATATTTTAGTAAATGATTTATATCTTTGTTTATTCTGTGTATTAATTAACCTACAGGTCTCCTGCATCTGGCAATGGCACACCAAGGTATAAATGGATATGACGAGGATGTTGATTTACATCCAAGCAAAGCAGCTCTGACAACTTTGCATGAAAAAAATCGGCAACTCAGAAATGAAAATAAAGCATACAGGGAAAACGCTGACTTTTTAGAATCTCAGCTTCTTCAATCCCTTGAAGAGAAACATCGTCTGAAACGGATGCTGGCTTCTGAACGACAGAAAAATGATAAAGCCCAGTTAGAGCAGAACATTTCTGCTGCCTCAGTTGATCATAAGCAAGCAAACACTAACATGCAGAGACAACTGAAAGAGCTGAAAAGAAAGCTAGATGCATTGGGACAAGTGGTACTGAATAGCAGTGCCCAAGTCTCGGAACTGAAAAGAAAACTAGAAGAAGTGAGTAATAATAATAATAATAATAAATTCTTTAAACGCCAAACACGGCGCATAAGGCAGAAACCAGTGCTCTCCAGGTTGTTCGTTGTGACGCCACTCCTCTTAGCTCTTGCACATTATTTAGGCCCAACGTTCTTCCTTCTCTTATTATTGTTCTTCTGAGTGTTTCTTTTGGTCTTCCTTTTTTCCGCTTACCCTCAGGAACCCAAGTGAGCGCCTGTAGTGGTATTCTGTTGTTTTGCATTCGTAGGACATGACCGATATATGACCATCGTCTTTTCCTTATA
The DNA here is from genome assembly GCA_024509875.1 of Oreohelix idahoensis. NCBI lineage: Eukaryota > Metazoa > Mollusca > Gastropoda > Stylommatophora > Oreohelicidae > Oreohelix > Oreohelix idahoensis. The sequence goes on along the minus strand of JAMPIV010017495.1, from coordinate 264,776 downwards.
TAGTCGGAGACATATTTCTGCCTAGAGTCTTCTCTTATTTGTCGATTAGTCTTGAATTCTTTCCAACTGATGTTCATGAGTTTTCTAAGACATTTGTTCTCGAATGTATTCAGCTTGTTCTCCAATGATTTTGTTATTTCCAACTCTCACAGCCGTATGTTAACACTGAGATAACATTTGAATTAAACAGACGAAGCTTGGTATGTATATTCAATGATCGTAATTTCCAAATGTTAGATAATCTATTGAAGGCGCTAGCTGCCAAAGCAATTCTAGTATGGATTTCTCTTGTTGTGTCACCATCCTGAGTCATTTTACTGCCTAAATAATTGAAACTTTCAACTTTCTGTAGTTTTTCCCCGTTCAAGATGATATCAAAGGTCTCGTTAGAAAAGTTCATAGCTTTAGTTTTAGAGGCATTTATTTGGAGACCAATTTTAACCGAGAGATGACACAAATTATTTATTGCTTCTTGGGATTGTCTTGGTGTTGAACTTAAGAATGCTACATCATCTGCGAAATCCAGGTCCCCCAGGAATTTTCCATTTGTCCATTTTATACCCAATTGTTCATTGTGGGTATAGTTTCTCATAACCCAATCAATAGCTATTCCAAAAAGTAGTGGTGACATAATACAGCCTTGTTTCACCCCTGTTTCTACTGTAAACCATTCTGTATTCCCTTTATTTGTTCTAACACAACATCTTGCATTGTCATATAGCGCTTTGATTATATTCACATATTTTGTTGGAAAACCATAGATTGTAAGTATCTTCCACAATGATGGGCGGTGTAGACTATCAAAGGCTTTTTGAAAATCGACGAAGGTGATAATAAGTGGCGATTGCCTTTCCACTGATTCTTCTATAATTGTTCTTAGTGTGAATATTTGATCAATACATGATCGTTTCGGCCTGAAACCCGCTTGTTCTTCTCTGATCTTTTCGTCAGCATGCAATTTAAGTCTTTCTAACATCATGCAACATAATAATTTTCCAGGTACTGATAATAGAGATATACCACGCCAGTTATTACAGTCTGATAGATCACCTTTCTTCGGTAACTTTACAATAGAAGAAGTGAGTGCTATACAATATTTCATGGTTCTGTTTGCAGAAATTAGTTGTCTCTGTAATGTTATGATGTATGTATATAAACATTACCTCGTCATCTACACAAGCACACACATGTTTCAGAGAGCACTCAGTAAAAGCATGTTCAGTTCGTAGCCATGTTTATTTACAGAATAACGTACATGTGAAGATTCGCATATTATTACAATGTGTGGTTCGTATTATTAATGTATCATATTATATTACATCCCCCCTTTTTTGAAAAAAAAAAATGTGTGCAAACATTTCCAACAAAATGTTTCATGTGAGAAAGGATAAGTATGTGTAATGCTCAGTGTGAGTATATATATGTCACTGTCTGTATCGGCTGGGAGGTGTCACTGTACGGCCAGAACGAGTGGTGTAAAGTGCTGGTGGTTCTGCGGAAGTCCCTGGTTTAGCTTGAGTTGGTTGTGATTTCGGCCTTGGCGCTTGTTGGTTTTGTGGGGCACCAAGGTCTGGAGTTACTGCATTGTCTGTTGAAAGCATGTGAATTCTCTGTTCTGTTGTATTCTGTGGGATTTCTCTTATGTCCACTCTGTTTCGCCTCAGGAGGTTGCTGCTGCTGTCTGGTCTTAAAGTATAGCTCCTGGGTTCAGGGTTTCTGGAAATGATTGTTGCTTTTGACCATGTGTCATTGTTGTGGTTGTAGGTAGTCACATGCTGACCAGGATATAATGGTGGTAAGTCTTTAGCACATTTGTCATAGTTGGATTTCTGAACTTGCTGACGATGCTGAAGTTGATCATATTTGCTGTCTCTATGTTGTGGACGGAAGTGGACCTTAGAAGGTAGGAGGTCTTTAATTCTTCTATCAAACATAAGTTCTGCTGGACTGTCGATCTTACTGTCTACCGGTGTTGTTCTCCATCTCAAGAGTGCTAGGTGTACATCTTCTGTTCTTGTTTTCTTCATGATTGACTTGATAGTTTGTATCTGTCTCTCAATGAAACCATTAGATTTAGGGTATCTAGGTGATGATGTTGTGTGTTTGATCTTCCAGTCCTTAGTGAAGTTTCTGTATGCTTGACCTGAGAAATGTGGACCGTTGTCTGATCTAATTTCATCTGGGATGCCAAACATGCTGCAATACTTCTTTGTAATGTCTGCAATAACAGCTGATGGTGAGGGTTGTGGAAGTTTCTCAATGATGGGAAATTTGCTGTAGTAATCAGCAATAATAAGATAGTCATTATTGTCGATTGAGAAAATATCAGTTCCTATAATGCTCCAAGGGCTCAATGGTATGTCTGATGGTATGAGAGGTTCTCTGCACTGCCTATTTGCATGTTCTTGGCAAATTGAACAGTTTTTACATAGTGTTTCTATGTCCTTGTTTATCTGTGGCCAGTAAACATCTTTCTTTGCTCTCAGTTGTGTCTTCACAATACCAAGGTGACTATTATGGAGCTGTTTAAGGATGATATCGCGTTGTGTTTCTGGTACAACAATGCGATCTCCTTTAAGGATCAGACCATCTTCGATGCTTAACTCGTCCCTCATCGAGTAGTATGGACGGATGTGTGTTGGAACTTCCCTGATAGAGCTTGGCCATCCATGGTATATCAGTTCTTTGAGAGAGTTAAGGATAGGATCTCTCATTGTGTCTTCTCTGATGTGTTCAAGCCGATTATCGCTAAACTTGACAAAATCAACTTTGATGTTTGGGGTAAGATCTGCTGTCTTGTTGGGGTTTGGTAGTCTGCTGAGAGCATCTGCAAGACCTATATCCTCTTTAATGTTGTTAATAGTTACCACACTCAGCTTTTCGCACATTGGTAAACCCAAAATTGCAGGTCCTTCAACATCTACCAAGTAAAATGTTGACGATGTCCATTCAGAGTCTCTGTATGAACATTCAAGTGTTACTGCTCCGAAACAGTCTATACTTGTTCCATTGTAAGCTCTTAGCTTTGTCCTGCCACTCCTACTTTTTACATCCCTTGTGGGAAATCCTTGCTCATCCACCTTGTCAGGCCTGATCTGTCTGAATATTCTTAAGGGTAGAGTGTTACCTTGGGCACCTGTGTCTATCTTGAACCGAATATATCTTTCTTTGTGCCTTTTAATTCCTGGTATTCGGAATTGTACCTTGCAGAAAGCCTGCGTTCTCTTTGGTTCATTACTGAAAGTTAGTATCTTCACAGTATCAAATGCGGAAGGATCACTTTCTTCACTGGAGTCAAGGTCCTCAGTCATCATAAAGTGTGTTTGTTTTGATGACTCTCTGCTGTGAAGGTTGTGTTGAGCACTGTCTTGTTTCCTCTTGAAACATAATTTTATCCAGTGGCCCCTCTTTCTGCAGTAATGACATGTAGAGTCTTTAGCTGGACAGTGGTTTTGTATGTGGTTTAGGCCACAACATTTACACATAGCACCTCTGCTTGTGTTGTGTTTTTCTTGTTGCTTCGAACCAGTTGCTTTGTTTTGTTTGGGTTTATAGCTTTTTACTGCATCCACCTGGGCTGTTACTGTACCTTGCTGAATTTGTTTAATGTTTAGTGCTTGTGCCTCGTGTTTCCTGCTTTCATCCAGAAGTTGTTGTAAATTTAGTGTATCACTCTGGCTCAGTATCCATTTCTGGAACTCTGGCATTGGTGTGCTGAGAAGGATCTGTTCGATAATTCGCTCTTTTTCTTCTTCTTTGTTAAATTTGCATACACTTGTTTTCTCCTTGATGCGAGTGAAGAAATCATCTAGACTTTCACTAGGTTTCTGTCGCAGGTGGTGAAGTTCTAATCTTGCCGCTCTAAAGTTCGTGTGCTTTATGATCAGACGTTTTTCAAATTCGTCCAATATGGCTACGGGGTCGGTCGCTGACTCAACAGGCATGGCGGTAGCAAAACTGTTGTAAATTTTCAAACCTTCATCGTCCAGTGCTTCTAGGATATATGGAGTTAAGGTTTGTCCTTCCAGACCAGTGGTCTTGGAATATAGATCTATGCGTTGGCGCCATAACAAGAAAGCTTCACTCTTATCGTCTTGACCGGCGAATCTCATTTGCGGTGCGTTGCGATATTGTTTCGCCGCCATGGCTGACTTCGATGACGAAAATTAGCCGAATACTGTACTCACGTGTTATCGTGTAGCTGTTTTGCGTCAGTCCGGTATCGACCGCTGCCACCATGTAATGTTATGATGTATGTATATAAGCATTACCTCGTCATCTACACAAGCACACACATGTTTCAGAGAGCACTCAGTAAAAGCATGTTCAGTTCGTAGCCATGTTTATTTACAGAATAACGTACATGTGAAGATTCGCATATTATTACAATGTGTGGTTCGTATTATTAATGTATCATATTATATTACAGTCTCTAGAACTGTTTATCAGCTATGTTGCTGACCTTCTTCTGTACCAAGTTGCTGAACTATCCAGCATTTTCAAAGTTCGACAGCTAAAATACTTTGGCCACATAAAAAGGCATAACACCTTGCAGAAGACCATAACAGAAGGGAGAGTTGAAGGCAAACGTGCAAGGGGAAGACAGCGCTATAAGTGGGAAGATAACATCAAGAGATGGACAGGAAAGAGTCTATCAGAGTGCACCACCAAGACAAGAGACAGAAGACGTTGGAGATCCATTACAGCCAACCTTCGTTGTGGAGATGGCAACTGATGATGATGATGAATGTACTTGATTAATAGCTTAAAGTTTTCCCCGATTTTTTTGGTACATGTGTGACATAAAGTGACCAGAAAAATTTAAATAACAGAAGTTCAAAGTAGTTAAGCAAAGGTGCAGGAATGAAATAGACTCCAACATTCTCTCCTGATTGTGACTACTGTATCAACATTCAGTCTGTGTCTAGATTTTTTTGGGTCATATATAGGTACTGTAGTTTCTTGGGTAATAATTTTCCCTCTGCTCTGGAAGTACTATGCAGTTCTGACTGAGACCAAATTGTATTGCCTATGCTTTGGAAGCCACAGATTAGTATCATAATTTATTAAACTACAATGATAGTTTAGATATATAAAGGAGTGATATGAAAACAATTAATGATCACGTTAGAGAATGACATTGCAATAGATGAATCATCAAACTTTGGCATCAAACATAAGGCTAACAGGGATGGACGTATGAGAGGATGCATCTGTTGTGTATACAACCAGCGAGCTACAGGAACAGTTAGCATTCATTCTCTTCTGCATATACTGAGGGAGACTGAGCACCTATGGGTTTGCCCAGAGTGCAATGATGTTGATTCTATTCAACAATAACAATTACAGGGAACATTGATAAATTCCCCATAAGACCCTGTTGTTGCAGGAGATGAAGATGCTTCCACAGGTATCATAAGAAGCAATAAATGTCCGGTTGTTATTGGGCTGGTAACCTCATCAGGTAATATGAATTGCTACACTTAAGATTCCCTATCTTCAGATTCCCCACAGGCCACAGTGGATTGATACACCATCTATTCAACATGCTAAAGGCAGGATCTAGCAATGAGTGTAACTGTGGCACTAATAAAATTATCGCTGAATATCCTCTGCAAAAGTCCTCAACATATGCAGAACAAAGAAAACACATATTGTCATCACTCGTATCATTTCTGGATAAACTCTATGGAGATACTAACAACTTCCAGCTGACCACCAGTTACATCTGAAAGTGTACTAAGAAGAAGAATTGCTACACAAACCATCACTGCGGTGGCATATGAAGTCCTTTGGGGAACACTTCCTGCAAGAGACCAGTGACAGCTGTGTTTTATGTTTTGTGAGAAGCATACAAGAAGCATAATAGACTGGGTTATGAGATCATCGACAACACACAACAGAAATGGAATCCAGTGGGCTCTGACTAAGCAGTTGGATGATCTGGATTTTGCTGATGACTTGGCTCTTCTGTCCCATAACCGTAATCAGATGCAGGACAAATTGAAAACACTCGATGAGAAGTCACAGCAATTGGGTCTGAAAATACACAGGGAAAAGACAAAAGTAATGAGAATAAATGCAGGTAATGATAACAGGGTTAAACTTGAAGAAACACCAATACAAGATGTAGAATCGTACACATATCTTGGCAGTAATATAGAGAAAGTTGGAGGGACAGACAGCGATATCAAAATAAGAATACAAAAAGCAAGAGGAGCTTTCATTGCATTGGGAAATATATGGAGATCAAGAGAAATCGGATCCAACACGAAAATAAGAATCTTCAACTCAAATGTGAAGTCAGTCCTATTGTATGGCTCTGAGACATGGAGAACAACAAAGACAAAAACCAAAAAGCTACAGACTTTCATAAATGGGTGCTTGCATAGAATAGAGGGATTAAAATGGTATGACAAGGTTACCAACGTGGAACTGATGACAAGAACTAGACAAGTGCCAGTGGAACAAGAGATGAGAAGAAGACGATAGCGATGGATAGGACACACACTGAGGAAACCTGTTGATAGCATTACAAGGCAGTCCTTGTTCTGGAACCCCCAGGGCAAGAGAGGCAGAGGTAGACCAAGAAGCACATGGAGAAGAGAGCTGGAAACAGAGGTGAAAATGAGGAGAACGTGGAAAGAACTTGAGATGATGGCACGTGACAGGAGGACTTGACATGTGTTTGTTGAAGGCCTATGCTCCTTTGGGAGTGGAGGGTTATGAATGAATGAATGAATACAAGAAGGATTAATGAATAAATGCATTTTATTAAATGATGAGAGAACTTTTCAAAGATGTGCATTAATTTTTCTATAGAATATAACATCAAACACACTGAGAGACATAAATAAAGGCCCATAAACCCATTGGTGTAGGTAGGGGATCTCAGGCATACCTTCCCTAAGGGCTGACGGCCCTTGATTACTGGGTAGCTGGGAACCTGCTTGTTCTGTTAAAAAAATATACACCATTATACTGACCCCTTACCTTATTCTCTATTCACCACATTTTTTTTTTAAACCTTACTTACTTACTTACTTACTTAGTCGTTCCCCTTCTACCGTGAGGTGTAGAGGTTTGGAAGAGAGAGCGCCAGACTATTCTATCGGCTGTCTTCCTCCTGGCCTGGTTCCATTCTAGTCCTCGGTCCTTCAAAGATTGTCTAATGTTGTCCTCCCAGCGTACTCTGGGTCTGGATCCTTGGCTCTTTGTTTCCCATGCTTGTCGTGGTAGCCGATCTTCTCCCATTCTGCAGACATGGCCAAACCATCTTAGTTGGGACTGTTCTACTTGGGTTTGTAGGGGGTGGCATTTTAGGCCTTGACGTATCGTCTGGTTGCGTACCATGTCTCTTCTTGTTACTTCAACCACCTTCCTCAGATACCTCATTTCTGAGGTTTGGATCTGGCTTTTATGGGTTGTAGTCATTGCCCATGACTCGCATCCATATGTCAAGACTGGGACATAGGTGGAGCGGTATACAGCCATCTTCGTTTTCTTACCAACCTCTCTCTTGCTGAGGAATCTTCGATTTATGGCCTGAAAAAGTCTCCCAGCTGCTGCTTTTCGAGTGGCCAACTCTTCTTTGATGCCTCCCTTTCGGTCTATAATAGCTCCGAGGTATTTAAAGTGGTCGACCTGCTCCAGGACCTGTTCTCCCAGCTTAATCTGATGTCTTCTTTCTTCTCGTGATATCACCATGGATTTTGTTTTAGAGCTGCTTATGACCATCCCTCTCTTCTCCAGCTCTTCCTTCCAGACTTGCAGGTTGGATTGGAGATGTGCCTCTGATTTAGCAATCAGGGCAACATCATCAGCAAATGCCAGCTCTGAAATATAGACCTGTCTCATCTTCCAGTACCCCACTGAATACTTTCTTGTTCTCTCCTTACATGCCTTGATGACATCGTCCATAAGGAGTATGAAGAGGTAGGGTGATAGGATATCACCTTGTCTTACACCAGTGGTGGTCCTGAACTCTTCTGACTTATGGTTTGCTGTCCTCACATAATTTCTGCAAGACTTGTAGAAGCTCTGTATAGCATGAATCAGAGGTGCTGGAATATTCTTCCTTGCCAAACAGTCCCAAAGTTTGCTCCAAGGGACCCTGTCAAACGCCTTTTCCAGATCTATGAAACAAAGATGGATCTCACTCTTATACTCAAGGGCCTTTTCACTCAGCTGTCTGAGTGTGAAGATTAGGTCTTGAGTACTTCGGTTTGCTCGGAATCCGCACTGGACCTCATCCAACTGTGGCTCAGCTAGGCGTCGGAGTCTCTGCTCTAGGATTCTAGAGTAGATTTTTCCAGGGACACTGAGAAGAGATATGCCTCTATGGTTTCCACACTGTCGATTGTCACCCTTTTTGAAAATTGGTGTTATGATGGCGATCTCCCAATCCTTTGGTATGGTCTTGTTGCACCATGCTGCCTGTAGGACCCTTAAGAGTAACAGGTCGCCTGATGCTCCCATGTACTTAACCATTTCTGGTGTTATACCATCATGCCCTGCTGCTTTGCCCATCTTGATTTTCTCCAGTGCTGCCTTCAGTTCTTCCATCTTTATGTCATCTTCATCACCATTGGTTTCCTCTTCTGTGCTAGTGGTTATCATTTCTGATGTTTGACCTTGCTCACCATCAAGGAGTTCTGAGAAATATTCTTTCCATCTTTCCATTACTTCCTTCGGGGCAGTAAGCAATTTGCCTTGCTTGTCCTTTATAAATTTGAGAGGGCATTGTTTTTCCTTCCTCATGTTCTTTAGGGTCTTATAGAACAATTTCTGGTTTTCTTGTGCATCTTTTTCTAGCTTTTCTCCAAATTCTTCCCAGGACTTCTGTTTTGCTGCTAGCACTTTGTTCTTTACTTCTGTTCTGAGTGTCACATATTCTCTATATTTTTCCATTTGTCCTGTTGTGTTTTTAGCTCCTAAGTATTGTTTCCATGCCATTTTCTTCTCTCTTATTTTCTCTTTGACTTCCTCTGTCCACCAAGGTGTTCTCTTTCTCTGGTTCCCAAGTCGGACTTCACCACATGCTTCTGCAGCAGCTGTCTTTATGATATCCTTGAATTTAATCCAGAGGGTTTCCAAGTCATCAGGTTGTTCTTCTGTGTTGCTCACCGCTGCAGCAATAAGCCCCTGATATCTGGTCTTAATTTCTGGCTCTCTCAGCTTGTAGGTCATAATGCTCATTTCTCCTGCTCGTTTACTTGGTTTCTTGCGTGATGTTGAGCAGTTCCTAGGCTGAGCAACTCTTTCAGTTGTTCGTTTGATTGTTAGCAGGTAGTGATCACTTCCAATCTCTGGCCCCCTCCAGACTCTTGCATCTCGGACATATTTGAATGAGCTTCTCCGAACAATGGCATAGTCGATCACTGACTTCTCATTCTTGGTTGGTTCACATCTAGTGTATGCATGTATGCGCTTATGGGGGAACTTTGTGTTTGTAATGATCAGATTCTGTTCACTGCAGAATCTAAGGAGTCGCTTTCCATTGTCATTGAGAGTATCTTCTCCATATCTTCCGATAACTCCACCCCATCTAGCATGGTCATTTCCAACTCTGGCATTAAAATCTCCGAGCATGATAACTTCATCTAGGCAGTCATCCACTGTCCTTTGAAGCAGCTCGAAGAATTCATCCTTGACCTCTGCTCTCTCATCCTCATTTGGCCCATACACTATGACCAGGTTGACTATGGTTCTCCTTCTTTTAGTTTCACAACCATAATGCGCTCTGAGACAAAGTTCCACCCCTTGATACTATCTTTTTGATTTTGGGCCACAATGCAACCCACACCCCCTTTAGCTCTTTCGGATATGGGTACACCACTGTAGAGCAGCGTGTTGCCATTGAGATCCATGACTCCTTGTCCTTTTTTCTTTGTTTCCGTTATAGCCAGGATTTCTAGTTTTGCTTTCCTCATCTCTTCCACCAGCTCCTCTTCCTTCCCATTTATACTTCTCGTGTTCCATAAGTCGTAGTCCGTTCCAGTTCGTCGCCTTTAGAATCAGTCCGGTTTTCTCTCTTGTGTTACTTGTAATCGTGGTTTAAAGCAAAAAGGTGATTGGCCTGTTGTGCCTTTGCATGGTGGAGGGGCTGCCTCCTTACGGCCTCCATGCAGGCCGCCCTCCTCCTTTTTCATCCGGGCTTGGGACTGGCATAGGCGGAGTTCTTTTTAAACCTATTGTTTGTTATTTTTCTTTTCATGATAAGTGCAGAATGTAAATGAATGTGTACAGCTAGTCTATTCTTTTTTTTTTTCTTAAATAAAATTTTGCCTCCGGTTATATTAGGGCACATGTCCAAATATAAAAAAAACCTTTAGGTCTGATTATAACAGTACAGCTATTCAGAGTTCTTCAATTAAGTGTGTATTTTAAAACAGTACCTTTAAAAAGAAAAGAAAGAAAATTGCATCAATCATCATTGAAAATTTCTTATTATTTCAATATATTTACATTTCATACTACTGTATAGTCAACTGTGGAATGTTAAAAATAGTTTGTTCATCTGACATGGATAGCATCATACTCTCTGCGTGAAATTTCTGTTGAGTAACTAATAAGCTGCGCAGTTGTTCACATCTTCATAATTTTCCTTAACATTCCTTACGGAGCATGGAGCTATTACCTCAGCTGGTCCCCTTGCAGGAAGCCTGCACATAGCAGTCACATTCTCTTGCAATGGTGATTTCTGTGGCAGGTTCTTTTACTTGCACAATCACATTTTTAGTCGCTGCCTGAGGGTGCAGTAAACCTATCTTTCTTTGTCTCTTCAGAGACCCCGAGAACCACAAGTGGCTTTACTAAATATATGACATTATTAAGACTCCTTCATCAACAGCCCTCATACTTCTAGGCACTATAAATGACATCCCATCATCATCACCTAGGAGCATAAACCTTCAGACAATTTGTTGCAGGTGTTTATAGCTAAGCTGCAATATCTGTGCCTTTTGGCCTGGCACATTTAATGTAAGCAAGCATTATTATTTGGGGTTTGCTTTCTTAGCCTTTGACTCTTTACAGCCTACATACAAGGCTGCAGGTGGTTTGTGATTAGAGTTTACCTTCACCAAAACGAGTTGTCCCTCAAGGCTTATGAGCCTCTTCTACCCAGAACTTCATGGTTATAGAGGGACCCACCCTTGACCCTTTTCTTTTTAGTTAAAACAGTCATGCCTTAAGAAGGCTGAGAGCTAGGCTTTAGCTGCCAGAGGATATATGGGAGCATTTAAAAAAAAAAAAAAGAAGTTAAGAGCTCATTCTCAGCTCTACTTCAGACCATGACAGCATTTTACATAGAACACACACACATTTTTTAACCATCCTCCAATGGAACACAGAAAAATTAAAGACTCCATGCTCAAAATATTGATGTGAACTGCATCCATGAAACCTACCTAAACCACACCCACAGATTCAACTTAAGAGGGTATCAAACTATAGCCTGTTTGTTACTGGGGCCAAAAAGGGGAACAAAGGATAGTAACACTGCAACCTGCCAGGCTTGATCTAAAAGGTGAGTAAGGAAGGTTGATCATGGGGCTGGCTACATCATCCTGTACAAGCTTTAAGCCACAGAAATTCAACAACAGAATAGAGATTGAAAAATGCATGGAGAAGAGAACTGGAGATAGAAATGACAGGGGTGATGAAAACATATAAAGACCTTGAGCTAATCATGCGGGACAAGAGGACTAGACACTTTAGTTGAAGCCCTATGCTCTTGTGGGAGCTGAAGGATAGTGATGATGATCTTATGCATTATAGTAGTCTATTACCTCTACACCTCATGGTAGAAGGGGAACGACTAAGTAAGTAAGTAGTCTATTCCGTATGGTCAGCAATACACTATTCTCTATACATCTTCTCTTCTTCTTCTTAGTACATTCTCAGACATCTACTTGAATGTTTTCAAAGAAAGCAATAGTCAGCTTGAGGCTATTTGCATCTCTGTAGAGCTTTTCCATGAATGGTACTTGTGACGGCCATGTATGTGCTTTCGTTGTTCCACACATGTTGGGCATCTGTGAAGCAGGTGTTCAGCAGTCATTTTATCAGTGTCACAGTTACACACATCTGTAGTTTTTGTAGATCAAACAAGTTAAAGTCCACCTCTGATTTTCAAAAGAGTGACTCACTGCTATGTTAAAATTGTTATCTCACTGTCTTTTACTTGTACCTCGTCCTTCTCTTTTCTTCTTTACTTTGTTTCCATGTGACTTTGTTACATAATAATTGCTTTATCAAAGTGTAATATAATGCTAACGCTCCTTAATTTAATCTAGGCAGAAGATAGGAATAAGGCCCTACGATTTGACAACAGACGTCTCAAAAATGCGCTCAGCCGTAGCACTGATGCAGATGAGAATGACAGCTTTGTTAGTTTCAAGTCTGGCAGATTTGAGATTAAGAAAAGATGTTTTGAGTGTGCAAAATGTCATCAGGCGTTTGACTCCTTGGCTGAGATGAAATGGTCAAAGTGCACCTTTCATCCAATAAATCCAGCACCTACAGGTAAGTTGATGTTAGACTATCTATTACCTTAAGCATTCATTTGCAGAGTAGTTAGTGCGCTTGCCTCTCACAGCAGAGTTAATGGGTTCCAGGCTCAAAATCTGGGAGTGGCAAGCATAAGTCTACCCAGACATATCGTACATGACAGCTAATATGAGGTTGTGCATGTAGGTTGCAACCTCATCATGTCTTATAGATTGCTACAGAAACCACGGCTGCAAGATTTTGTCATAGGCTTCCATGGTGGATCCATGCTCGATAAGGGATGATGAGAATGGCAAGGCAAATAAATGTAAGGAGAGATCACTGGTCAGTATGCCGAAGGGCACTAACCGATGTAATTTACATTGTACCTAGTATTTCTCTGAATTGTCTGTCTTTCCACAGCTCAGATAAAATAATGCTCGCTCAATGAACTTCCCAAACACGTAACCAATGGATTCACTGTGTATTTTGTTTTTGTATGTTAAAAGAGAGTTGTTTCTTAATACTTGATTGGTAAACCCGTTAGCACAATAATTTAGGCCACTGGTGATGCCTTTTATATATTTTTGTTATCGGTATCATGATTTGGGTGAGAGTTATCCTCTCACCTAAGATAGAAATAATACAGCTGGCTGAAATTCAGTGAAATGATTGACTATCTTCTTTAATCATTCAACATTAAAGTAACTCTCCAGCAGATACTAGGACAGTCAGACATACGGCAAAACTAGGGGCAAGTGTAACAGGACAAAAAGGATCCCGTTGTATACCCATTGTGTCATATTGGGAATATGGTGTTAGGCCCATATTTTCTTGACCATCGGCACACCAGGGGTGATGTGGTTAGCATCACGCCAGCCGCCTTAACCTTCCCAGAGTTGCTGTAGGAGCAAGTGTGGTTCAAACAAAAACTCAGCTAACATGCAGACATAAACTTTACTTACTTACTTAGTCATTCCTTTTCTACCGTGAGGTGTAGAGGTTTGGAAGAGAGAGCGCCATTCTATCCTATCGGCTGTCTTCCTCCTGGCCTGGTTCCATTCTAGTCCTCGGTCCTTCAAAGATTGTCTAATGTTGTCCTCCCAGCGGACTCTGGGTCGTCCTGGAGGTCTGGATCCCTGGCTCTTAGTTTCCCATGCTTGCCGTGGTAGCCAATCTTCTCCCATTCTGCAGACATGGCCAAACCATCTCAGTTGGGACTGTTCTACTTGGGCTTTTAAGGCCTTGATGTGTCGTCTGGTTGCGGACCATGTCTCTTCTTGTTACTTCAACCACCTTCCTCAGATACCTCATTTCTGAGGTTTGGATCTGGTTTTTGTTGGTTGTAGTCATTGCCCATGACTCGCATCAACACGTCAAGACTGGGGCGTAGGTAGATCGGTATGCAACCTATCTTTGTCTTCTTACCAACTTCTCTTTTGCTGAGGAATCTTCAATTTATGGCCTGAAAAAGTCTCCCAGCTGCTGCACTTCGGGTAACCAACTCTTCTTTCATGCCTCCCTTCTGGTCTATGACAGCCCCGGTCATAAACTACTACTCCAAAACAACTTCAAGGAGGACTGGCTGAATATATGAGCAAAAGGGTCCTCTGAATGTGCCATGTATAAAGAAATGACCTACCCAAACAAAAGTGACAAAATCAACAATCTACAACACATAGAGAAGAGTACAATATTCCAGCTAAGAACAGAACACACCAGACTCAACACGTCCTTAAACAAATTAAACCCCTCTCATGAGTCTAACTGCTGCAACTGTACCCATCCATATGAGACAGTTCAACATGTGCTGCTTACATACCCAGGAGAAAGAAAGAAGAAAGCTATTACCAGTTTCCCCAACAATCACAAATACATTCTATACAGCACCACCCAACAGCTACAACAATAGTAGTGTTTAATTTGTATTATGCAACGTTTGTGCTCCCTACGTGGCAGTGAAGAAGGCAGCATTGTACATGCATGTCTCACTTTGGTTAGAATTAAAGATATACATAAACACATATCATGCATATTTCAGGCACCAGTGGAAGCTACTACTGGGGTTGCTGTAAAATTGGACCGGTTAGCAGGTCACCTCCTGGCTGCAAAGAAGGGAAACATGTTCAAGTCAAAAGGGCCTGACAGGAGAACTGAAGTTAACTTTATTTGGAGTGCGCATTCAGATACCAGATTTTGATAAATTTGAGGACGAAATGAAGACCACACTTCAACAGTTTACTGTCAAATATTACATATCATGATCTCATTTTGTGTGCGTGTGTGCGTGTGCTTCCTTTTTTAAGAACCAATCAGAAATTGACACCCTTAGTTGTTGCTGCTGGCAACAGGAGCCTCTGGAGGCAGGAAAAGTTCAATAGAATCAGAGAAGACAGCAGAGAAAATAAAGATACACAAATCTCTTTGCTGAACCTACAAATATGAACGTATGACTGAGGTATATCATTCAAGATCGTTTTTTTTTTTTTAAGATCGTGTTTTTTTAAAATTATTATTATTAATGTGTTTGCTACTTTTCTTTGTAGCACGCCCCTTTCAACCATCTACCATGTACTGTTGGTTATATCAGGACGTGTTTCATTTATTGTAATATGTTTTTGTTTGGATTTATTTTATACTATATTATCTCTTGTAGGTATTTTTCCTTTTGTAGTTATAGTTCAAAATGGTTTTTTTATCCAAAATATGATATTTTCTAAGCTGGTATGTTTTTAATTTTCACTGGACGGTTTATTTGGTTAATCTGTATGTATCTGTGGGGAGTCTTTCACCAGTGTGGACTACTGGCCCTGATCCTTATTTATTTTTTATATGTTAGCTTTAGTTTTTGTAATATAGTGTTTTATTAACTTTTGCACTTCTGAAGGGGTCTTAGTGCCTATGAGATTGTCTACACTCATTTCTACCTTGTGGTTACAACAGTATGTCTTAATGTTTTGCCCTTGCTGATCATATTTTTTGCAGTCCACCAGAAAGTGTCTAATTGTGTTTGGTTCTTGACACTCTTCACATGTGGGTTCCTCAATTATGAAATATCCAGTTCCAAGCTGAGCCTCAGCAATTTTTTATTAATAGGTATTTTTAGTTCATCTTGTATTTGACATTTTTTGCTTGGTTTTTTTTAGGATTTTATATGAGTGTCTTGCTTTTTTACTTTGGTCCCATGCTGTTATCCACTCTTTAGTTATTGCTTGAGCAATTAAGCTCTTAATTTCAAACTTCCCTAAGCCTACTTCAATTGTGTTATAGCTAGTTCTTCCCCCTTTGGCTTTGTCTGCAAGCTCATTTCCTGCTATCCCCACATGTGATGGTATCCATGTTAGTGTTGCACTGCATCCTATAGTGTGCAGATATGTATTAACCTGTAGTATTTCCTCTATAATATCTGGCCTGCTACATTCATTTCTGTTTCTGATAGCTAATATACTGATGAAAGGGAATCTGTGAGAATGGTTACTTTATTTGGTGGGTTTTCTGCAGCTATTTCTGAAGCTTTTAGGATTGCCACTAATTCTGCTGTAAAGAAGGATGTATTACCTGTTACTTTGTATCTTTTATAAATTTTTAATTTTGGTATTGCTATTCCTGCTCCTAATTGTCCTTCTTCATCTTTTGACCCATCTGTAAATATAGTTAGGCTATTATTTATAT
The DNA here is from genome assembly GCA_024509875.1 of Oreohelix idahoensis. Lineage (NCBI taxonomy): Eukaryota > Metazoa > Mollusca > Gastropoda > Stylommatophora > Oreohelicidae > Oreohelix > Oreohelix idahoensis. The sequence goes on along the minus strand of JAMPIV010017495.1, from coordinate 248,612 downwards.
ACTGTTCAATGTACTAGTGCTTTACTTTTTGCTGAGATTATGTCGTTAGATTTGCTTATGATCTTTGATAAGTGGGAGTCAGTTTCTGGCACTTTTAATTCCCATGGTGGGATCTTTGCTTTATACTGAACACTGCTGTTTATCATATTAAATAGGTTTGGGTGTTGATCCACTTCATCCGTTGTTTTCCCCCCTGACGGGTATCTATTATGGTTTAATAGAATGTGGCCTATGTACTGGTTACCCCTATCAAAGATTTTTGTGCTGGGTGAGTTGGATCTTTTGCCACTCTTGCCCAATAGCTGAATCTCAGTTCTTTTCTCCTTAGCTCCAGGGGTATAATGCCTAGCGCAACTTCTAATGCCTCTGTTCCCTTTGAGGCTTACTTACTTAGTCATTCCCCTTCTAACGTGAGGTGTAGAGGTTTGGAAGAGAGAGCGCCAGACTATCCTATCGGCTGTCTTCCTCCTGGCCTGGTTCCATTCTAGTCCTCGGTCCTTCAAAGATTGTTTAATGTTGTCCTCCCAGCAGACTCTGGGGGTCTGGATCACTGGCTCTTTGTTTCCCATGCTTGTTGTGGTAGCTGATCTCCCATTCTGCAGACATGGCCAAACCATCTTAGTTGGGCCTGTTCTACTTGGGTCTGCAGGGGGTGGGATTTTAGGCCTTGACGTATTGTTACTTCAACCACCTTCCTCAGATACCTCATTTCTGAGGTTTGGATCTGGCTTTTATGGGTTGTAGTCATTGCCCATGACTCGCATCCATATGTCAAGACTGGGACATAGGTGGAGCGGTATACAGCCATCTTCGTTTTATTACCAACCTCTCTCTTGCTGAGGAATCCTCGATTTATGGCCTGAAAAAGACTCCCAGCTGCTGCTTTTTGAGTGGCCAACTCTTCTTTGAGACGGCGGAGCAAGCAAAGACATCAACAACAGAATGAACAAAGCAAGAACAGCCTTTTTTAGTCTAAACAACATCTGGAATTCTTCTCAGTACAGCACAAGCACAAAATTAGGATTATATCAGAGCTGTGTGCTTCTCTATGGCGCGGAGAGCTGGAGAGTTACAGAGAAGGAAATGTCGAAATTGTCCTCTTTTCACACAACATGCCTAAGAAAAATTCTCCGAATCTTTTGGCTGAATATCATCACCAACCAAGATCTCCTTACTCGGAGCAAGCAAGAGGACATGCACACCATCATAGCTGGCAGACGCTGGAGCTGGGTTGGCCATGTCCTCAGAAGAGACCCCGATGCCATCAGAAGAACAGCTATGCTATGGACCCCTGAAGGAAAACGAAAGAGAGGCCGACCAAAAACAACTTGGCGGAGGACTGTGGAGGCTGAGATGCAAAGAATGAACCAGAGTTGGGGCACTGTACGAAGGATGGCCGCCGACCGAGCAAAGTGGAATCAATTTGTTGTTGCCCTACAAGACGCCAACAGGCGTAATGGCCACTGACTGCTTTGACGGTCGGCGGCTAAGGATGCCTCCCTTTCGGTCTATAATAGCTCCGAGGTATTTAAAGTGGTCTACCTGCTCCAGGACCTGTTCTCCCAGCTTAACCTGATGTCTTCTTTCTTCTCGTGATATCACCATGGATTTTGTTTTAGAGCTGCTTATGACCATCCCTCTCTTCTCCAGCTCTTCCTTCCAGACTTGCAGGTTGGATTGGAGTTGTGCCTCTGATTTAGCAATCAGGGCAACATCATCAGCAAATGCCAGCTCTGAAATACATACCTGTCTCATCTTCCAGTACCCCACTGAATACTTTCTTGTTCTCTCCTTACATGCCTTGATAACATCGTCCATGAGGAGTATGAAAAGAGGCACCTGCTATTATGGACAGTGCCTGGTTTTGGACTGTGTCTAGTTTTTTCTTATTGCTCGGGGCGGCTGATGTATAGACAACATTGTCATAGTCAAATTTGCCCCTAATAAATGATTTGTAGAAGGTTAACATTGTCTTATTGCAGGCTCCCCAACCACTTCCTTTCATATATCTTAGCATGTTAATAAGTCCCCTACTGCTTTGCACTAATAGGTCTATGTGTTTATTCCAGTTTAGTTGCTGACCTAGTACCATACCAAGAAATCTAGTTGATTTTACTGTGCATACTTTTTGCCCATTAATGCTTATGTCAATTATATTATTTTTAATTACACGCCCTCTACTGAAGATCATTCCTATGGTTTTTTTAAAGTTTAGATTAAATCCCCACTTGTGCATCCAGTCAGATACTTTATCTATTTGTTTTTGTACTGTTTTATAGAGGAATGGGAGATTTCTTCCCGTTCTCCATATCGCAGCGTCATCTGCAAACTGAGATAGGTTGTTTTTTAAGTCTTTAAACTCGTCACCTAGGTCATTGACCATAATCGTAAATATAGATGGTGATATTACTGATAACAGTGAGAGCATTGATAATATTCGTAATATTGCTGCTATGCCGAACCACTGGAGCATTCTGAACATGATATATGGGCCAGAGTACACCATCCTGCAAGTTGGTTTGACAAGAAAAGACGGTAACAACAATGTCAAGAATATAGAAATAGGAAGATGAATTGGGATGGTTCACTTGTAGACAGGAACAGACAACAAACACGCACATGAGAGGAGAAACATCTGTACAGAATCCTGTCGCATAATATGATGATCGAGCACTCCAATTGTCGGAGAAATTAATTTTAGATGATGTATGTAAGGAAGATGTGTATGAAGCACATAGACCTTTAGACACTAGTTTTCACAGAGGTGAGCTAGTGTAGAGGGAAAGAGTTAACAGAAGAGCACAGGTTGGTGTCAGTGATTCTCTCACCTTTTAGACTACAAACTCTTGTATTTTTCTGGCGACGACTAACTCTTTCTTACTCAAATCTTTTTAAAGAAGAACTAGTAGTAGTAACAAGTAATACAGGGAGGGTTGAGTATGGAAATGTGGTAATTCTGATGCTTCTTTGTTTTTATATGTATATATATTTTGTTGTTGTTGTGCGTAACAATATCCTCATATTTATTTGAAATGTTGAAGAACACATTCACAACGCATGTGCATGCTTGTTGACAATGAATACTGTATATAGGTCATGTAATGTATAATCAGTACATTACACTTAAAGCAGCATTTCTTAGTCTTTTAAAAAATGGGAACCCATTGAGATGTGTGATTAATATCAAGGATATCATCAGTAGAATCTGTACTAAGTGTTGTACCGATAGAAGTAGGCACTAAACGGTCACGTTTGGATGTAGTATCATATCAGACCCCTCAGGCAAAAACTTGTTGACTCCTAGTTGAGAAATGCTGTTTTAGACTAATAATCTTTTATTATTATTTTCATATTATATTATTATGTAATTCATGGAAGCTTGTCAAGTCCAAAACATGTTTTGAGGAGTGTGGTACTTTAGTGCTGAAAATTAAGCATAGTGCCAAGTTTCTGCTCATGTTGTATCTCCTATCAGGAGTTAACAGCAGTTGGTTTGTCTCTTCACAATCTCATCTTGCAAACCTGTTCCTTCTTATAGTTGTCAGATCGTGTTTTTCCATTCCTTTTTTACATCTAATGTTTGATACCCAGCATTGTGCCAAAACATTTAGCCACTTTATTCTGTTCAAACGTGATGATCTAGATTTTACTGAAGACCTTGCTCTTGTGTCCTATTCCTGTAAACCAGATGCAAGATAAAATGGAAATACTTGAGAGGTCACAGCAACTCAATTTGAAAAAAGAAAAAATTATGAGAATAAATGCTGCACACGGTAGCAAGATTACTCACTTGAACAGGTGTATTCTGATTACACAGGTTTCATACTATATTCATCAGCTTTTTCGCAAGACCATTTGAATAAATTATGATTCCTTTTTTTTTGGTTCTATGGAACATATGGCTATAGATGTTGCATGCTATTGATGTTTATTATGGGCTGCCTTCTTCACTTCTGCCCCTGAGATCCCACCTGCCTTGGCTTTCTTTTCCTGATGATCTCTTTCACACTTCTCCTGTGAGTTCCAGACAAGGACAATGTTTGGTTATACTGGCAGGTTTTTCCCTGAGGATTATTCCTATCTATTTATACTTTCTTTCTTTAATCTATAATAGTTTCTCTTGAGTTCTATTCCACATGTCTTGTGTTTGTTTTTATATTTGGCCACTTGATATGATCCTTTATATATCTAGCCACTTTTTATGATCCTTGAAATGGAGGCACCTTTTGGTGAACGTCAGATACTTGGACTTGACTAAAATGAATGCTATATTTTCTGTATGAATATGTAACAACGCTTTTTATCTGTTTCTTTTAACCTTTTTTTTTTCTTTTGCACACCATGTGTTGTAAAAACATGCATGATTTTTCTTATGTACATTTAACTGAACATTTGCAATGCTGATTGTTTACTGTCAAACTTTTTTTTGCATTGCTTAAGAAATTTTAGAGTCGGTTGTCACTTCTGCAGTTTTATTTTAAACAATTATTTCAAGCTCTTTGAAGATAATATTCCTTTTAATATAAGTAATAATAGTGCACAAATTTTATTGTATGCGTAAAAATTGAAAATTAATGCCACATTATGTGCAATAGTAACAGGGATAGTTGGTCTTAAGATGCATGATTATTTTCGCACAAAGACGCTGAAGTTGGGTTGGTGACGTCCTCAGAAGAGACCCTGATGCCATCACAAGAACAGCTGTGCTGTGGACCCCTGAAGGAAAGCGAAAGAGAGGCAGACTAAAAACAACTTGGCAGAGAACTGTGGAGACAGATGGAAAGAATGAACCAGAGCTGGGGCACTGCATGAATGATGACCGCCAACCAAGCAAAGTGGAAGCAGTTTGTTCCTGCCCTACAAGATCGCAACCAGGCGTGATGGCCACTGACTGCTTTGACAGTCGGCAGCTAAGGATCAAAGATGATGATGAAGATTTCTGCACAAATAATCCAGGAATGCAACCTACACACAAATCATCCAGGAAAGCAACATACACGCAAATAATCCAGGAATACAACCTACACATAAATAATACAGAAATGCAACCTACACACAAATCATGACCCCACTGTGCTTACTTTTGTGACAAGATATTAAGCTCTTTCAATAACTGAGACAGAAATATATGGCTGCTCATCACATGACAAATACATTAATAAGGAACACTAGGAAAATAAGCAACTGAGGGCTGTCACCTCAGGGGCGCATTCCCAGTCAGTTATGAATGATATGTCATCTGTTCAAGATCGAAGCCTTGGACATCCACTTATGTAAAAATATGACAAAATGAGTAACCTTTCAGCATTTTATTATATGTAAGAATTGCTATCACATCTTTCAAAGACCTCTGCAGTTGTGGAAGAAAAAAATATTTTACAACAGGATGGTTTAGCAAAAAGGTATGTGCCTTTTGGCTATTTGCCCAAGACATTAAATTCAAAGAAAATCATGTTAATGGTTAATGCCATATAGATTTTCTGAATGGGCCAGTGCTTTCAAAAGCATTTTTATTGTTCAAAAGCAGTTAAGCTAATCAAAAGTAAAAGCGTTTCAAAATCCACATTTTTAATCAAATTATTTCTCTTTTTGGATTTTTCTCTAAATCAAATATGCTGATTAGTCACAAACTTTGCCAGAACACATCCCATACCTGATGACATTTTGATCTTGTCAGTCTTAAAGCACAAAATTCAATATGGGCCTGCTTTGAGGTGGTGCAGCTAAACATGTTTTTAAACAGTATGAATTGTAATGACAGCAGCTGTCACATTTTGGGCAAGTCCAATACAACTATGATTGTATTGGATTTTGGATTTCAGTGTTGGTCAGCTTAGTTTAATCTAACAGGTACTAAAACTAAAATAAAATCAAAACAATACACAGCAAGACATTACACATACAGTTTATTTAAATTTCATTCATTTTACTTCTACAGCAAAATATAATCCATTTCCAACAATGAACAAAGCATGTATATTTTCTTAAACAAGGCAAATAAAGGAACAAAATTGAAACAAACATATCTAAACAACATTACAAACTGTATGTAAGAACAAAATCTACAACTCTTTTTATTTAAGCTTTTTCATTTTCCCCGGAGCATATTTTTGTACTAAACTTTCATGCTTTCTCATAGAATTTGTAGGCTTGCTGTTTCAAAAATAAAATTTCATTTGTACTCCCACTGATTTAGTTTTCTTATTCTACAATAAACTTGTGTGGCAATATGATCTTCAGGCGTTACATTATTTGCAATAAGTGGATGCTTTTATGTTTGGGCAGCTTATCCACACTACAACTCCCAGCTATGACAACCTTTGGCTTCTCTTAATTAAAACAGTTAAGTGCAGCGGTTCAACTAGCTCTCTCCTTTATAACTCAACATTTCATAAAATATGAAAGTCATGTGATCGATGTGCTATATGACTGGTGGATGTGAAAAGCTATTGTGTTATATTTTGAAATACTTTAGATTTTAATCTGGTACACACTTAACAGCTGAAAGCGCCCAATATTATTGTTTTTAATATACCCATAAAAGACTTTCTTTTATTATAAGATTATTTAAAAAATTCAATTAGATTATTGCCCTACAAGTGGAGTTAATTAACATGGCTAAACTCATCTGTTAAAAAAGTAAGAAGTAAGTGTGGAGATTAGGAAATTCTTGTCACTGTGAACAAGAGCAAAATAAATGCAAGAAATTAATTACCATATGGGACCTAAGATGCGTCAAAAGTGGAATGCAGTCTAGCTGACTGCTTGCGTCAGGGTCAGCGAACCAGAGCTGACCAAGACCCTACTCCACCTCCAAGTGGTGGTCCTGGAAACAGGCTGCATCACTGCAGTCTGGCTGAGAGAGTAGGGATCGAAGTGGGAAGGCAAACCCGGTCCTAACAAATGCCGCGCCTAAGTCGGATGTGACGGGCCGAAAGGCGCAGATATCACAGCTTTGCTGTAAACAGCGACACAACGCAACCAACGTCCTTTTCAGGATGAGCGCAGAAGAAGAATTACCATATATACTCGAGTAATTTATTCCTGTTTTGGACCTTAAAAAAAATTAACATTCTCCTTTTTTTAAAACTTGACGATAACGTATCAAACAAGTTCACAGGGATCCCCTAAATGAAGACTTCACAACTAGCATAGCCAGGTCTGACCACTTTAGGAGTGCAGATACAATAAATAAGTATTACTAAGTACCAAGAGGTTTCCAGTGCAGACGTGAGTCACCATCATCACCCTTCAGATCCCCAAGGACCATAGGCCTTTAACAAACTTACGCCAAGTCTTCCTGTCCCATGCCATCAGCTCAATTTCTTTCCATGTCTTCTTTATGCCCTTCATGTCTGTCTCCAGTTCGCTTCATCATGTGTTCCTTGGCTTCCCTGTACCTCTCTTTCCCTGCGGATTCTAGAACAAGAACTACCTTGTAATGCTATCAACAAGTTTCCTCAATTTGTGTCCTATCCATCTCCAGCATCTTCTGTTTCTTGTTCCACTGGCACTTGTCTGGTTCTTGTTATACCACTTCAATCCTTCTATTCTACGCCAGCGCCCATTTATGAAAGACTGTCGCTTTTGGTTGTTTTTGTTGTTCTCCATGTTTCAGAATCATGCAATAGGACTGACTTGACATTTGAATTGATGATTCAGATATGAGTGCTGCTGAAGATTTAAAGAGATCTGAATAACTTGTGGCCATGGGAAGTTGTCTTCCTCAGTAAGTATTTAATGCTGATGAGCTTGCTTGCTTTTGAATGAAACCAGTCAGCCTGGGCATAAGTCTACAAAGATTAGGTTCATTCTGCTGTTTGATGATAATGCTGTAGGTAATTTTTAGCTGAAGATCTAAAGTATTCAATCAACAGAATGTAAGAAGAATTGCTATGTGTTTTGGAAGTCTAACAGCAAGGTCTAGAAAAAAAGATGACAGCATTACTTCAACCAAGGCCGGGATAGAAGAAAGTAACCCTGTAACTTCAAATAAAACACAGCTCCTAAATTAATTGGGAGACTGTTAAAGTAAACATGTCAGAAGGCATCTTAACACTGAAAACAAAGAACTCACTAAGTGAAAATAGTCATGTCTACTAAATAAATCTTCATAGAAATAGACAGAATAAACTACTTTAAACAGTTTCCTTGTCAGAAAAACAACGGCTCCAGAAAGACCCAAAAGTTCCATGCAAGGAGACTTTACTTAAAAATATAATATTCAATTCTGAACCACAACAAAGCCATAAACTCCACTTAAACGAATGTCCTATCAATGTAAGTTTTAAAAAATAAATTTTTTCTTTTCATAAACTTACAGTTGTGTCGCATTTTAAGTGGGAGGGATATACTAAGGTCAAAATTATACTTTGTAAACCCCTTAAATTAAACAAAGTATATTACTGAGGCGTATGCTATGTATGCACACAATTAAATGAATGCGCCACACAAATAAAATACTGTTTAGTTACCAAAGGAAATAGACAAAAAAAAAATAAATGAAAGATTTTAACCAAGAATATGAGATCAAGGATGTTCCTTACATTACTTGAACAAATTTCTTTCTAGTCTGGACATCACAGATACTGAATTCATTACAGCCAAGATTAGGTGAAGTTTCTAACACCTATATTGAATCTGTCAGTAAGATGAATGTCACAACATGAGCAAAGACACCCCGGAATTGTCACGTAAACTAGAGTCTTTATGATAAATTATGAATTGCACAACAGAAATTCTGCTACAGCTTTATGGTTAATGGCCCTGAACAGGATAATTCTTTTGGGATTTGAACAGCAACTACAAATACATGTAATTATAGCTGTGGGAAATCATTATCTTTGGTATTTGATGAGGAAATTAAAATTGTGTTTGTAAGTTCGCACAACAGCATTGAAATCCTGTGAAAGCTTACAAGAAGAAAAGTGAACTCGGGCACGGACCTCTGAGAAAACAAGGGTTAGACCTGAGATTAGGTATATAAGCCCGGTCTCAGACACAGTTCCTTACTTCCCAAAATCACTTCAAAATCTGACAGCTGAGAAGATATCCAGAGGGCTGACACTTATATTAGAAGTCTTAATCCATAACACAACAAGATAACTGAGAAGAAGCCACGACTGACCGCTACTGTGAGAGATTTGTAGATCAAATCTGCTAACAGCTGCAGACTTCGAAGTACAGTTGACATTCAAAAATCCGGCCATCGATAATCCGGCTCCTTCAGATTTCCGGCATGGATTTCGGAGCGCATTTTTAAATTTACCGCGTTGGCGCGCCACTGTTTTCTGGAGCCATTTAAGTGGAAATGCTAAAAAAAAACTTGATAGCAGCGTGTCTGTGCGAACCATTTGTTTTATTTAGTTAATGAACATTAAAATTTCATTTGTTTTTCATTTAGTTTTTAATTTTCTTTCTTTAAAGGACTGTACACGTAGTCATTTTCTGTTAAATATATACAGCATATATAACCATAAAAAATCCGGCATTTTCAAAAATCCGGCACTCCTCAGGTCCGGAGGTTGCCGGATTTTTGAATGTCAAATGTATCACTGTTCTGAGAGTATGTCTGTGTAGGTCGTTAAGCTTACAAAATATCTTAGTGAACTAATAATGTACATTTAAAATTGATGAATATTTAAAATTAATGTAATGCTTAACATAAATCCTCATGTCTATATATTGCATTGTGCCCGAAGTAAGATGGCTTCCACATCTATATAACCTCAATCCTGGACAGCATTAACTCAGCTAGACATCCTTGTTAGGACTGACCAAAGCTAGCAATAAAAGCTTACAGTCCTTTTTTAGGGCTTTGCTTTTGGGTGCTGTGCTCAAAGAGTTCGCCTTCTCGTCTTTTATTTCGGCACATTTTGGCGATGTATTGTAAGGGAAACAATTTTGCTAACTTTGGGATAAAGCTTAGCCAAAGGGGAGTAATCATGACTGGGTTTGGAAAATGTCTTTGATGCTAGAGTTTTGTAATGTATCGTTGTTCGACATACCCCCTTTTGACTGACTTAACCACAGCTTTAAGACAGTGTTGTCGAAATGAGGCATCTGATCAACAGTGGACAGTCAGCATCAGAGGGGCATCTTGGTTATAAACCACAGATACCATAACCTGGTCATATTTTGCAGGTTCAACTAGTGGTGAAACATGTAACACAATTTTGGAAATTGTGAAGTGTTTAACAGTGGACCAACACTGTTCCTGGCATAAGCATAGCATCTTCAATGTACAGATGTTTTAGCGACCGAGGGAAGTCAGCAAATACAACGTGTCAAGCAAGTTAAGTACAACTTACGTGAAAATAAAAACCAAGACCCCCAAGCCAATAACGTGATGAAAGTGACCAAACAGTGACAATATTTTTTTTTCTTCAAATTATGTGAAATTTTGTAAGATATTAATATACCAAGGTGTAAACTTTTTACTATACATCATTAATCAATAAAGTGCATTGATTTGTTTATAACTGCAGTTATTGAATTATTTAAATTTCCATTTATAATTTTATGTGGTCAAAGAAATATTATTAATTTAAAATTGGTAGGGAATAATTATGAGATGCACTCACATATTTATAGACACCCTTGGAGCAAAGGATAGGTCTAGCGAGAAGGTGACTTACTTCACAGCTACCATCTAGAAATGTGCAGTTAACCTTTAGCACGATGGAGTCGCCTATTTGCACCATAGGTTGTCTATGTTCTGCCAGCTGCAGTCGCATTATTGCGACTTTCGGAGATCGTTGGTTTGCTGCCTTATAATATGTGTACACGTGATATCACCACCGGATGTTTAGATTTAAACTTATGAGCAAGAGAGTTCACTTCCTTTTCTGATCTTTAATGGTAACGGGTGTGTTAGCGTAAATTTTCAAATCGAAATCAATCGGCATGGAACAAGCTGCCATTTTATCTGAAATTTTCATGGATTCTGACTCAGATGACAAGGAGTTTCTTGGGTTTACTGCGGCTGATATTCCTTCTCCGAATATTGGTGATGGTGGAGATGGGGACAGTAGTATTTCTAGCGATGTTGATGATTTTGATGAAGTTGATATTCCCAGGGCCCCTTCTGGATACAACCACGACTGGCTCCGCAACTTTGACCAAGTTGTGGGACCTGTGGGCGTTGCCGATGACATCTCTGAGGTAGATGTATTCCGTCTGTTCATCACAGATGATGTTGTGAACACGTTAGAAACGGAAACTAATCGGTACGCCAGTCAGGTTAATGAAAAGAAAGGGCAAGATGCGGGTGCCTCATCCCGTGTGACGTTGTGGAATAATGTCACTGATGACAAGATGAGGGCGTTTCTTGCTTTGCTATTGTTGATGGGTGTAATGAAAAGATCGTCATTTGATTTGTATTGGTCAAATGACTGTTTCACTGAGATGCCAGGGTTCAGGAATGTGATGAGCAGGGACAGGTTTCTGGCTATCTTATCTTTTCTACACCTCGTGGACAATACAACTGCTGCACCACGAGGGCACCCTGACCACAGCAAAGCTTTCAAAATCAAATCGTTCGTCGACACTCTTCTCCTCTATGGCAAAGCCATTATATACCATCTAAAGAGCTTAGTGTTGATGAAAGTATGATAGCTTTCAAAGGTAGGACCAGCCTTATGCAGTACATGCCTAACAAACCCTCTAAGTGGGGTATGAAAGCCTGGGGCCTAGCTGACTCCAAGACAGGCTACCTCTGGAATTGGCAGCTCTACCTTGGGAAGGAAGACAATGTGGACCCTACCATAGGTGTTGCTCACCGCGTTGTTACCTCCCTTGTTGCTCCCCTGTATGGGCAGGGCCATGTTGTCTACATGGACAACTTTTTCTCTTCTGCCCTGTTCAAGGAGCTTGCGGATAATCAGACAGGAGCTTGTGGCACACTGCGGACGAACCGCCGAGGGGTCCCCCAAGAAGTCAAGTTGGCGAAACCCAAAGCTGGTGACCCTCCCATCACTAAAAGAGATGGCAACATCCTCTATATGTCATGGTTTGACAAGAGGCCAGTGAATGTTATAACAACTGCACACAATACGCAGACCTTCAGGAAGGAGGTCAGATCCAAACATCATGCTGGCAATGTGCGGATTGTCAACAAACCATGTGCTGTCCAAGCCTATTCTTGTCACATGGGAGGTATTGATCGTGTGGACAAACAGTTGACATACTACATGGTTCTGCACAGGAGCAGCAAATGGTGGAAGAAAATTTTCTTCTATCTATTGGAAGTTTGCTTTGTCAATTCGCTTGTCCTGTGGAGGGCCAAGCATCCATGTCGTGTCAAGGCGGAAACAATCCGTTTGCGCACTGTTCACGGCTGCTTGATGGGTACCAGTCTAGGGTCTCACACCGCAGAGGAAGGGTATCTGACATTCCACAAGCGAGATTGATTATGGGTGAACACTACATCACTCCTAACCCTAAACGTCTCGCTACCGGCAAGCCTTCCAGGTCAGACTGCGTCGTGTGTTCCAACAGGGAAAAGAAGCGCCACCAGACCCAGTTTGTGTGCCGCAGGTGTCTGGTACCTCTCTGTACATATCCCTGCTTTGAGCGTTACCACACCCTGCTCAATTACAAGATAGAATGCACTACAGGGCTGCACCTGGAGTAGGTGAGTCTCTTCGTTTTTTTTTTTTTTTTACCAGTCCTCTTTTCCTATCAATCTAACATATACACCAACAAAACTTATATTATCAGATTCATCATTCATTTATTTATATACATTCCAAAAATTAGAGCAATTGACCAAGAAACAAAGAAACTATAGAATTTACAAGTCACCCACTATAAAAAAAAGGGGGCTTTGTGAAAAAGAATGCAGCTGCAGGGCAAATTTCCATCATTTTAATGCAGCGTGCTAAAGGTTAACTACCTGACTTATTCTGTGCCATCAATACCACTAGTTCTCTTCTCCATTTCTGGGAACTATACTTCTAATTTTCTATCCAACATCCATCTCGCCACAATGTTAGGATTTTTTTCTGCAGCATTAAAAGAGATCACCCTAGTTAAACACTTGAAAATGTTGTTGCCTTGTATTACTGGGGCTATGCTACACACAAAAAAACGTGTCAACATGAACAAACAGGAATGGCACTCAGCACCTTATGTACATTAAACACCATAACACATCACTATGAGATGCAAAGTGTGGGTAGGACACACACCGAGGGAACTTGCAGATAGCATTATAAGGCAGTCCTTGTTCTGGAATCTGCAGGGCAAGAGAGGCGGGGGAGATCAAGAAACTGCACGCAGAAGAGAAATGAAAGTAGTAAGATGTAAAAAGACTAAGCTAATGGCATAGGACAGAACCTGGCATGAGATTGTTGATGATCTATGCTCCCTGGGAAGCTAAAGGGTAATAAATCATGAATGAATGAGATGTATGTGGAGAAATATTTCAGAAAGTCAGGCATTCAGAACTGTTTCCTTGCTTATGCTCAGCTAAATGAATAGCACTGATGAAATGAAAGCTGAACATCTGCTTCAAAGATGCCCAACATAGAAACAGAGAAAGAACAAATGGCCATCACCAGTACCATTCCTGGAAAAACTCTATGGAGATACAAATAGCCTCAAGCTGACTTCTGCTTTCTTTGAACATATTCAAGTTGACGTCTGAGAGCTTAGAAGTTCAATGAATAGTGGCATGGTGCTCATAATCAAAGGCACAGTTTAGATTTCCAGTAATGTAATTGTTTTCCCAAATTTTTTATGTAAAGTGCTTATGGTTGAATTTGTGCAAGTTTAATGTGCAACACAACTATATCTGGCTATTAAAATTTACATACAAACAGTGGTTATATGTAAAATATTCTCAATGTAAAATTCATAACTAGGGGGAAAAACTCGAAAGGAATCGTGAAAGAATAAAAAGACATTATGCTCAAAGAAATTCAACCCGTGAAATAATTTATGTTCTTCTTTGTGGTGTTGCGCTGACAAATATATTACGCATCATGACATAGAAAGATAACAGGAGCCTATACTTCTCTTGTGATGAGCAACATTTTACTATCAACATCTCCAAAGGACAAGACAACACAGTATAAAACATAACTTTGTAACAATCTTTATTTCTTCTTGGAAATTTTTTTAAATTTCTGTTTCAATTTGTCCAAATTGACTTTTGAATCATTTTCAACTTTGCTCTTCTTCTGTGGTGGCTCTGAAGGCTCTTCGGGAGCTATGAAAGATTTATCTCTCTTTTGCTGGCGTTCTTGTTTTGACTGTTTCTGCTTCTGCTTCCTCAGTTCTGCCTTCCGCTCCTTTCGCTCGTGTTCCTTGAGAAAATACTCCCCAGAAGCAAGTTCTTTATCGATCTTGGATTCTGGCTGGGGTGGTGGGAATGGCGTATATACTTTCTTGGTTTTCTTTTTCAAAGGTTGCTTGCGCTTACTGATATTCTTGCTCTTGTACTGTGGCAAATATGGTTCCCAGTTCTGACTGCGCATTTCTGGGTTTTTTGCTAGGTCGTGCTTCTCCATAATAGTCCGAATGGTGAAGAATGGATGAATGTTGTTCATGCAGTCCTCAACAATTTTTCTCACTTCTTTGAGTCCCTTATGGGGACCAAGAGCTGCCACGGTGTTGCCTTGTATGGCAACATAACAGTCTGTGAGACATTCTATGGCTTTCAATGTGGTCCCACCTGGACCAATTAGTCTTTTTCTACGTTTGACAAACCTTTCTTTTTTTGAGACCATTGACCCTATTTTGATTATATCACAAGCAACATCATCTTCCAGAACTCTCTTTGCCTGTTCAAGATCAACACTGCGAGCAAGCAGTGTTATAAGGTCTCTAGCTTTGATGATTATGTACGGATCATATGTTTTCCGCGTTGTCTTCACACCCAGACTGCCTTTGATCAAGTCCATTTCAGCCTCGACACCATATTCCGATAATACTTCCTTGACAAGAGGCCAAACTTTAGATAGGTAGCTCTCTCGATATTTGGGGAACAGGACAGAGAACGAGCTCTCTGAAAATGAAGCAAAGGTTATGATTAGATAAATAAATACGTTGCAAGAAAAAGAATATGGCAGACAAATGTTTCAAAGCCTGATGACTAGAAGACTTGATGGTCGTTGTAGAATAAGTTATTCTGGGTACTTAACCTTCAGAACGCTGCAGCTGCATTATTGCGACAGAGGTACACTATGTTCTGCCAGCTGCAGGCGCATTATTGCGACTTCGGATATCTTCGTTTTCTAGCATTATAATTTGTGTACACGTGATATCCTGCCATCAATGGTACCTATACCTTGTAGCGGTATGGCAGCTTGCGTACCCTGACAATCCCCAGAGCTATGCCAGTGGGAGTTTTACTCCTGGTAGGTTCAACCAAGCTGGACTGGTCTGTGAGGGTAGGGGTCAGACAAAAGCTGGTACCCTGGTCCTCCAGGTTGGGGGTTTTAGCATAGGGCTGACACCCCTGTCTATGTAAAAAAAATAATGAAGTTACGGAAACAACATCAAATGAACAAACATTGCTGCGGGATGGACATTCGGAGTCTGTGGCTCGTATGACTGTCAGTGGTGAAAGCCGAAAGGAAGCCACTGACATGAAAACGGATGTCCTGACCGAAAAACAGGATACAAGAATAGGATTTTGGAATGTCAGGACAATGTACGAGACAGGTAAACTAAGACAGGTCACGGCAGAAATGAGAAACTATAGGTTACACATCCTGGGGATAAGCGAGAGCAGATGGACAGGGGCAGGAAAAGTTAAAACAGCAACAGGAGAAACAGTACTTTACTCTGGAAGAGAGGATGGACAGCACAGTGAAGGCGTAGCCATTATTCTACAGAAAGGGATAGAAAGGACATTACTGGAATGGAAACCCATCAACAACAGACTGATACGATTGAGATTGAGAGGGAGATTCACCAACACTACAATAATACAATGCTACGCACCAACGAATGATAGCGATGAGGAGGTCAAGGATGAATTCTATCAACAACTGCAGAAAGAAATGGAGGACACACCTAGATATGATCTTGTTATAGTAATGGGAGACCTCAATGCGAAAGTTGGTACAATTAATACATATAATGAAAGAACAATGGGGAAATGCGGCAGCGGAATAGCAAACGAAAATGGGGATAAGCTAATAAGTTTCTGTAGCATTAACAACCTGGTCATTGGAGGAACACTTTTCCCACATAAGGAAATTCACAAGTTAACATGGGAATCACCAAATGGTCGGGACAGAAACCAGATAGACCACATCATGGTTAACGGTAGATGGAGACATGCATTACAAGATGTGAAGGTAAGAAGAGGTGCAGATGTGGGAAGCGATCACCATTTAGTAGTAGCAAAACTGAAAGTGAAACTAAGAAGGACTGGACCAACTGTAACTACACAGAAAAGGTTTGACATCAGCAAATTGAAGGACCCCCTTACCAGAAAAGCTTTTGCGGCCGACATTAAGAAACGATATCAATTTGCCAAAAGCCAGGAAAAGACATTGACTGATGATATAGACCAGAATTTCAACACCATTTCAACAATATATAAGGAAAGTAGCAAATCATGCTTGGGATTCCAGGAAAGGAAGAAGCAAGACTGGATAACACCAGAAACACTAAACACCATAAAGATGAGAAAGGAAATGAAAAGAAAGAAAACAGAAGCGAAGTCCCCCAGGTTAAAGCAACTATATAGCGAACAGTACAGTCAACTGGACAGGGAAGTTAAAAGCCAAACCCGAGCCAACAAAAGGAATTTCCTAGACGATCTTGCAAAACAGGCAGAAGAGGCAGCACTGAGAAATGAACAAAGCACAGTATACAAAATAACTAAATTCATCAGCGGAAAACAAGGTGCAAACAATATTACATTAGTAAGAGATAAGCAAGGAAATCTCATCAAGACAGCAGAGGGACAGGAAACAAGATGGGCAGAGCACTTCAGAGAAACTCTGAACAAGGAAATACCAGAAACACAATTGAATGTTCCTGAGGCTGAAAACGATCTAGATGTAAATACAGACATTCCAAGAAAAGAAGAAATCACAGCAATCAAAGGGTTAAAGAACGGTAAAGCTCCGGGCCATGATAACTTAAATGCAGAGCTATTTAAGACAGACCCTGAGCTAGCAGCAGAACTATTAGAACCACTATTTGCACAAGTGTGGAAAATGGGGACAACACCATCAGAGTGGAACAAAGGAATAATTGTCAAATTGCCCAAGAAGGGAGATCTTTCAGACTGCAATAATTGGAGAGGAATCACTCTTCTCTCAGTTCCCAGCAAAATACTAGGCAAGATAATTATACAGAGAATTTCAAAGGCAGTAGACTACAAACTGAGGAAAGAACAAGCAGGATTTAGAAAGAACAGAAGATGTGTAGACCATATATTCACTCTCAGGAACATTATAGAGCAGTGCTCAGAATGGCAAAGACAGCTGTACATTAATTTCGTTGATTTTGAAAAGGCTTTTGACAGCATACATAGGGACAGTTTATGGAAAATACTGAGGGCTTATGGAATTCCAAGCTGCATAGTGTCAATCATAAAAAGCCTCTATGCCAACTTTACGTGTAGTGTTGGGCAGAGCAACCTAACCTTCGAGGTGAAGACAGGAGTACGACAGGGATGCCCCTTATCAACCACTCTATTTTTAACAGTCATAGACTGGGTGATGCGCCAGACAACAGAGGGCAGTCCAAGAGGAATAAGATGGACTACATTTTCTACATTGGAAGATCTGGAATATGCAGATGACATTGCACTGCTGGCACATTCACATCAACACATCCAGGAAAAAACGGATAGACTTAATAAATTTAGCCAGCAGGTGGGCTTGAACATCAATTTAAAGAAGTCTGAGGTCATGACGCTCAATGTGAGCAGCCCTGAGCCCATATCAGTAAGGAATCAGCAATTGGTACAGACAGATACCTTCACATACCTAGGAAGCATAGTAACATCAGACGGTGGGGCAGGCAAAGACATCAACATCAGAATGAATAAGGCAAGAACAGCCTTCTTTAGCCTAAATAACATCTGGAAGTCCTCCCAATACAGCACAAGCACAAAATTAAGATTATACCAGAGTTGCGTGCTTTCTGTGCTTCTCTATGGTGCGGAATGCTGGAGAGTCACAGAGAAGGAAATGTCGAAATTGTCCTCTTTTCACACAACATGCCTAAGAAAAATTCTTCGAATCTTTTGGCCGAATACCATCACCAACCAAGATCTGCTTACTCGTAGCAAGCAAGAGGACATGCACACCATCATAGCTGGCAGACGCTGGAGCTGGGTTGGTCATGTCCTCAGAGGAGACCCCGATGCCATCACAAGAACAGCTATGCTTTGGACCCCAGAAGGAAAGCGAAAGAGAGGCCGACCATAAACAACTTGGCGGAGGACTGTGGAGGCTGAGATGCAAAGAATGAACCAGAGTTGGGGCACTGTACGAAGGATGGCCACCGACCGAGCAAAGTGGAATCAATTTGTTGTTGCCCTACAAGACGCCACTAGGCGTGATGGCCACTGACTGCTTTGACGGTCGGTGGTTAAGGATCGAAGAAGAAGAAGAAGACACGTGATATCATTCCCGGATGTTAAGTTTTAATCTTATCTGGGAGAGAGTTAGCTTCCGTTTCCGATCTTTATTTAATGATGGGTGTAGTCGAACACGCGGCCATTTTTGCTCAAATTTTAATGGATTCTGACTCCAATGCGATGAGATTTTTGTCTTTATTAGCGCTGATATCGGTTCTCAGAATATGGGTGATGGCAGAGATGGGAACGATAGTAGAATGTCATTGCTAGTATGTCTAATTTTAGGGGTTAGGTTTAGGTTTATCGGAAAGGTTTAGGGTTACGGCCGAATGTCACTGCTGACGAGGGCATTTGTTGCTTTGCTACTGATGATGGGTGTAATGAAAAGATCGTCATTTGATTTGTATTGGTCAAATGACTTTCATTGAGATGCAAAGGGATAAGGACTCTTCGTTTGTTGGTTTTTTTTTTATTTAAAAAAAAAAATTTTTTTAATTAAACAAAAAATTTTTTTTTATTTTTTTTCTTCGTTTTTTTCATCTTTCCATTCCTCTCTTCCTATCATATCTAACATGTACACAAATAAATTTTATATCATCAGATTCATCATTCATTTATTTATATAAATTCCAAAAATGATAGCAATTGACCAAGAAACACAGAAACTATAGAATCTACAAGTCACCCACTATAAAAACGGGGCGTTGTGAAAAAGAATGCAGCTGCAGGCGCAAATTTCCGCCAAAGAATGCAGCGTGCTAAAGGTTAAATTAGGCTTTTTAACTCTTAAAAATTGAGAGGCCAGTATTTGGGGCAGATTTTCCCAGGCTCTTATGACGGGAAGCCAGTTTTCAGAGTCGGTATATTCAAAATGAGTTTTTAATTCATTTTGTCCCAATTTTATTAATACACATTTAATTTCCTGTACGACTACATATTTGCTTACCATACTTTTTTTGTACAAACATGGAAAGAACTAACCCTTAAACTCTAGCACTATGTGAAAACTGACAAGCAAAAGAAAAGTCCTTGCCTCAAACATGTGAAAACCACCATGCCCTTTATGAATTACAATACTTAAAACATGTCAAATGCTGCTCATCTAATCTGGATTCAAACAGCACAGTTCGTTCAGTATAAAGTGTAGTATGAAGATGGGAAGAACAGCAGTCTGTCCTGTTGCCTCTGAGATTTAATGATTTTGGAGTATGTTCTGTCCTAGCAGATCTACAGCTATTTCCCAGTCACTGCACCATCAGGAACTGTAGGTAAGCCAGGGTTTGCTCCTTATTCCGCTCTTAAGAAAAGGATTGGTAATACTGTAGCTGCTTTTGTTGTTGTCTTTAGTACTAGGATGTATTTTGTAACTGTGGTGAAGTGGGATGTTATAAATATTTATAGGGGACTTAGTGTACTGACTGAGATCAGCTGTGAAGGTATCTATATCTATTAAGAGTAGTGTATTATAGATAACCTTACTTGCTACCACATATCTATATATCTCAGTCAGAATTATTCTGGAATAGTGTGATGACTACGTTATGTGTCTAGGGTATGTGTATGATGAAGTGTAAGTCACAACAACAGACAGATAAACAATTTAATTTAATCCACTACTCTTGACAACACTGTGACACTCACATACATATAACACTCTATGAGAATATCTTAAAGAGTCACTGATAACTTTTCAAATAACAATATGTATTCATGGTTATCATAAAGGTATATGTGTCCTGATTCAATTACTAAGGAACCAGGAATCACAATCAATTTTAATTACAAGTATATGTACAGACTTTATCAATATGAATATTGTAGTGACATATATTATTAAAAATATCCTATGTGTGTCAGTTGTGTAGTGGTAATATGAGGTAATACTGGTTTTATTTTGTTCAAGCTCTGTTGGTATTTGTCATCATGACTTCAATAGTTTGTCTTTTGGGACTAGTATTGGAGATGTTCTCAGTTCCTGATATTAAGACAATTAAATTCCCCTCTGAATGTTATTTTTACAAAGTCATTTCAAGATGAGGGGACATAATGTTGAGCTCAGCTGGCCAAATCAGCTTATCTTGCGTGATGGCGGCAGGAAAGGACTCCTCTGCTCGAATTCTCCCCTGGGCTCTGGAGACACCTCACTGATAGCTAAAAAGACCAAGGAGTATGCTGTCCGACTCTGGATTCAGCAAAGCTCTGACCAGGTGCTGCTCAGTACCATCAAGACCACGGTCCCTGAAAACAAGAAGGATGTACCTTCTACTTCATAACTAATTGATACTCTAGTTCTACACTGAGCACAATACAACACAAACATTGAGTTCAGAGCGTTAGGCCAACTGTCAGCTTCATCTGAAATACTTTATACCAGTATTTACCTCCTTAATGGTTACCACGCCTCTGCACTTCCAGCATTATTTCTGTCTAATCAATCATCCAGGTGTCAGTGTACTATTTGGCCATTCCATGCCGTTTTACTTCCCTCCGACACCCTCTGTTCAGGCTGGAGCATTATAGGCTTTATCTCCTGTTTGCCACTGAACTACACATATATATACAGGCATAAATTAACAATTTACATTCAATTTTCATTAAAAGATACTGAATGGTTCAAGCTTACCACAATTTCATGGAAATAAACACAGATACGTTGATTAGCAATGAATTCTGGCACAATTACTGGCACAAATTCCCATCTGCTTATGTTCCAGGCTTTTATTTAACACAAATATGAGCTGGCTTCAACGCACTGTTGCTTTATCAAGATTATTTGCACTAGTGGTCTCGAACTAACGCTCCTAAGTGAGTATATCAGCGAGTCTAGCCAATGAGGCCACGTTTCGACAAGTGTTTGAAAAAATGTTACCTTTTCACGTCTCCCCTAACAACGAAAGATAGTATTTATAGCCCGACCAATCGTGGTTAGTCTTTCATTTGTTGCGCTCCAATCAATTTGGAGTTTACATGGTAGGCTAATTCTGTAACGTAAGATTTTTTTCAAACACGTTATAAAAAAAATTTTATGAGCAGAAATGATTCCATGCTGTCAGGCATCCCCACTATTTTATTTTGGGTATAATTTATTAATTCCTGGACTATTTGCGTAACGTTTTACATATTCTTGGTCAGCAAGCCCTAAGGAACCCAAATATCCAAA
The DNA here is from genome assembly GCA_024509875.1 of Oreohelix idahoensis. Classification (NCBI taxonomy): domain Eukaryota; kingdom Metazoa; phylum Mollusca; class Gastropoda; order Stylommatophora; family Oreohelicidae; genus Oreohelix; species Oreohelix idahoensis. Next base: position 226,899 of record JAMPIV010017495.1, on the reverse strand, counting down.
TTTAAAAGAGCTACGTGGCTGCGTTCAAAATATGTATTTTCTACCTCCTGTTTCGAAGATGTGCTGTCTGGGTACTGTTATGTTTTCAACCGTAAACCCATCTAATGTTATCTTTTCTAATAAGAGTTTTTCAGGATTTATAAACCTAACTCTGGGATGGGTAATGTATTTTATCACTGTCCGTCTGAAAAAAAGTTAGTGCATGTAGTCTTACACGCGTGATGGCAGCATTTGTGTATCGCGCGAAGCGTGTTTAGTGTTCGGCTTTCTGCCTCTCCCTTCTCGCTATCCTTTTGTCCATCTGTCTTTTGATCTTGGTAACATAGTGTAGAAAAAGACATGAATGGAATTTAAAATTTAGGTCAACTTGCATATTTCAAGGTTTTTCTTAGAAAGGCAGCACATTTTATTGTGTGTTTGGGAAACGCGTGTATGTTGCAGAAGGCCTTTAATATCAACGTGAAACGTTACAATTTGCATACGCAGTAGAAAACAAGGGGATTTCGAGTACAGTCATTGTGACAGCACTGTTCTTTACCATTCTTCTTCCTTTATTTATTATATGTATTTATTAGGCTTTATATTTACTTGATAATTTATATATGTGGATTAGAATATTCCACGACACCTCCCCTCTTAAAACAGACATTATATGTCAGTCCTTTATTCTATATTCACATAGAGAAATTTATTATTATTTCTGGGGTTTACGGTGATTCTCATCACACGGATGGCGGCTTAAAAAATCCGCTCCCAAATTGGTTTTTCCAGATATATACTCAATGCTAAAATTATATGGAGCCAAAAGTAAAGACCATCGGAGTAACCTGGAGTTCTCATGCCTAGCCTGTGCTAGAAACGATAACGGTTTGTGGTCTGTTTGCAACTTAAATGCCTTCCCATATAGATAAATATTGAATTTCTTTATCGCCCATATTACTGCAAGACATTCTTTTTCGCTAGTTGAGTAGTTGATTTCAGCTTTATTCAACTTTCTGCTAGCATATGCCACTGGGCTTAATTCCCCATCCAATGCATCTGATTTCTGTAGTAGAGTTGCACCTAACCCAATATTACTTGCATCCGTCCTTACTATGAATTCTTGACTTAAGTCAGGTAATTTCAAAATGGGTTTACTTGTGAGCTTTTCCTTCAATTCTTGGTAAGTCATTTCACATTGTGGTGTCCATGTAATGCGATCTGGATGTCCTTTACGTGTCAATTCAGTTAACGGTGCACATATGGAATTAAAGTTTTTGATATACTTCTGGTAGAAACCACATAATGAGACAAAGGATCTCACGTCCTTCTTGGTTTGTGGTCTCGGGGCTTTCTGTAGTTTCTCTAAATTCTTTGGGTCAGGGGTCATGTTTCCCTGATAAACTGTGTGTCCCAAAAATTCCAATTCTTTACATCCAACGCAACATTTAGTTGGTCGGGCGGTTAAATTTGCCTCCCTAAGTCGATTAAACAGCATGTTCAGAGAGTCAATGTGTTCCTCAAATGTTTCTGTTGCTATAAGGATATCATCCATAAAATTTGTTATACAGGGATTATTCAGAGGATCCAATAATTTTCTCATCATTCTAGAGAAGACACTAGGCGCATTCTTCAATCCAAATGGCAATCTATTAAACTCATAGTGTCCTTCTGAGGTACTAAAAGCTAGGTATGGTCTAACCTCAGGCTTCACTGGAATCTGATAGTATCCTTTACTCAGATCCACTTTTGAGAAATATTTAGCTTTATTTAGTCTGGCAAACAGCTGATTTGTATCCGGCAATGGATCCACCTGTCCTTCTGTAATAGCATTCAGTCTCCTGTAATCTATACAGAGTCTATGTTCTCCAGAGGGCTTCCTTAAGAGTACCACCCCGGAACTATACGAAGACTCACTGTGCGAAATAATTCCTTCCTTCAACAGATAGTCTATCTCTTCCTTCAAAGCTTTCTCCTTAGCAAACGGAATCGAATATGGTTTCATACAGACAGGTGTGGAGTCTATTAGTTTCATATCATATTCCAATAGGTTTGTATGCCCTGGTCGGTCTGTTAACACCTCTGCATGATTATTTAGAACCTGTTGCACTCTCTCTTTCTGAGTTTTCGTTAAATGTGTACTGATTTTCACCTGTGCTGCTGTCTCACACGGGTGTAATGGATATTCAAATGATGAAAGTGGTTCCTTTTTCATCTCCATGGCGATGGACAAGGTCAACAAGTGTGTCTCTTCCTGATGTTCTCTTTCCAAATATTTCTTCAGGAGATTCACATGATAGATTTTTTTTTTTTTTCCTTCTTATCTATCTTATAATTTGTTCTAGACACCTTCTCTAGAACTGTATATGGACCCTGCCATCCAATTTGTAACTTATTCTGACTCCCGGGCAAAAGAAGCAGTACCTTCTCTCCCACAGCCAAATCTCTGTCTTTCGCCTTCCTGTTATAATAGGCAGCATGTTTCTTCCTGGCTTGTTTCAAATTTTCATTGGCAAGTTTCCAGCCAGTTTTTAACCGAGTGGTCAGCTCATTCACATATTGGTATGAAGATGTAATGTTTTCCTCTGCCTTTTCATCAGTCCACGTTCTTAACATAGCTACATGTGGACCTTTAATTGTGTGGACCTATTTGTCCATGCACCGGTATGGTCTCTTCCACTCGAAGCTTTATAGTGATGATTTTTCCTCCCAGAATTATCATTCACAAAACGACCGCTACCAATTTTTCTTTTGGGGCTGTCTCCCCACTTAAAATTCTTGATGAGAGATTTCCTCTCTACATCCTCTTCCTCCAGTTTGTTTAAGTCCGATTGAGGGATTGTCGGCTTATCCTGGGGTAAGACATCTTTTTGCACTCTCCGCATAGTGGCCATTGTAAAACAGTTAAGTGAAGCTTGTCCGTGAAAAGGGGCTTCCCATTCCATTTGGTCCACTTTATCAAATCTATTTTTCTTTTTATTATCAGGCCTAATTTTTCCCCGTGGCGTGTCCAGGTCCTGATCCATGTTCCCACTTGTGGGTGTTCCCTCATGTGCTATGTTACACCTTTCTACAAAATTCTCAATGTCCCATCTTGCTTTGGGCCAATAATAATTGTGAGCCACCTTTTGAATGATGGTACCTATTTTCTCATGGTCCCCATCTGGTTTCACATGTAGGCTCCTTATTAAGTCTGCCCTATATCTTTTAGGAAGTACCAGCTGTCCTTGACCTTTGGATCTAGCTCCAGTCTTCCTATACATCAACTTGTTTTTCATGTAAAAATCTCCCTTGCCTGGAGTTGTATGACAAGTTGACAATTTTCTGAAACAAGGCTTGAGTGTTTTATCCCCAGCCGGTGCCTTCCTCATCTCTTCTGGAGTGGTATCTAACATAATATCCTCCTCCTGTCTTGAGGTCGACCTGACCTGAAGGGTTGCCATATACACAGGTTTCCTTCTGCAACGGTCAGTGTCATGATTGTCCATCTGACAATTCTTACACCACCTTTTTCCTTGGTTGAAAGATTTTCTTTCATCATATTTCCTTTCATCGAATTGTGGGAATTTATTTTTATTGTCATACCGTGGCCTATCAAATTGGTGCTTACCTTTATTTTGATCCCTAGGATCAAATTTATTAAAGTTCTGTGGTGCCCTAAAGTTATCCACTTGTTTCTTTTTATTACCTGTTACCTCTGCTTGAGCTGCTTGATACCTTTCAGCAACATTTAGCAACTCACCCAGCCTCTCTGCACCTTGTTCCATGAGAAACTTTCTCAGGTCTGGAGCCATGGACTCTCTTAATTGCTCTATAAGGACCATTTCCTTAAGATCTTGGGTTTTCCCCAGAGAAGTCCATTTCTCCAAGTATGTCTCTATTCGTGCAGAGAACTGGTGATAGGTTTCACCTGACAGTAGTTTAGCATTCCTAAATTTTTTCCTATAAAATTCTGCATTCTTTTCATACCTTAACAAAAGAGCCTGCTTTAGCATGTCATAATTTTCCTGATCACCTCTGCTCATTTTTGCAAAAACTTCATAAGCTGCCCCACGAAGTCCCTGAGATAACTTTAAGCTCCACCTTTCTCTCTCTAACCCATACGTGGTAGCTAATAGTTCATATCTATTTATATAGCTCTCAATATCATCGTCTTTCTCAACAAAATGATCTAAATGAAAGTTCATAGCTGAGGTTGAGGCTCCCTGAGTAACCGTAGCATCAGAGGCAAAGGGACTGGCACCATTTTCAGGAGCATGGCCTTGAAACTCAAACTCCCTTAGTCGTAATTCATGTTCCCTTTGTAATCTTTTCTCCTCCTTTTCTGCTTCCCTCTCTGCAGCTAATCTCTTCTCTTCTCTTTCTGCAGCGAATCTTTTGTCTTCTCTTTCTGCTTCCAATTTCTTAGTCTCAGCCTCAATCTGCAACCTCTTAGTCTCAGCCTCAGCTTGTAACTTCTTAGTCTCAGCCTCAGCTTGTAACTTCTTAGTCTCAGCCTCAGCTTCAAATTGTAACTTCTTAGTCTCAGCCTCAGCTTCAAATTGTAACTTCTTAATTTCCCTTTCAGCCTCTAACTTTCTTTCGGCTTCAAACCTTCTTTCTTCGCGTTCAATAAATTTGTCACATTCCGTAGTAACATAGGCAACCATAACTTGCCCATCTAATCCTAACTCCTTTGCAGTCTGAACAGCAGCAGATCGAAATTTGGCTAGGTCCGCCATTGTCTATCAGGTAAGTTTATACAATGTTTAACCAACAATTTAATCTCTAAATATATCTAATGGACAACACAGGCACCGTGAGCTCAACCTTATTTAATTCCACCCAAGGATACCTTTTAATTCTTATATTCCCTGAAGTGAATTACCCCCAATATTTTTAATAGGGAAAGATTCAAAATCCAAGAGCGAGACCCCAATATATGTGGTGAAGTGGGATGTTATAAATATTTATAGGGGACTTAGTGTACTGACTGAGATCAGCTGTGAAGGTATCTATATCTATTAAGAGTAGTGTATTATAGATAACCTTACTTGCTACCACATATCTATATATCTCAGTCAGAATTATTCTGGAATAGTGTGATGACTACGTTATGTGTCTAGGGTATGTGTATGATGAAGTGTAAGTCACAACAACAGACAGATAAACAATTTAATTTAATCCACTACTCTTGACAACACTGTGACACTCACATACATATAACACTCTATGAGAATATCTTAAAGAGTCACTGATAACTTTTCAAATAACAATATGTATTCATGGTTATCATAAAGGTATATGTGTCCTGATTCAATTACTAAGGAACCAGGAATCACAATCAATTTTAATTACAAGTATATGTACAGACTTTATCAATATGAATATTGTAGTGACATATATTATTAAAATATCCTATGTGTGTCAGTTGTGTAGTGGTAATATGAGGTAATACTGGTTTTATTTTGTTCAAGCTCTGTTGGTATTTGTCATCATGACTTCAATAGTTTGTCTTTTGGGACTAGTATTGGAGATGTTCTCAGTTCCTGATATTAAGACAATTAAATTCCCCTCTGAATGTTATTTTTACAAAGTCATTTCAAGATGAGGGGACATAATGTTGAGCTCAGCTGGCCAAATCAGCTTATCTTGCGTGATGGCGGCAGGAAAGGACTCCTCTGCTCGAATTCTCCCCTGGGCTCTGGAGACACCTCACTGATAGCTAAAAAGACCAAGGAGTATGCTGTCCGACTCTGGATTCAGCAAAGCTCTGACCAGGTGCTGCTCAGTACCATCAAGACCACGGTCCCTGAAAACAAGAAGGATGTACCTTCTACTTCATAACTAATTGATACTCTAGTTCTACACTGAGCACAATACAACACAAACATTGAGTTCAGAGCGTTAGGCCAACTGTCAGCTTCATCTGAAATACTTTATACCAGTATTTACCTCCTTAATGGTTACCACGCCTCTGCACTTCCAGCATTATTTCTGTCTAATCAATCATCCAGGTGTCAGTGTACTATTTGGCCATTCCATGCCGTTTTACTTCCCTCCGACACCCTCTGTTCAGGCTGGAGCATTATAGGCTTTATCTCCTGTTTGCCACTGAACTACACATATATATACAGGCATAAATTAACAATTTACATTCAATTTTCATTAAAAGATACTGAATGGTTCAAGCTTACCACAATTTCATGGAAATAAACACAGATACGTTGATTAGCAATGAATTCTGGCACAATTACTGGCACAAATTCCCATCTGCTTATGTTCCAGGCTTTTATTTAACACAAATATGAGCTGGCTTCAACGCACTGTTGCTTTATCAAGATTATTTGCACTAGTGGTCTCGAACTAACGCTCCTAAGTGAGTATATCAGCGAGTCTAGCCAATGAGGCCACGTTTCGACAAGTGTTTGAAAAAATGTTACCTTTTCACGTCTCCCCTAACAACGAAAGATAGTATTTATAGCCCGACCAATCGTGGTTAGTCTTTCATTTGTTGCGCTCCAATCAATTTGGAGTTTACATGGTAGGCTAATTCTGTAACGTAAGATTTTTTTCAAACACGTTATAAAAAAATTTTATGAGCAGAAATGATTCCATGCTGTCAGGCATCCCCACTATTTTATTTTGGGTATAATTTATTAATTCCTGGACTATTTGCGTAACGTTTTACATATTCTTGGTCAGCAAGCCCTAAGGAACCCAAATATCCAAATTTAAAAGAGCTACGTGGCTGCGTTCAAAATATGTATTTTCTACCTCCTGTTTCGAAGATGTGCTGTCTGGGTACTGTTATGTTTTCAACCGTAAACCCATCTAATGTTATCTTTTCTAATAAGAGTTTTTCAGGATTTATAAACCTAACTCTGGGATGGGTAATGTATTTTATCACTGTCCGTCTGAAAAAAAGTTAGTGCATGTAGTCTTACACGCGTGATGGCAGCATTTGTGTATCGTGCGAAGCGTGTTTAGTGTTCGGCTTTCTGCCTCTCCCTTCTCGCTATCCTTTTGTCCATCTGTCTTTTGATCTTGGTAACATAGTGTAGAAAAAGACATGAATGGAATTTAAAATTTAGGTCAACTTGCATATTTCAAGGTTTTTCTTAGAAAGGCAGCACATTTTATTGTGTGTTTGGGAAACGCGTGTATGTTGCAGAAGGCCTTTAATATCAACGTGAAACGTTACAATTTGCATACGCAGTAGAAAACAAGGGGATTTCGAGTACAGTCATTGTGACAGCACTGTTCTTTACCATTCTTCTTCCTTTATTTATTATATGTATTTATTAGGCTTTATATTTACTTGATAATTTATATATGTGGATTAGAATATTCCACGACAGTAACTGCCAGTTAATATAATAATCTGCTGCATCACTATACATCAGTCTTGACCAGGTGACAATGGCTTGTTAAAAGTACATTTTTCACAGTTTTATTTACTTTGTAAAGGTGCATTAAGGGCACCCATGGTGGTGAAAATCATGTTTCAGGTACAAAATACTGATTTACTTTTGAACTTATTTTTTAAAATAATCATTGAATAATCGATTGAGCAAGGTTTTATGACATAAAAAATGCATTTGACGTCTCAAAAAGCATATTTTCCGCACTACCCCCAAGCTATGGTTTGCAAATTTGTGATGAAAATGCAAGATTTTCCTCTCAATAATACCTTAGTTACGCTGTCAGCATCGTGGAGTATGAAAAGGGAATGTCTTTATCTTCCTGATTATAGCAAATTCAAAACCTTTCTTAGGGGTCGAAGTGGCTAAGAGGTACGGTGCCTGCCTCGAGTTCTAGAGCTACCGGGTTCAATTCCCAGTTGAGGGAATATATTTTATGGAAAATTTTTTTCAGAACCAGTAGTCCTAATGATGTCATACTCCCCCCTGGTCTCATGGCATGGGTAGTGAGATTGGATGCCTAGCCTTCTCGGATAAGGGCGGAAAAATAGGAGGTCCCGTGTGCAAGGTGCACGCGTTAAAAATCCCACGGCAGTTGGAAATCATAAAGAGTACGCCTATAATATTTTTAGAATATGTGATTCCTATATACACACATGGGGATTCTTGCTGGTGCTATGGAGGTCGTGCATTGTGCTGAGATCTTGCGTGATCTAAGGGAGGAGATCGGAGCACTGATGGAGTAGTCCGTGTGCAATGAAGATAGTCCTTAAAACCAAACCAAAACCTTTCTTTCTCATAGCTCTGCGTGATTTGGCATTCAAACCCCCCCTTATTTAACGCTAACTTCTTATAAGGAGTGGTCACGCAGTGACCTCATTAATAACTCATTCACGTTTATCTTTTTCACTGGTCATAACAACGCGCTGACTGGCCAGCGCTATTCCGGAAGATAACAACCACAACTTCCGCCATAAACAAAATAAGTTTTTGTTCAGTGCAACGTGATGTTTTCATCGACCGTTCTTTCTTGATTACAGACTAAATCTCATCAAATTGTGTTCTATTGCTTCAAAATTGGCGTGATGCTGACCACATCACCCCTAGTGTGCCGAAAGTCTAAGAAAATATGGGCCTTACACCATATTCCCAATATGCCTCAATGGGCGTGTAATGGGATCCTTTACCTTTACTTCAAAATAGGAAGAAAAGGTATGAAAGCAAGGCTAGAACAACTTTCTGCTGCTAGAACACGTGGGCAGTAATTTCCAGCAATGGGGCGATCGAATCAACAGTGAATGATAACCAAACTGATGTAGGCTCATCATCAACGAATTTCTGCATACCAGTATCTGATAGGCCTATAGTTCTAATCGCTGACCCAGTGGTTCCTTTTACCCCTGGCCCAAGTCGATCTCATATAAAAATGAACTTGAGCATGAGCAAGAATGGTGCTCCTCATAGACCTGTTTGCGCCCAACCTAAACCTACGTACAGAATCATTGTGGACATTTCTTTCATCAACAACCTGCCCACCAACGTGTGTTGCAACATGTGCAAGCAGAGCACATTGCACACAAGAACTGACAACACCAAGTCAAAGGGTTTATCCCTCTTCCTGGAAGTTGTGTGCCAACATGTGAAAAAGCTATTTCTGGAACGTGCACATCTGAGAGGGAACCAGAAGGCTGCGGCCCTCGGGGACATGCAATCAACAAATCTGCTGTTCTTGGTGCCCTCATGTCTGGGATGGGCCCATCTATGTTCAATCTCTTCTGTGAGAACCTGGACCTCCCTGGCCTGCACCAGAAAACATTTCATAAATATGCAGATCAAATTTTTGATCGTTTGGATACCATGCACAACTCTACAGTATTTCAACATACCGTCAGCATCGTCCGAGCTGAACATGCTAAGATTCAGCATCGTACCATCATTAAAAAAGAAGTCATTGACATCGCTGTCAGCTTTGATGGAACACTTCGCTAACTAGAGGTCATAAGTCACTGACAGGTGTTGGCAGTGTTATTGACATCTTGACTGGCATGGTCATCGATACGCACGTTATGTCTTCCGTAACACATGCGAGACAACTGGACAGGGCAACTGAAAAACCAGCCTGACAAATCTGAACAAAGGAAAGCAGAGCATCTGAAGGACTGCTGCCGTAATTACGAAGGGTCAGCCAGAATGATGTAGGTAAAAGCCTGTGAGATTCTCTGGCTTCATTCAGTGGCAAATCACAAGCTACGCTTCACTGTTTTGCTATCAGATGGCGATTCCAAGGCCTACAACAGACTGTGACATCAAACCGTATGGTCCAGAAGTTGACATAACCAAAGAGGATGTGCAACATATGGCGCTGGACAATTTTAGAGACATTTGGCCCCCCAGAATGGAGTATATTTGACAAGACAAGGCACTCAGTGAGTAAAATGCATTTTCCTAAAAAGTTAGTTTTAATTCACACCAAAATACATATCTCAAATGGTATCATCATGTACGCAGTACACATATATATCTTTATTTTGTGAGAAGAGAATTGTGATATTTTGGTAATTTAAAAAAAAAAATTTTCATACAAATATAGTGGCTGCCTATATTTTTTTTTTACATCATTAAAAAAAGAATTTTAAACTTATCACAAAATCATTAAAAATAGAATTTTAAAGTTATCGAAATAAGCTTCTGATAACATTTTTTAATTGTCAGTCACTACATGTGTGCAATTTGATAAACTTTGGACAACAGGAAACATGATATGGTCTCTTAAAAATTTGTTTAAAAATAAACTGTAGAATTTGGTTCAAGGACATACACTGTGTCTCTGAGTATATAAAAAGCTTGAAAATGTTATTAGAACAAAAGTTAGTTTTCACTGCAGTGCATGCCCTTAATTATTCTTAGATTTTCTCCATTTCACATGGTTCGCAGCAGATGGTAGAAGATAATACATTGACCTCATAATAAAGCTGTGATGTCACACGCCATTCCATGTCAGAGACCTCTATATGGCTCCTTCCCATGTAGACCACTGGCCTTTTAGTGCTTGTTATATCATCAGTTGAAATTCTTGCCATCCTCTCATTTCTTGAACCAACACATCCTTACAATTCTTCTTTGATGGTTACATCACTGTCAGATATCCCCATAGCTTAATCCCCATCCAGCAGTATGATCACCTCATTTAGCTTTTGAGAAATTTTATGGGCCTTTTCCATACCTTCGTTCATTTTCTACAATTTTATTTTCCATTTTCAATACTGATATTTTGACATTTTTCTTAACCATACTGTCCTGCTTGTCACTAATGGCTGAAATGAAGTACCTCCAATTTGTAATTTCAAAACAAATCATGCTCACAACAATTTATGTTGTGTGCAAACACACTGCATCGAAAACACACCACAAGGAGACATGTGACTTAATTTATCCACCAATGACCCAGTGCAACTAACCTCCCCCACCCATCGCTCCCCCACCCAGCCACCTCCCCCCCCCCCCCCCCCCCCCCCCCCCCCCCCCCCCCCACCCCCCCCCCCCCCCCCCCCCCCCCCCCCCCCCCCCAAAGGAGACACCCCTAAATTTAACCCCTCCCCACCCATAACTATAAACCTGCAACCTGCACTCACCCCCTCCCACCCCTAGTGTCGCCATCCTAAAAAAAATACCGCCAAAAAACGAAAATGCAGACATAGACCTAACCCTCCTTCCCTCTGCTCTGCAACAGTGCCACCCTCCCAAACCTTAAGCTGCATTCACCTCCTGCCCCCCAAAAAAGACAGTCAAAAAACGAAAATGCAGACATAAACCTACCTCTACACCCCCCCCCCCCCTTTCTGCAACAGTGCCGCTACCCACCCTCCTGAACCCTAACCTGCACCCTTCCCCACAAAAAATACTGTAAAAAAACGAAAATGCAGACAGACCTAACCCCTCCCCCTCTTTTCACTATGGCCGCCACCCACCTTCTGAACCTTAACCTGCACCCTCCCCCACAAATCATTAAAAACAAAAATGCAGACATAGACCTAACCCTAACACCCTCTCCCTCGTCTGCACCAGTGCAGCTACACCCCTCCCCCACCAAACCTGCACCCTACCCACAAAAAGTACCTTCAAAAAACAAAAATGCAGATGTAGAGTCCCTCTGCACCAGTGCTGCCACCCACCCTCCAAAACCTTAAAATGCACCTACCCCCCTCCTCCAAAAGAAAAAAAAAATACCGTCAAAAAACTAAAATGTAGACATAGACTAGAGTTCCCATAATGTTTTGTTTAAAAACCAGGACATTTCCAAATTTTTACCTAAAAAACCTGGGACATTTTGTAAAAAAACGGGACATGTTAAAAATTAAGGTAAAGCACAAATAAATCTATTATATATTATATGTTGCACTTAAAATAAGATACTGGTATAAAAATACACATTAACTAACACAACTTCTACTTTAAAAAAGAATTCTAAATTACAAATATACTTAATTAGAAAAATCGCACCTTTAAAAAATACCAATAGTCAAGTTTATATTTCAGATTCATCAGAATATTTATCAGATTTATGGGCCTGTTCAAGAAGTTTTTTTTTCTTCTATTTGGACATAGAACTCAGCACAAGAGAAATCCTTAAAATGGGTCTTTATAACGGATAAAGCTTTCACTGTCTCAATTTTAAGTCTGTTTTTTTCGTCTGTCCAAAGCGCATTTATTAATGAAAAAACACGTTTAACAGCTGCATTGGATCCTGGCAGTGCCAAACAAAAACTAACTAGGCATTTCAGGTTCTCAGCATTTATATCCTGCTTTGTAAAATAAGCGAACATCTCACACCATTTTTCACTGATACTTTGATCCTTCAGTTCACTCCACACATCAAATTTGCTTTCACAATATATTTTTACACATGCAAACTCATCAAATAAGTCCTCTTACATTCACAGTAAAATTTGGTGACACTGTCTTCATGAATATGTGGCTTTCTTGGATGTTCTTCCAAGTCACAGACTCCTTTCCCTTCAAATTGGTCCAATCAATAGACTTAAGAGGCGTAAGAAATGGTGTACACCACTCCTGAATATATTCAATGCAGGTGTCATAGAAATCTACTGCATAGCTTTGAAACTTTTCAACTGTTATGTGTCCTTCTTTTTCTAATTCTTGCAACTGATTTCTCACAGTAGTGGTAAGAAACTTTTCTGCCTTCCTGTAGTTTAATTTTTCCACCAGTTTGTTTACTTCATCCTTCACTTCAATTACTGTTGTCTCTTGCTTTTCAACACATTTGATGGTATCAGAAAAGGTTTTTAACTGGCTGGCAATGAAATGCAGGAGTGTAATAAAAGTGGATTTTCAAAGAAATTTTTGAGATTGGTAGGCAGGGTTCATAGCAAATTTCTTCAAGCATTTTCCAGGCTTTTTCCAGGTCCAGCGCGTGATTTTCAAGGATGGGAAACTCTAATATTTTCCTCATCTAATTTTCTCAGATATAATTATCACTTTGCTGACCAGCAATCCGGAGCATTACCGTCTCCCATTACCAAGGGTGTTTGCAGATTTCTTTAAAAAGAACATTTTTTTTTTTTTTAAATTCATAAAAGATTGAAAAACAGACATTTTTTCCCAGTTTTTAGCGAATTTGTTAAACGTCAGTGCAATAAAATGTTAGTGACATGGATGTCAATGAATAAAATAAGCTTGATTGACATATTGATTTAATGATTAACGTATATCAACATAAAAGGCTAATAAAATTGTGAATAAAATGCAAAAAAAACTACTTTTCGTGTTTGTCTTTTTTGAATGTATTCTGCGTCTGTGGCATGACAATGAACGTTTGTAAATGTTTGAGTAGCTACGTACCTCTAGTTGGAGTCTGAGCTGCTTCCTTTATTAACTGGGGTTGAAGTTGTAGCTGTAGGCCTCTGCAAGAGTCTTTGTCAACGATCCACGTTGATAATCCTTGACTGTGTGGTATAACTTGAAGCAGAATATCAGGCATAGAGGTACATTGCAATCTGGGCAGTACATGCAAGTCTGGCTTCTGTTCCCTGCAGCCTTACACACTTTACAGTCTGGTTTGTACCTTGTCCTTTCATATTTATCAATGAAGTGGTGCTCAGTAAGTCGTGTTGTTGTGACCTGTGGTTTTGAAGGTGTCACATTACGTCGAAGAATAGCAGGTTCAATAAGAGTCATACTGACATCCTGATCTTTGCTTTGATCTTTTTTTGTAGAGTTGGCAGTGTTATAGGTTATGTGCCCATTGACCAGGGCAGTTTCAACTAAGAAATGATATAAAAATAGGATATGTGTGGGTAGGAGTAGCTTGCACCTAGTTGGCTGAAGTAGTCGACACCTCCCATACTTTTGCTGTATTTTTCTGCAAGCAAAGGCTTCTGAATTGTTCTGCCCTAAAGAATTTTGTCTTTCTGTCTTGTTTATATTATCATTGGAGTGAACAGTAGATATAAGGTTAAATCTTTTCATATCATGCCAGGTGACTGTCGGCATGCCTTATCTTCTGTCGCACAAAACTTACTTACTTAGTCGTTCCCCTTCTACCGTGAGGTGTAGAGGTTTGGAAGAGAGAGCGCCAGACTATCCTATCGGCTGTCTTCCTCCTGGCCTGGTTCCATTCTAGTCCTCGATCCTTCAAAGATTGTCTAATGTTGTCCTCCCAGCGGACTCTGGGTCGTCCTCGGGGTCTGGATCCTTGGCTCTTTGTTTCCCATGCTTGTCGTGGTATCCGATCTTCTCCCATTCTGCAGACATGGCCAAACCATCTTAATTGGGACTGTTCTACTTGGGTCTGCAGGGGGTAGGATTTAAGGCCTTGACCATGTCTCTTCTTGTTACTTCAACCACCTTCCTCAGATACCTCATTTCTGAGGTTTGGATCCGGCTTTTATGGGTTGTAGTCATTGCCCATGACTCGCATCCGTATGTCAAGACTGGGACATAGGTGGAGCGGTATACAGCCATCTTCGTTTTCTTACCAACCTCTCTCTCTTGCTGAGGAATCCTCGATTTATGGCCTGAAAAAGTCTCCCAGCTGCTGCTTTTCGAGTGGCCAACTCTTCTTTGATGCCTCCCTTTCGGTCTATAATAGCTCCGAGGTATTTAAAGTGGTCGACCTGCTCCAGGACCTGTTCTCCCAGCTAAATCTGATGTTTTCTTTCTTCTCGTGATATCACCATGGATTTTGTTTTAGAGCTGCTTATGACCATCCCTCTCTTCTCCAGCTCTTCCTTCCAGACTTGCAGGTTGGATTGGAGATGTGCCTCTGATTTAGCAATCAGGGCAACATCATCAGCAAATGCCAGCTCCGAAATATAGACCTGTCTCATCTTCCAGTACCCCACTGAATACTTTCTTGTTCTCTCCTTACATGCCTTGATGACATCGTCCATAAGGAGTATGAAGAGGTAAGGTGATAGGATATCACCTTGTCTTACACCAGTGGTGGTCCTGAACTCTTCCGACTTATGGTTTGCTGTCCTCACATAATTTCTGTCGCACAAAACACAGGATGATTTGTCTTTTTCAATTTGAGTTGTTTTTTCTTCAATGCTACAGGAAAATGCTTCTTATTTTCAGCTACTGTTCCAAATGCACCAATCTGAATTTCAGGTCTTGAAATAAAGCTGAAGGCTGAATAAAAACTACCACAGAAGAGAATATGTCCCTTGTTGCGTATGAAATTTGAATTAAAACTATGGTGACTTTTCACTGAAAAAAAAAGAGTCCAAATAATCTCAGCTCTGAGAGTTTCTTCCTTGGTCACAAATGATGTCACATCTGTAGGTCTCCTAATAGTGTTAGATGTTTTTGACGTGTCCGAGGGAATAGTGTTAGATAGTTTTGATGTTTCTGAGGGAAAAACTGCTCCTTAGGGTTGTGTTCTTTTCTGTTTAAAAAACAAAAAAAAAATGGAACACACAAATAACTTATAAGTAGGCCTAAGCTATGTGTATTTACCAAGTCAAAGTTCTAAACGCATGATGAATAATATAGTCAAACAATATTTTAACTAGAACAAAAGTTAATATATAGTAATTGGGATCCTAGGCATATCCTAAGTATAACCCTGCAGAGCAGAACGGGATATGTCTCTTCATCATAAATATAATGAAAAAGCATTCAAAATATATTTATTTCCCAAAAATGTGGTGAAATGAACAGTGGGACACGTCTGATAACAGAGTAGGCTATAGGATATGGAATCGCCATCAATTTCTATTCTTGACCATCTCAAACTGTGTCAAATATATTCTCGTAAGCAGTTGTAAACCAGCAAATTTCATTCAAACACTAATTTTGGCCATGGTTAAAAAATAACTGTAAATAGGCCTACATTGTAAATTACGGCCGCAAGTACAGTAGGCCTATCTATAAACCGCACTTAGCCTATGTAAATATGTTTTATAAATGAATTTATTACTTACCTCAGTTGAAATGAACGATTTAATACAACATGAATGCGTAGAGACAAGTTCTTGGTGTTGTTGTTTTGTTTTTTTTAAGTTTTGGCGAGGCGCGTTCCGTTCAACCTAGTCGGTTATATTAGGGCGCATATCCAAATATAAAAGGCCCTTAGGTCTGAGGTTATAAATACATTTTTTCCCAGTCGTGGGTTTTTGCTCCGCAGTGAATATGTGTAGTTATGTGTCCTTTCGTAGCAGTTAGGGTTAGGTTTAGTATTAGGGTTTGGATTTTGGTTAGCGTTAACCCTAATCCTAACCTTAATACTAAATCTAACCCTAACTGTTACGATACAAGACATAACTACACATATTCACTGCGGAGCAAAAACCCACGAGTAATAGGAAATTACCGCTTTCGAGTAACAACAGACACGCGCGCTAAAAATAAATCTGCTTCACATCGTTAACGCAATTCGCCGAAAACGCAAATCGCCGAAAACCCGAACCGCCAAAAACGTCTGGAAATGGATTTTGTGCCCAAAGGGAAGTAAAAATTCTGCGGTAACTGAAGTTTAACGAAAAATACCATCAATAACCGAAAAATGGAAAACTTCCGATTTTTAATATTTTTTTCAAGGTTCGATGCGGGAAATTCAAGGCTGTTAGCGGGAGCCGCGCTAGCGTAGTGGTTACAACACCGCTCTGGCGACCGGGTGATACAGGATCAAACCCGGGCGACGGCATTTGAGGATTTTTCGTCGACCGGGATTTGGACTGGATTAACTCGAGACCTGGCGAGAACATTTGAAGGAGTGTCGTCGACCAGGGACTGGCGGCTCCTGAGCCGACCCAGCTGCAATGGGTACCTCCGAAATCGGCGAGTATTTGCCTGAATGGCGAGGGACACCTGTCTCTGTACAAGAAATAAAGGGATACTCACGTAAAATCAATGTCAGGTTAGACATAAAATAATAACCTGAGATTTCGCCTCGAGTATTAGCGGGCGAACGAAAAAAAAAAAAAAAAAAGGCTGTTAGCCATTTTTCCAGGCTTTTCAAGGCCTGGAATTTTTTTTCTCGTTTTCAAGGTTTTTCAAGGTCGCTACGAACCCTGGGTAGGACATTTGTGAATGGAAAGGAAATATGACTTCAATGCAGGGAAAATGTCAATAACTCTCTGGACTGCAGGCAAGAGAGAGAGCCATCTTGTCTTGCTGTTACCCAAAACAGTTTTATATTCTGTATTGGTGAATTCGCAAAATGATTTGAGTTCCTCAACTCGTACACAATAAATATGGAAATGCTGGTAAATCTTGTTAATTATTAACTGAAGATCAATAGGTAAGCAATCCGCAGCAGTCTGCACAGCATTTTGCATCACATGTGCAGGACAACCAATAACAATTAAATTGTTCAGTGTTTTCTTGCATTTTGAAGTACAGATTATTCTGTCCCTTTCTCTTCTTTCCACCAAAGTTTGTATTTGTATTATCTGCTGATATAGCAATAAACTTTTTAAGGAGATTTGACTTCTGTAACACTTCCACTGTAACACTACTAAAAGACGGAATAAAATCCGTTACCCAAAGATTTTTTTTTTCAGGAAGGACCCTTAAAAAGCGGGACATTTGGAATAAATTCGGGACACCGGGACATTTTATCAAAAAACGGGACTGTCCCGGGAAAAACGGGACGAATGGGAACCCTAACATAGACCCAACCCTAAACCCTCCCCTTCTGCACCCTCCCCCACTCCACCCAAAAATATAGTTAAAAAAAAAATGCAGACATAGACCTTACCCTAACCCCCCTCTCCTCACTCTGCACCAGTGCCAACACCCACCCTCCTGAACCCTAACCTGCCCCCCCCCCCCCAAAGCTACCAACCATGAAAATACACACATAGACCTGCCCCACCTACCTTAGGGCTAACCCTAAACCTAACTCTAAATGGTACGAAAATACACATATTATAATACTCAACGGCACTTAAGGTAAAGATTACCTAGACCTAACCCTTTCTCCCCACCAGTGCTGCCATCCCCCCCCCCCCAATCATAACCTACACCCTTCACCACCCACCCCCTATCTCTTCACAATACCATCAAAAATGCAAACATTGCCCCAACTATATACTTTCGCATTTACATACATCATATAGTAGGCTATGTAACCGTACAAATGCCGAAATTAGCCTATAGGACTACATTATTCGTAATCATAGCCACTTGCCAAAAATAGACCAGAATGGCAGTCTTCAGTTCACCATCCTTTCCATCGGCCGAAACTATTACCATGCTATCTCTTCTAGGCCCAGGCCTTATACTAATATGTTCAATAAAAATGTGTTCACACAAGTTGCATGGCCAAGAGTAACTCGATGGTAACGTGCAATGTGTGTTCGCACTCACTGACTTGTTCCTCAATTTACCTGTCAATAAGCCCCTTGGGTTGTCATCCCTTGAAAAGGGCTTGTCCTTCCATCCTTCTGGAACTGTGAGACGGTCATCTTGCTTTTCTGCAGCCATCTTGCATTACAATATTTTGAACTTTCTCCGTAAAGAGTCTTAGATTACCCTGGCTCCAGGGTTGCCAGATGGAAATTTTAATTTAAAGCCAAACAATACTTGAAAAAAGCCACACACAAAAAAGCCAAACACATTTTAATATATTTTTCATACTCATCATCATCATTATCATCAGTTGCCATCTCCACAACGAAGGTTGGCTGTAATGGATCTCCAACGTCTTCTGTCTCTTGTCTTGATGGTGCACTCTGACAGACTCTTTCCTGTCCATCTCTTGATGTTGTCTTCCCACTTATAGCGCTGTCTTCCCCTTGCACGTTTGCCTTCAACTCTCCCTTCTGTTATGGTCTTCTGCAAGGTGTTATGCCTTTTTATGTGGCCAAAGTATTTTAGCTGTCGAACTTTGACACCTCCCTCATTAGTTCTCTTTTCATACCTAGATTTTCTAGGACCTGCTTATTTGTTTTCATCTCTTTCCATGAGATACGCCCCATTCTTCTATATATCCACATTTCAAGAGCCTCAATTCTTTCTTCCAAATGCTTATTCATCGTCCATGTTTCTGCACCATACAGAAATGCAGAATATATATAACACTTTATGATTCTCAGTTTTAATTTGTGAGATAACTGTTTGGATGTCAGTATATGTTTCATGTTGTTGAATGTAGCTTTGGCCATTCCTATTCTCTTCTTGATTTCTGTTTCACATCTGCCATCTTCTGTTATTATATATGACCGAGATATACGTAGCTCTTGACTTGTTCCAGGATTTCCCCATTTACGCTTATCTTTAATGTGGGTTTATCGTCTGTTTTGCTAATTATCATAGTTTTTGTTTTCTCAATATTAATGTCGAGTCCATATTCATGACTTATACTGTTCACTTGCTTCACTAGTTCCTGTAACTCCTGTTCGCTTTCAGCTAACAACACGGTATCATCTGCATATCTAAGGTTGTTTATTGACCTTCCACTGATGTTCAGTCCTGGTATTTCCTGTATCTGTTTGAAAATTTTTTCAGTGTATAAATTAAATAGGCAGGGGGACAGCACACAACCTTGTCTGACACCTCTTTTTATGTCTATGTATGGTGAATAATTCCTTCCAGTTCTTACTGTGGCAGTTTGCTCCCAATAAAGGTTACTGAGTATTCTTATATCTTTTCCATCAATACCTATGTCTTCGAGGCATTCAATTATTTTCTCATGATGGACTCTGTCAAAAGCCTTCTTATAGTCAATGAAGCACATATACATACTTTTTTGGACCTCTGTATATTTTTCTGCTAATATTCTTAGGCAAAATATTGCCTCTCTTGTTCCACTGTTCCGTCTAAAACCAAACTGTTCTTCCTGGATTTCGCTGTCTACTTTACTTTTTATTCTTTCCTGTATGATTTTGAGCAGTATCTTAATTGCATGACTCATCAGGCTGATTGTTCTGAAGTCTGAACATTCTGTTGCATTTGGTTTTTTGGGCAATGTTATAAAAACTGATGTCTTCATGTCGTGTGGTATATATCCTGTATTGTATACATCGTTGCATATTTCTGTGATTGTATCTATACCAAAGCTCTCCAGAGCTTCTATCATTTCAATTTTTATGTTATCCATGCCTGCTGATTTTCCTTTTTGTATCATATGAATGGCATTCTCTACTTCTGATCTGAGAATGTTTGGGCCTTCATTAGAATCTGGTGATGGTTTTTTACCTCTGTTGTCCTCGAATAATTCTTTTACGTATTCTGCCCATCTGTTTGATATGTCTTTCTCATCAAGTAATATTACACCATTTTTGTTCTTGATACAGCTTCCTCCTTGTGCAAACCGCGACCGATTTGATAATTTCTTTATTTCTTCATGCATATCTCTTGTCCTGTGCTTTGCTTCCAAGTCTTCTATTTCCTTGCATTTTGTTTCTATCCACCGTTCTTTTGCTTCTCTACACACATAGTACGTATGTCATTGTCTATTGTTTTATATTCTGGAGTGTTTTTTTTTGCTTTCTTTCTTTCGGTCATTTTATTCAAGATGTCATCTGTCATCCAAATTTGATTTTTCTTAGACTCCTTTTTAGGTAAATTTGCATTTGCTGATTGTATGCTTGTTTTTAAACATTCCCATTTTGCGGTTGCTTTTTCTTCTGGGTTTTCTCTTCTATACTGCTCCATGCTTTCTGTCAATAACTGTTGATATTTATTTTTGACGTCGATTAAATATTTCTGTTTTATATCTGGTTGTTTCAGCGCTGATATTTCTATCTGGGGTTCCTCCTGTCTTCTGTTTCCTGCTCTTTTCAGCTTTATATTTACTTTGATGACGACTGGATTGTGATCTGAATTTATGTCGGCGCCAGGATATGTCTTTGCACTTGTGACACTGTTCTTAAATCTATGTTTTATCATGATATAGTCGATTTGATTACGTGTTATATCTCCTGGGCTTTTCCATGTGTATAATTTCCTTGGGTGGTGTTCAAAAAAGGTGTTACATATGACCAGCTGGTTTTCTTCACAGAACTGGATAAGTCTGTCTCCTCTATCATTTCTTGTCCCTAATCCATACTAATCCATACTTTTCATACTCGCATCACATGAAAAGCTCCAGATCCAGGTTTTTTTTTTTTTTAATTAACGCATAAGCACAATTGTGAGTGTCCCTATTTACAATTATTTGACAAATTTTATGCCACTTTCTCATATCGGCAGTTTTTCATATTGTTTGAAATTGAAAACAATATATATCCTAATTATAACTCATCAGCGGTTGAACGGGAGATCTTTCTTCATTAATTTAAAAAAAAAAAAAACTACGGAGGTCCGAGACCCCAGAGAAACTGGAGCGACGGTTGGCTATTTTATTTATTTGTTGCCTTCTTCTGGCGAGGCGCGTTCCTTTCAACCTATTTGGTTATATCAGAGCCCCGGTTGGCGCCTTTTTGCCCAGATTCTTGGCGGCAGAAATATTGCCAAATGTAACTGACCAAAAAACATTTCTCTTAAAGGGAAATGATTTCGAAAAAGGATGGTTTGTAATTTTCGTGCAGATAATTTTAGCATGTAAATAAGCCAGGAAAAAGCCAAATGAATTTTCTAACGCCAATCACATTTTTTAAAAGCCAGATTTCTGAAATCTGGCTTTACAAAAGCCAATATGGCAACCCTGCCTGGCTCGCGATTTAACCACACATACCAAAACAGAAGCGGATATCGGTTCAATCAGCGTTGCCACTCCAAGGTTGATTCACATAGATCTATGTTTTTTTTTTTTTTTTTTAGGTGTCATTTTCCTTCATTAGTTGAAGAACGCCACCTAGTTTTCGGTTTTTCGCCCAAAAATAACCCTAAAATCGCACAAAGTAGCCCAAAATTCATCCAGAGTAGCCCAATCTAGGTGTTTTTTAAGGTAACATTTAAGTTTTGTTTTTCTTCAAAATTGACAGCTGCAACACTAGATTCAAGGAATATTACCTTGATTTTGAGAAACATCGTCAATTGACTATTGATACGTATTCTTTGTACATTCGAGTAATCGCTCTACGGTTTCGCTCTAAGAAATTTAATAATCTGTTTTTTATTAAGGAGAAAAGAGATGCAGTAAACCATCTACACTTACTGATAGCATTACACATCAGTTCTTTTCCTGGAATTCCCAGGGTAAGAGAGGCAGGGAAGACCAAAATACACAAGTGAACAGAGGACTTGAGACGGAAATGACAATGATATAGAAGAAGGAAGATATAGAAAAAAAAAACTTAAGCTTATGGGATGTCATGTGACAGAAGGACTTGGCATGTTTTTCTTGTGGATCTATTCTCCAGGTGGAGCTAAAAGGTATTGATTTATTTATTGAAACCCTCAACATACCGGAGCGATTGGGGGGGGGGGGGGGGGGGGGGGGGGGGGGGGGAGGCGGGGGGGGGGGGGGGGGGGGTGGGGGTGGGGGTGGGGGGGGGGGGGGGGGGGGGGGAAGAGAACCCGTGTGTTCATCATAAGAGATTGTCCGTTATTTCAAAATGATGGGGAACTGAATGGAAACAACGGAAAATATACTTATTAATAACGACATACATATTAATAATGACAAATAGATTGTAATTTAAACATCTTCCCAATCACCCCAAGCTTTCACCCCCTCCCCCCCCCCCCTTTTTTTTGAACACCATGACAAGTGTGACGGTATTGCTTCCCCTGCTTTGCAGTAGTGGTCCAACAGTGACCAAAACTCAAGAGTATCTAATATGGGCTTCAAAGGTATCTACCTTCGCGCAAGATTACTCTTGGCAGAGATGTAGATAGAAGGGGGATGACACTTCTATTACAAAGGGAGTCTTCACAAGATATTCAGAATAAGCGAGAACAATACTGCTTTGGCTGAGTATGTTAACTGTAATTCTGCCGACGCTTTGTGAAAGATTTAAGCACTTATTACTTTCAGCTCGTTTAAGCCCCCACCCCTGATTTATTAAGTGGAATTCTTTTATTTTAGTATAGCTCTGTTTAGAGTGTGTGTGTGTGTAGACAAACATACAGTAACTTTAAAATGATTAAATCGAAGTTAAATTTGTAACATTACAAATAACAAAATTTAATAATCACTTTAGGTTTTAACAGTTGGAAATAATTTGAATAGTTATGGATCAAAAAAAAATAATAATCATCACAGTCTTTAGGGAATGTGAGATATTACAAAAAGTTCAAGTGGCAGCATATATTTGAACTTAGCTGCCAATGGCGGTTCTGCTCCTTCTTATGGGTTGGTTCTTTTCACTCTGCTCACGCTCGTCTCTGATCAAGGTTGTCGGGGGTAGCTCGTTTCCTAGAAACGTCAAGGAGAGCCTACCACGTGGATCCTTCGTCATAAAGCTTAGGACACGGTTCCCTTCTTGTTCCAGAGATAGTACGTTCTACTAGTACCACCAGTAACTATGGTAGAAAAAATAGAACGAAACGCTCTTCTGAGTATGGCGTATTCCACCCCATATTTATGGGTTCCTATCTTCCCATACCACCCTCCCAATTACTCAGACTTTACCCTCGATGAGAATTAAATTTAATCCCTCGGGATTAAACTTTCTTTACATTTAAATAGAATGGCTTTGATAGTTACTTTATATTTAAATGGAAAGGTTAATAATACAGATAGAGTCTGTTTACATATACATCTCTCCTGATTGAAAAGTGTTCCCAGTATAAATTGAATATGTTTTCATTTATAATTTACACTGATTGAAAAGTCTGAAACTTCCTTTACTTTAAAATAAATATTTTCACATAGACATTTACGCTGGTTTAAAGCTTGAAAACTCACATTAATTTTGAAGTGACTGTGTTTAAAGGGACATTTACACTGCTTTGAAAATGAAAGTATTATACTTAGAATGTACATCATTTCTTTCATCTTTCCATCCCTGCTCCATAGGGAACCTGGAACTACTTTATGCTTTTAGTTCTCTTTACGAAACTATCAATAAAGCAATCTTCAGCCCGTGCAGTGGTGGTTCATGAATCATCATTCTATGCACTGAGGTTGCCAGCCTCAAATGACTTTGACATCCTGTAGCAAATTTCACACATTAAAATTCACATGGTAATATATACATATATATGTTAGTTCACATGTTAGTAATAAAATATGAAATGTAAATCCCAACTTACGCCAATCCTGACTCACAGACGTTTTGCTCAGATGAATAAAAAAGATGAGTCGGTCTCTTACACGCGTCTGGGAGTGTCTTTAATTTGACCATAGATTCCCTCTCTGACCGTGGGTTTCTTCAGTTTCCTAGACCCGGTGTTCCTTATTAAAATGTAGAGATTTTCTGTGCTTTGTAGGTCTTATTTGGTTCTCCAATATAAGGTCCGGTTAGAAAAAGGGAATTATGAATCTAGTCTTCACTCTGGTGAGGTCTGATGTTGTTTTGGCGAGCGTGAAATTCACAGTGAAATAAAACTGCGAAATGGTTGGACTATATTCCTATCTTCCCGCGCATTTTTGTTATGAATCTAATCAGACAGATCCAATCATTTCAAATCATGCAGATAGGGTGTGATATTAAAATTTTACAACGTAAGGCAGAGGTCAACTCTCCCATATATGGTAATATGATGTCCGATGCCCTTGTGTACAAACTTACAGACAGATCAGGGAACTCACATGACAGCACGTGTAAGCTGTAATACCTATTACTTTATGTGACGGATGATGAAACTCAGCTGACCCTGAATTATTAGATTATGGTAGACACCTCGTAGCATCAGTGGGCCCGAGTATTGTTGGAACTTTTCGTCAACGTGGGCTCATTAGAAATGCACAACAGAAACGTGGGCTCATTGTATGCAGCATTTCCATGCAGATCGTCAACACGTTGGCTAATTAAATATGTAGACTGTTATCTTCCGTGCATTCAGTGAAGCGCATTGACTTAAGAGGAGGTAAAGCCACGCCTACTAAACCTTCTAGAGCGATAAGATGCAGTTATTGTCCTTACCTGGGTCAGTAAGCATGCCCAGTGAGGCGTTGCCAAAGTGCCACGGTGGAAGCGGTTCTCGATCAAAGCAGCAATGGTCCACAGAGAACAGACGAAGCAGAGTCTCGCCGGTTTTTCACATCTTAGCGCGAACCGCAGAATCGCCCGCAACACGAAGACGGACGGGCGAGGTTAGCGGCCATGTCGTGAGAAATTCTAATCCACATATATAAATTAAAAAGAAAATGTAAAGCCTAACACATAAATTCAATAAAAGGAAAGAAGAATGGTAAAGAACAGTGCTGTCACAATGACTGTACTCGAGATCCCCCTTTTTCATCTTCGTCTGCATATTCTCACGCTTTCACGTTGATAGTAAAGCCTACTGCATCAATACACGCTTTCTACAATAAAACGTGTACTGCATTTCTAAGAAAACCTTGAGATACGCAAGCTGATTAATGACCTAGATTAATTCTAGCATTAATTACACTACGTTAACATAAACGAAAGGGCAGATGGACTTAGGATAGAAAGAGAGGGAGGGCTGAAAGCCGGAACGCATGCAACACTAACCCGCGTCTCGCGATACAATTAATGCCATCACGCGCGAAAGGCCAGAAGCACTAACTTTTTTCAAATAGACCGTGATAAAAAAAACACTACCCATACGAGAGTTAGGTTTAAAAACCTGTAAAACGCTTATTAGGAAACCTGACATTATACTGTTTTATGTCTGAAAGCATGACAGTACCCAGACACCACATCGATCGAAGTGAACGGGAGGTAGAAGAAAATGCATATTTTGAACGCAGCCACTTGGCTCCATTAAATTTATATATTTGGGTTCCTTAGGACTTGCTGACAAAGAATATGTTAAGTGTTACGCAAATAGTCTAGGAATTATCAAATTATAGCCAAAAGAAAACAGTGAGGGTGTCAGACAACACCAAATCAGAATCGCACAGTGGCATGTTTTGAAACCACCATTTTACGGGAAATGGGCCAACAAGTTACATCCTATTTGATTGGCGGGAATGATATGTAAGGCTAAACACGATTAGACGGCCTACAAATACTAATTCTTTGTTGTTAGGGGAAACGGTAGTAAGGGTACTTTTTTTGAAAGGCTGTTAAACATGGCCCGATTGGTTAGACCCGCCAATATAGTCAATTAGGAGCGTCAGTTCAGTGTCACATTTTTCAAATAAACTTACTAAAGAAACAGTGCGTTGAGAGCCAGTGCATATTTTTCTAAATAAAAGCCTGGGACATAGGTAGATCGAAATTGTGCCATATTCATCGCCAGTCAACGTATTTGTGTATTATTTCCATGAATTGTGGTAAGCTTGACATATTTGATATCTTTTTGATGAAAATTGAATGTGAATTGATAATTTGTGTCTGTGTATATGTGTGTGGTTCAGTAGCAAACATGAGGCAAGGCCTAGATAGTGCTCCAACCTGAACAGGACGTGTCGGAGAAAAGTAAAACTGCATGGAATTGCCAAACAGTACACTGACACCTATCTTATTGACTAGAAGGAACTAATGCTGGAATTGCAGAGGCGTAGTAACCATTAGGGAGGAGTATACTGGTGTAAATTGTTTCAGATGAAGCTAGCCGTGGGCCTACCGCTCTGAACTCAGTGTTTGTTATGTATTGTGTGCAGTCTGGAAATAGATTATAAATTAGTTCTGAAGTAGGAGGTACAACCTTCTTGTTTCAGGGACCGTGGTCCTAAAGTTATTGAGCAGCACCTGGTCTGAGCTTTGCTGAATCTAGAGGCTGACAGCATACTCCTGGGTCCAGATAGCGACCAGTGAGGTGTCTCCAGAACACAGGGAAGCAATCGAGCAGAGGAGTCTTTTCCTGCCGCCATCACGAAAGATAAGCTTCTGTGGCCAGAGGAGCTCAACATTATGTGTCCCTCTCTAAAATTGACATTATAGTAATACAGAGGGACAATAAACTTTTCCCCATACTATTTCCAAGATAAACAAACACTTGAAGTCATGATGACAAATAACAACATAGCTTGAAAAACAAAACCAGTATTACCTCATAGTACTACTACACAACTGACACACATAGGATAATACTAATAAAATATGTCACTACCAGGTTCATATTTATAAATTATGTACATATAAATTGTGATTACATTTGATTGTGATTCCTGGTTCACTGTGTAGTTGAATCAGGATATCTATTAGTGAAAGTAATTAATACATATATATTTGAAACTTTACCTTTGACTCATTTAAGATAGTCTTATAGAGTGTTAAATGTGTGTGAGTGTCACAGTGTTGTAAAGTGTTGTGGAATAAATTAAATTGTTTATCTGTCTGTTGTTGTTGTGACTTACACTTCATCACTTACATAACCCTAGACATTCAACGTAGTCATCACAATATTCCAGAATAATTCTGACTGAGGTATAAATGTGGTAGCAAGTAAGGTTATCTGTAAAACACTACACCTATTAGATACAGATACCTTCACAGCTGATCTCAGTCAGTACACTAAGTCCCCTATAAGTATTTATATCATCCCACTTTACCACAGGCCAGAGATTGATAATCGAACGGAAACCAGGGGCGGCATCTCTCCTTAATCTGGCGGTCAGAACTCCGAAAGTCTCCTGAGATCAAGAAAGGTGTCAAATTCTAACATGTACCCTTTATCTTACATTCCACTTAGTATAAAATAAGACCTTTGAAAAATGCATTTTATCACTCGTTTGCCAGAGATTTACAGAAGCACTAGCTATAGTCAAATCTTGTTTGATTCCCTCTTTCGAATTTTCGGTTTATTGCAGTGAATTCTATTCTGTGCTAAACGGTAAAATATAATTGTGTAAAGTGATCAGTGGTCTAATTCATTCATTTTTATTTCACTGGATTCTGTGTTAATTTAAATCTATTAAATTAAACCATCTCAATAGTTTCCAGTTGTAAATGTAATGATATACCTGTTATATTATTTCAAAAGATAATAGATGCTTAAATGCTTAAATTAACTTTTAAAAGTCGCGAAGGAAGTTATAACTAATTGAGTTAAGTCATATATATAGATGTGTGTTTTAACCATTAAAAAACTCGCGAAGTGTCTTCTTAAATATATAATTAAATGCGCGAGTGTATATTATAGTCTTAACGGGAAATTCATCGCGCTTTAGAATGTTAGTTGATTTTTCGGTATATTACATGTTTTTTTTTCATACAGAGTGATCGTAACCTTTGCGTTCCCAGCAAAGAGCAAAAAGAATAAATCATTTAGAGTCCTCCCGACTCTGTTCAACCTTCAGTCAATATATAAACATTTAAAATTAAACTTGTGGCGATCCTTTGTTGGGATCCAGCTAACTGAACTTTCCAGAAATAAAGCACACCCAAGTACCTTTAAAATAAACATTGACTGTTAAAGATAAAACTGGAGCAGAACTTGCCAGAAATTATACATATAATTTGACTGTTCGGTTCTTGTGCGTTAATTCACCGGTTAAATCAAATTCTGGATATTTATTACCCAAACTGATAACCGTACTTTTTCTTCACTGAAAAAGGTTGATTTCACATTGTGATTTGGGAGGCAAGTTAAAAAAAAAAAAAGCGTTTCTCGTGCATTCTTAGTTGACACGCTTACGACAGACCCGCCCTCAAACCCCCCCCCCCCGTATTTTTTTAAAACTTTATAAACCAATAGAACGGAATTGAATCAGTTCTACAAGTTAACGGTACACAGGAAACAAGGGAAATCGCTGCCGTTGCCTTCTCTCACTCAAGATCAGAGTGAGGTACCCATTTACAGCTGGTTAGACTGATGCGTGACACCTGTTCCCTTCCTCGCTGCCGTTGCCTTCTCTAACTCAAGATCAGAGTGAGGTACCCATTTACAGCTGGTTAGACTGATGCGTGACACCTGTTCCCTTCCTCGCTGCCGTTGCCTTCTCTAACTCAAGATCAGAGTCAGGTACCCATTTACAGCTGGTTTGACTGATGCGTGACACCTGTTATGAAGTGTTAGAGACTTCACCATACTAGGTCCAGCATCGAGAGATGGGGCCTACCTAGCTATAAATGGGTACTTAACTTTGAGTTAGGGAAGGAAAAGACAGTGAGGAAGGAAACTGGTCTCCCCACCTCTCGATGCTGGACCTAGTATGGTGAAGTCTCTAACACTCCATAACAGCTGTAAAAGGGTACCTGCCTCTGATCTTGCGTTAGAGAAGGCAACGGCAGCGAGGAAGGGAACAGGTGTTACGCATCAGTCTAACCAGCTGTAAAAGGGTACCTGCCTCTGATCTTGCGTTAGAGAAGGCAACGGCAGCGAGGAAGGGAACAGGCGACCCCACCTCATAAAGCTGGGACCCAGTACATCGAAGTCTATAACACTTCACTCCCCAACGGCAGAATGTGCTACGTGACTACAACCTTACAAACGGCAGGCGTGTTTAAAAAAAAATTATAAGCAACGGGGGAGGGGGGGAGAGGACAATGTGAAATGACACTTTTTCAGTCAAGAAAGAGTACGGTGCTCGGTTTGGGTAATAAATATCCAGAATTTAATTTAACCGGTGAATTAACGCACAAGTACCGACTGTTCTACTGTGGAAATAAGAAATACCATTTAAGAAACATTTGACAGTTTTTCGTCATTACGCTAGATAAGATTTTACCACCAGCGGTGAAAATACCTGAGACCACCCCATTCCGCACCCCTGTTTGAGACTGTGCCATCCTTGAAAAACTTTTTTAAATATAAACACAACCAGAAACACAAAAGCTTCATCGTTCAGCGATTACGGAATTATTTACTACAAGCCAAATTCGCTAATCTGGGGCCGAACTCGAAGTCAAAGACATTTTCAAATTGTCGATGTGTTTTAGTGTTGTTGTAAATTTTTCAAGGGAGTGCCAGCTTTCATGATCGGTAAGTGTGTGAGTAACTGTGTGGATGGCCATCACGAGAGTGCATGACTGAATGAGACTTATGTGTAACCATTTTTAATTGCTTTACCTGGTAGACACTTTGTTATTTTATTCCTTGTACTGTTCACTTTCTTTAAGTGGGATTTTCTTAAACCTTGTTATTTCCCCTCCATTATATCTGCTCAGGAAAAAAAAGGGAAACACATTTGAGAATAATAGGATTTTATTCTACCACCATATCTAGTATTGTAACACCTCTCTTCAGAGTAATTAAAGTTACTGTTTGGGGTTACATTACCTATTTTCCTGATAACTATCTATCTTTGGACTGGATTTATCTTTGTCTAATACAAGCGGGAAGGGCTTAGTCGATACCAATCTTCTTCACCCCCCCCTCCCCCCACCTTGTTATTTGTATTTTCTGTACTTATGATATTTTTCCTGTAACACCTGATACTTGTTGTGATTGATTTTAATGTTAATAAACAGCATAAACTTATTTAGTACTGTGTTGGAATACCAAAGCTCAAATTTCCCATATCTGTTTAATATAGTTTGTATTCATGTGCGTCTGTGTGTTTGAAGCACCAAAATCGGTGTGAGCGCAGGTGTGTGTCTGGAGCCTGGCAAATAATTGTTTGACCAGGAGAGTTTGAGGAGAAGATTGAGAGGAACGATTGTCGTAAATAAGTCTGTCCTTACTGTCCACAGCACTCTGTGAAGCAACTATTTACTTTCTAATCCTTATTATCACTGAGCTTTCACCACTATTCTCCACTCTAAACAGGACCACTATTTATAAGACTCCTTCTCTCAAAATAAATTTACGACACTTTATTAGTAAGTAATGTTGTCATAACAAGTCGGCCCGGAAGCGATGTCACACTTGTTTGCCCACATGTGTCACACAGACAATAATCTCGTTATCTGTCATATGAGTATGCAAAAACTCTGTGTCTGCCCATCTGGGTTACTAAATGAGTCGCTTATCAGCGGTTTAATATAAATACGCCGACGCTCATCTTATCTAAATGCTTCTCGCATCCTGGGATAAACATTATCTGCAAGGAGTGTCACATCTGTTTGAACATACAAACTGCTTGCTCCTCAGCCGATAATGAGAAGAAATTGGTACTTTTAAAAGTACACAAATAAAAATCAGTACAAAATATGTCTCTGATCCTGTCGGAGTGAAACCGAGATCGTGAAGAGGTCGCCCATTTCGTCACAGCAAGTATGAAGAGACTACCATTTTAGGACAAAGGAAGAAACACATACACGCACATCCACGTAGTTTGAAACTTCCAATTTACTTTATCTACAAATACTCGACAGCCAAAATAAGTACGGTAGGATTAACAATGTTAGTGTTCCTTCTCTATTTCGTTGCTGTCTTCTGTGTTGTTTGTTTTGTGTGCGCTTATAATCTTTGACATCCAGGAGGTGGATCGAAACAACTTCCTTGTAAAAGACAACGACGATAAGGGAGATTCCAGAGGAATCACGGACACTATTATTATAGTATTTACAGGGCCGGCTCTATCGACGGTGCAACACGTGCATTTGCACGGGGCGGCAAGCTTTGGGGGCGGCAAAAAATCGTTTTACTTATTTTTACAATCCCGCCAAAATATTCCGCCTGGGAGCCTCGCTGGTGTAATGGTTACCACACTGCGCTAGCGATCATTTGTTCAAGCCCGGGTGCAGGCATTTGTAAGAGTGTCATCGACCGGGATTTTGACTAAATAACATGAACGGCCCCTGAAATAAACCCTCTGTGGATGGTGTCGCGAAGTGTTCGAAGGTTTCGTCTAGATTATTTTAAAATTCCTTACTTTTCTATTCCTTCACATTTTGTCTGTTTTCTCTACGAAATATTTGCACCTGCGATCTGTTCTTTAGCTTTTTTTTTTTTTTTTTTTTTTTTAAAATAAAGTTTTGCCTCGTTTTAGCGAGGAGCGTCCCGTTCAACCTAGTCGGTTATATTAGGGCGCATGTCCAAATATAAAGGACCCTTAGGTCTGAGGTTTCAGTATTATTGTGTTCTTAGCTGTTTTTCAAGTCTTCACTAATAGTTCTGCCATAAGATCCTAATGCTATCTTCTACAAAGGCAGTAAAAGGTATTTCTTTAGAGACATCAGTACAAATTATTCGCTTGGTCAAAACCACAGTGGTCCCAGAGGATTATATTTCCGTGTTCAGTGGTCAACTGAAGACCGCCACTATAAATCTTCCGGCATGGCTGAACGAGAGACCGGAATTAATTAACTTGACGTGGGAATCAGGAATTTATTTTTTTATCGAACGTTCCATGTTGTCGGCTCGAATGTTTCAGTTGTTTTGGAGTGTGCATTCAAGGAAGTTACAGTGATAAATAAGTTTTTAAACGTTTTATGGAAATTAGTACAGTGATTCAGCCTCCATTCATTACTAAATAATACATTTTATTGTAGGGTTTATTAAAACAGTTTTAATATTCAAATAGATATAATGTCCAATTAAAGAACAAAACTATCAGGTGCTGAATATCGGAAACGTAAACTGGAAAAAGAACGCGATATTCAAGAACATATAGGGGCTTTGCGTAGATATATAAAAACTGAAACAGCTGATGTAGGACAGAAGAAAATAAGCAAATGTACCAAAACAAATTATTCTGAGCTCATGGCAAGTACTTCTAACTCGGACCCCAGTAACGTAGATATTACTAACAATGTCGAAAATGAGACTGATTTGACCGTTTCCAATTCCAGAGATTTAAGTGATGAACTTAAGAGGTACACTGATCCGGCAAGATGGAATCCTTCTTTAAGCGATACCGAAAGACTGGAAATCGTGAAAAAAGGCTTGCCAGAGAGACCAAAAAATGAGTTCGTTTTTCTGCGCAGCTCTAATGGTCGGACATTTTCACTAAATTTTTACACTAGGGAGCTAAGCAATGGAGAACATATTAATCGATCATGTTTAGTGTATTAAAAAAGAGGATTCTGTATTTTGTTTCTGCTGTAAGTTGTTTTCCTGTAATAAAATGTCACTCACTACTGATGGCTATAATGATTGGGGTCATTTGTATGTGTATCTTAATGAACACGAAAAATCTCAAAACCACTTGGAGTCCCATACAAAGTGGATTGAATTATCGTCCAGGCTTAAATCAGTAAAGACAATTGATTCAATGCAACAAAAGTTATTAAATTCAGAAGTTCGACACTGGAGGAGCATAATATATAGAATGCCTAATTGCTATTGTGCAGTTCTTGAGCCAACAATGCTTGCCATTTCGTGGAACATCTGATAAATTATATGACCCTAACAATGGACATTTTTTAAAGCTTGTTGAACTGATTGCCAGATTTGATAGTGTTATGTGTGAACATTTAATGAGAGTAGCTCGTGGATCGACCCAACATTACCTTGGGAAAAACATTCAAAATGAATTAATTGCTCTTCTCTCTGGAACCATAAAAAAAAAAGAAATAATTTCTATGGTGGAGAAAGCTAAATATTATAGCATAGATGCAGACTGTACTCCCGAAGTAAGTCACATTGAACAATTAACACTAATTGTAAGATTTGTTAATACGAATCAAGATGATATCAACATTCATGAGCATTTTCTTGGTTTCATTGCTGTAGAAGCCACTACAGGCTCAGCGTTAACCGAATGCATTCTAAGAAAATTGTCAGACATGGATATTCCAATCGCAAACATGCGTGGCCAGGGGTATGACAATGGATCAAATATGAAAGGAAAACATCCAGTTCAACAACGTATTAGGGACTTGAACCCGAGAGCTTTTTATATCCATTACTGTTCTCATTCTCTCAACTTGGTGGTCAATGATGCCGCGATGTCATCTAGAGAAGGGGTTTTATTTTTTGAAACGGTTCAGAAATTGTATGTGTTTTTCTCAGCGTCAACACTGCGTTGGGGAATCCTTAAGAAATATATTACAACTCTAACGCCCAAGCCACTAAGAACAACTCGCTGGGAATCTAGACTCGAGGCCATTCGTCCTTTAAGATATTATACGTGTATTGAGGAATTTTACGATGCATTGATAGAAATTGCTGATGACGAGTCAGCAGACAAAATGGCGAGACATGAAGCTGAAACCCTTGCCCTAAAACTCAGAGATTTTAAATTTTTATGTTGTTTGGTTGAAGAAAGGTTCGAGCAATTGGAACATCACAGTTAAAATTTTTCCTTTTTATATAACATCCCTAAATTGAAATCGGAGACGACAAATGAGCTCTTAAACAAATGTAGAAACCTAGAAAGCGTTTTAACACATCAAGAAAATAGAGACATTGATGCCATTGAGATATATGATGAACTGAAAGTAGTATCCAAATTAGTACCAGAAAATACACCGCGAATTGAAGTTCTTCGTTACATTATTGAAAATAACATTACTCCTAATATCGCTATAGCCTTAAGAATATTATTAACTTTGCCTGTAACGGTAGCAAGTGGTGAGCGTAGTTTTTCAAAACTGAAGCTTATTAAAACTTATTTACGCTCAACAATGGCCGAAACTAGATTGAAAGGACTTGCCATGATTTCAATTGAACATGAAATCGGTCAAAAATTAGGCTACGCAGACCTTATTTCTGCTTTTGCAAATACCTTGTATGAAAGTCACGGATACATCTGCGGTAGTCTAATGATTTTCCTTTTTAAAGGTATGAACAGACTTTGATATTAGTATGATCTATACTAACTCCGCCTATGCCGGTCCCAAGCCCGGATGAAAAAGGAAGAGGGCGGCCTGCATGGAGGCCGTAAGGAGACAGCCCCTCCACCATGCAAAGGCACAACAGGCCAATCACCTGTTTGCTTTAAACCACGATTACGAGTAACACAAGAGAGAAAACCGGACTGATTCTAAAGGCGACGAACTGGAACAGACTACGGACTACGACTTATGGAACATGGAACACAAGAAGTATAAATGGGAAAGAAGAGGAGCTGGTGGAAGAGATGAGGAAAGCAAAACTAGAAATCCTGGCTATAACGGAAACAAAGAAAAAAGGACAAGGAGTCATGGATCTCAATGGCAACACGCTGCTCCACAGTGGTGTACCCATATCCGAAAGAGCTAAAGGGGGTGTGGGTTGCATTGTGGCCCAAAATCAAAAAGATAGTATCAAGGGGTGGAACTTTGTCTCAGAGCGCATTATGGTTGTGAAACTAAAAGAAGGAGAAACCATAGTAAACCTGGTCATAGTGTATGGGCCAAATGAGGATGAGAGAGCAGAGGTCAAGAAGGAATTCTTCGAGCTGCTTCAAAGGACAGTGGATGACTGCCTAGATGAAGTTATCATGCTCGGAGATTTTAATGCCAGAGTTGGAAATGACCATGCTAGATGGGGTGGAGTTATCGGAAGATATGGAGAAGATACTCTCAATGACAATGGAAAGCGACTCCTTAGATTCTCCAGTGAGCAGAATCTGATCATTACAAACACAAAGTTCCCCCATAAGCGCATACATGCATACACTAGATGTGAACCAACAAAGAATGAGAAGTCAGTGATCGACTATGCCATTGTTCGGAGAAGCTCATTCAAATATGTCCGAGATGCAAGAGTCTGGAGGGGGCCAGAGATTGGAAGTGATCACTACTTGTTAACAATCAAACGAACAACTGAAAGAGTTGCTCAGCCTAGGAACTGCTCAACATCACGCAAGAAACCAAGTAAACGAGCAGGAGAAATGAGCATTAGGACCTACAAGCTAAAAGAGCCAGACATTAAGACCAGATATCAGGGGCTTATTGCTGCAGCGGTGAGCAACACAGAAGAACGACCTGATGACTTGGAAACCCTCTGGATTAAATTCAAGGATATCATAAAGACAGCTGCTGCAGAAGCATGTGGTGAAGTCCGACTTGGGAACCAGAGAAAGAGGACACCTTGGTGGACAGAGGAAGTCAAAGAGAAAATAAGAGAGAAGAAAATGGCATGGAAACAATACTTAGGAGCTAAAACACAACAGGACAAATGGAAAAATATAGAGAATATGTGACACTCAGAACAGAAGTAAAGAACAAAGTGCTAGCAGCAAAACAGAAGTCCTGGGAAGAATTTGGAGAAAAGCTAGAAAAAGATGCACAAGAAAACCAGAAATTGTTCTATAAGACCCTAAAGAACATGAGAAAGGAAAAACAATGCCCTCTCAAATTTATAAAGGACAAGCAAGGCAAATTGCTTACTGCCCCGAAGGAAGTAATGGAAAGATGGAAAGAATATTTCTCAGAACTCCTTGATGGTGAGCAAGGTGAAACATCAGAAATGATAACCACTAGCACAGAAGAGGAAACCAATGGTGATGAAGATGACATAAAGATGGAAGAACTGAAGGCAGCACTGGAGAAAATCAAGATGGGCAAAGCAGCAGGGCATGATGGTATAACACCAGAAATGGTTAAGTACATGGGAGCATCAGGCGACCTGCTACTCTTAAGGGTCCTACAGGCAGCATGGTGCAACAAGACCATACCAAAGGATTGGGAGATCGCCATCATAACACCAATTTTCAAAAAGGGTGACAATCGACAGTGTGGAAACCATAGAGGCATATCCCTTCTCAGTGTCCCTGGAAAAATCTACTCTAGAATCCTAGAGCAGAGACTCCGACGCCTAGCTGAGCCACAATTGGATGAGGTTCAGTGCGGATTCCGAGCAAACCGAAATACTCAAGACCTAATCTTCACACTCAGACAGCTGAGTGAAAAGGCCCTTGAGTATAAGAGTGAGATCCATCTTTGTTTCATAGATCTGGAAAAGGCGTTTGACAGGGTCCCTTGGAGCAAACTTTGGGACTGTTTGGCAAGGAAAAATATTCCAGCACCTCTGATTCATGCTATACAGAGCTTCTACAAGTCTTGCAGAAATTATTTGAGGACAGCAAACCATAAGTCAGAAGAGTTCAGGACCACCACTGGTGTAAGACAAGGTGATATCCTATCACCTTACCTCTTCATACTCCTTATGGACGATGTCATCAAGGCATGTAAGGAGAGAACAAGAAAGTATTCAGTGGAAGATGAGACAGGTCTATATTTCAGAGCTGGCATTTGCTGATGATATTGCCCTGATTGCTAAATCAGAGGCACATCTCCAATCCAACCTGCAAGTCTGGAAGGAAGAGCTGGAGAAGAGAGGGATGGTCATAAGCAGCTCTAAAACAAAATCCATGGTGATATCACGAGAAGAAAGAAGACATCAGATTAAGTTGGGAGAACAGGTCCTGGAGCAGGTCGACCACTTTAAATACCTCGGAGCTATTATAGACCGAAAGGGAGGCATCAAAGAAGAGTTGGCCACTCGAAAAGCAGCAGCTGGGAGACTTTTTCAGGCCATAAATCGAGGATTCCTCAGCAAGAGAGAGGTTGGTAAGAAAACGAAGATGGCTGTATACCGCTCCAAGTATGTCCCAGTCTTGACATATGGATGCGAGTCATGGGCAATGACTACAACCCACAAAAGCCAGATCCAAACCTCAGAAATGAGGTATCTGAGGAAGGTGGTTGAAGTAACAAGAAGAGACATGGTACGCAACCAGACGATACGTCAAGGCCTAAAATGCCACCCCCTACAGACCCAAGTAGAATAGTCCCAATTAAGATGGTTTGGCCATGTCTGCAGAATGGGAGAAGATCGGCTACCACGACAAGCATGGGAAACAAATAGCCAAGGATCCAGACCCCGAGGACGACCCAGAGTCCGCTGGGAGGACAACATTAGACAATCTTTGAAGGACCGAGGACTAGAATGGAACCAGGCCAGGAGTAAGACAGCCGATAGAATAGTCTGGCGCTCTCTCTTCCAAACCTCTACACCTCACGGTAGAAGGGGAACGACTAAGTAAGTAAGTAAGTAAGTATGATTTGTCCTAAGGAAAACTATTGTTAGCAACATAACTTGCATAAAGAAAATTTAAGACAGCAAAAATGGGTGCCAGAATACAACAATAAAGGAATCACTCAGTCCTGCATTCACACTATTCAGTCAGCCGTGATCACGTGCGTTCATTCATACTTACAGCTTTGGTAGCAACTTCTGGAAACACAATTTTTAGGACATGCACATACAGACTCTCCAATGCTAGGCTTGGCCAAGAGAACCCCAGTTCCAAAAAGACGGGTTGAATTCACTGCTTCAGGGAAACGTTTTCTTGGTTATTCTTATTTTGGATGTCTGTTTAAGTCACATTCAAATTGTCCAGGTACGAACGTTAACAGCGAGCACAGTGTCCATAGCTTAGGTTTCTAGAAATGAGGAATGTCAGGTCGGTGCCTTATCTCAGTATAGGACTTTATTTGGTCACACCACCACTGGTCAAAACTACGTCGGAATGTTACTGATAGTGATATTTACTTCCCACAAGGGCTGAAAATGTACTTGAGAGTTTGTGAAGAAATATGATCTGGCTCAAAGGCGCAGTATAAGCATTTAATCCTAGAAAAACCGTTAGTGAGAGTTGTAATCTGTCTATTTATGGAGACACACTCACTGTCAGACAGGTATTAACTTGTAAACCCACGTGGTTAAAGGTAAAATGTTTCTTCTCTCAATTGTACTCAAACGCTGGCAAAGTTGGGTTACCCCAAATTTACTGAATAAAGAAAACAACATATAAAATACTTATACATACTATGTACTCGGTTATAACTTACATTATAAACTGCAAGCGGAGAGCTTGGCTTATCGTTTAAAACTCCCGTGAAATAAAATCAGTCATCATGAATTAGAAATACATACGTATCTCGTCAATACTCAATGATGAATCAGTGCAGTTATAAGTTAGTTTTAAAATATTCTCGACTGAGTATTTAGCAGTTAAATTAAATGTATTTATAGCTGCATGAGTTTAAGCTAGAAATTATAATTTATTCTGCTTTCCACTGAAACACGTCACCTAGAGAATATAACAGACTTATAAATTCTTCCTTCTGCACAGAATCTAACTAGTAAAATGAAATAGGCGATTAATCACTTAAATCACTCACAAAATACTAGATATCTAATATATTTACCTCCACACAGAACTACAGACTAACACCATGAACTAGAATACTTCAATATATGGGTAGTCCAGAACTCGGCAAAATTGTCGGGCAACTAGAACTTCGCAATACACAAGATATTCCTTCTAGCCCTAGCGATCTGTCTACTGCAAATTTTGGAGGACTCAATGAAATCAAGTTTCAAACTCAGGTTAATATCTTAAACAGACAAAGGATGCGTGCTATTTCAAAAAAAAAACCTGTCTCCCACTCTCCTCTTTCTCTCTCCCTCTCTTAACACTTCCCAACAACTAAGACGTTACCCTAACTGCCAAACGTGCGTCTTCACACCTCACGCCCAGGACTGACCGTAGAGCGCCCGTGTTAGATGAAAATGCTAGACGATATGTCTCATTTCTGAGCTCTGCAGATGGCAGTTTAAACACCTCTCCGATAAACTCTTAACCAAGAGCGCCGTGTCATATGAAATTGTTAGACGATAAGTCTGCCATCCCGTGTCTATCGAGACGAATTTCACAGTACCTTGTCTACTGCAGGGCCTGACACCTTATGCAATTAATGCGTTCTAGTATGAGAAAAGAAACGGCAAAGTCAGAATGGGAAAGTAAATTTTTTTCACAAACGAACGAATGCGAAAAACCAGGAAAAGGATAAAAGAGCGATAATAAAGTAGAGGACACGGGTAGAAAAGAAAAGAATATAGAAAATTTATTGATCATAAATCTCTATGCGACAAAAATGTACATACTATAGTCAAGTGTTTGTGACTCAACAGTTCATCGTTTCACATGAGAAGAGCATCCCCTACATGTAAGTAATGTAACTACATTTATTTCTTATAATTGTCTCTAATAAAGTCAATGGTTTATTTTATGACTCTACAGTATATTCATCAATTTATCAATACATTATTATTAATGGTACTATTTAAAATTAGGCTAATGGTCTTGAAATTAATGTTGAAGCTTGTTTAACATAATGGTTTAAAAAATTTCAAACGTTAATTTGAGGTTGGGCTGGGACGGCAAGGTATGGTATTGCACGGGGCGGCAAAATTCTTAGTGCCGGCCCTGAGTATTTACTGTTATTTCTTTCTTTTTAATACAATTTTGCCTCCTTTGGCGAGGCGCGTCCCGTTCAACCTACTTGCAAGTGTGCTTCTTTTTTTTCTTTTGCAACAAGTGGGATCCGTCTCGGGTGTCAAATACTTTAAATACGCTCTTGGTTCCCAGGAGTCTCAAGGGGAGATAACACAAAGGATATGGCTATTACTCCTTCAAGCATGCTGTAAGAGGCGGTTAATATGAGGTTGGTTTGCCACTCAATTTACCTAACAGGACTCGATCTGAAATTATCAAGAATCCCGTTTCTGTTCTTCCTCCTTCTGCATCTAATCTCATGCATACTCTTCTTTCATGTTTATTTCAGAGAAGGCCACTCTCCAAACCTCCGATGTCTTGCGGGCAGTGTTAGGATGTGCAAGAACATGGACAGGAAGACTCCACAACTTCCCCACTGAAGACACGCCCACGGCGACCGTTGCCTCAACTGGCTGTGTGTGGTGTACCCGGAAACGGGGCCTCCCAGTACTGAGACACAGTTAAGTCCCCGATGTCATTTATCGGTGCAGAGTTGAGAGAGATGGCTGAGCATCACAATCCCCCCTGTGTTGCAGCATGATGAGAACCCAGAATTGCACACTGAGCTTGGGGGGAATCACTTGGGCACCAGACTTAATACTGGCTCTTGACTGGATGGCCGCATGCAGGAGATTTCTACAATGGGGGGTTGGCAGGTGGTGGGTATCTGGAAGTGGCTCTGTGCAGGACGTGAGGATTCCTTGGGTGAGCCCAGAACCAGAGCACAGCATTGTGCAAGCTCTGCATAGTTGGAGAGCCCCCTGGATGACGGGGAATGCACAGTGTGCTACCCCACCTGTCCCCAACTGCTAACTTAGAACCAGAAGTGGGGTCCTCTGTATGCGTGCCAGGCCAGGATAAAATGCCTGGGAAAGAGACTGGAGCTCAGAACTCCCTAACTCAAAGTTGCAGGATGGCAGGAAAGACAGGGCTATTTTGAAGATAATGCAACCATATTTTCACCATACGAGCTCGGACGCCGCCTCGGTAAACAAGGTCCGCGCAGAGCAGTGACACCCCCAGGCTGCTTGCGAATAGTCTACTACTGGGAACTTAAACAGATTAGGGATGAGCCCACTCTCCCGTTGAACAGGTGCTAAAGTCATAGATACTGGGCCAGAAGGCGCACCGGAAACCACAGTATCACGCAACTCGCTTTTTTTTTTCTATGGAGAGTACACCGTCAAATAAATCTCGTACTGGTGCTCGCCCTGTGGAGCTCCACCAGGCAGGTGCAGTGCCGGGCTCTGAGCCTCGACAGAGCCCACCCTCAGCTACTGGAGGACCCTCTAGACCGTCTTGTGGAGTCAGCAGACGGCGGAGGAGAACTACTGACCAAAACAAAACAGAAAAAGAGAAACCCAGAGTGCCACTTGTCATGATGCACTGGAATGCAGAGGGAGTGAACAGCAAGCAGGCTGGATACAGCAAAAAGACAGAGCTGGAAAACATCTTGTATGAGAAGCAAGTCAGTGTTTGCTGTATCCAAGAGACTCACTTGAAAGCAGATCAAACCTTTAAAATAAGGGGATATCAATGCTTCAGATCCGACAGAAAAGATAGACGAAAAGGAGGAGTACTTACTCTTGTAAGGAATAACATTCCTGCACACGAAAGGAAAACCTTCATGGATGGAGCAGAATATCAGCTGTTGCAGATAAAGGTAGACAAGATGGAAATAGAACTCCTGAACTATTACTGTCCGAACAACAAACCCCTGAGTCTCAGCTCTATACAGGTACCAGCCACCAACTTTATAGCAGTTGGAGACTTTAATAGCCACTCCCAGAGCTGGGGCTATAACCATCTGGATCACAGAGGTGAAGAGGTTGAAACTTGGCAAGATGATCACTCCCTAATTCTAGTCAATAATGCCACAGATACTCCTACCTTCTACTCCAGAGGATGGCACACAACTTCAACACCAGATCTTGCCTTCTCCACACCAGATATAGCTGGATCTATTAGTAGAGAAGTAGGAGACCAACTAGGGGGAAACGACCATCGCCCAATCTTTCTTACTGTCCAGAGTGCAACTCTCAGTACAGGCCCAGCCATTACAAGATGGAACTACAAAAAAGCCAACTGGGGTTTATTCAGGCATCAGGTGAACACGCTGCTGTCTACCCTCAAGGTACAGAACAGAGACATTAATGAAGTGGTAAAAGACTTCAACAGATGCATACTACAAGCTGCAAAAGAAACCATTCCCAAAGGATGCCGGCGTAACTACATACCATACTGGTCCAGCAC
Source organism: Oreohelix idahoensis (assembly GCA_024509875.1). Classification (NCBI taxonomy): domain Eukaryota; kingdom Metazoa; phylum Mollusca; class Gastropoda; order Stylommatophora; family Oreohelicidae; genus Oreohelix; species Oreohelix idahoensis. Next base: position 184,734 of record JAMPIV010017495.1, on the reverse strand, counting down.
ACTCCAAGAACGTCAGGAAGCCATGGACAGGGCTAGAAAGGACGCAGAGTCTCAGCCTTCACTTGAAACTCACAACAAATGGAAAAAGGCTGTAGCAGAGTTTCAGAGAACAAAGCTAGAAGAAAAACGGAAAAGCCGGAGAACTAAAACGGCATCGCTGAACCTTGAGAAAGACGGCAGGAAACTTTGGAGATTAGTCAAGTCTCTAAATGAACAGCGTTCCTCACCTAGGCAGACTATCACATTGGATGAAGGTGGCAAACTTTTCAGAGGAAAACAAGCTGCAGACTTGTTTGCTAGAAGATACAGTTCAGAAAGCAACTTACCCATTAACATAGATCATCAGAGAGAGATAAGAAAAGAAATACTGGCAACCATGGGACAGACAGATACTCCTGCCCCAATGAGGGAACCCATCACACTAGGAGAACTACAGAAGGCTATTTCCAAGCTTAAGTTTCAAAAGTCACCCGGCCCAGACAAAATCAGCAACGAAATGCTAGTAAATCTGAGCTCAGCAGCAAAGACAAAACTGCTTGAGATATTCAACCACAGCTGGTTGAAAGGAACGGTACCCCAAGTATGGAGAGAAGCCATCACAATACCCATACTAAAGAAAGGGAAATGTAAGACCGAGGCTGCAAGTTACCGGCCAATCAGTCTCACAAGCTGTGTTGGGAAGACTATGGAGCGAATAGTCAACCACAGATTGAAATGGTATTTAGAGTCTGAGCAGATCCTGGTGCCGGAACAAGCTGGATTTAGAGAATGCTACAGTATAGAAGACCAAGTTACTTACTTGTCTCAAGCAATAGAAGATGCCTTCCAGGAGAAGAAAAAGGTCCTAACGATCTGGGTCGACTTCAAGCAGGCCTTTGACAAGGTGTGGAAAGATGGCCTCATTGCAAAACTTAGGAGAAGTGGAATCCAAGGCAACATGATGAAATGGATCCAGTCATACTTGCATAACAGGAGAACTAGAGTCACTCTTGACGGTCTGCAGAGCAGAAAAGTGTTGCTCCATCAGGGGGTACCTCAAGGAGGAGTAATTTCTCCAACACTCTTCCTTGTTTACATCAATGACCTGGTGAAAGATCTCCCTGCAGGAGTTAAAGCTGCCTTATATGCAGATGACCTAGTACTCTGGTGCGCTGATGAAAATGTCACCACAGCAAATTAAAGAATGCAGCGGGCAGCAGACATGCTAGTGTCATGGGCAGAGAAATGGCTTATCACAATAAACACAGACAAAACCTCCACAACACTGTTCTCCCTCGCCCCCAAGGACAAATCAGCTAACATACACCTAGGGACAACCGTGATCAAGGAAGAAAGCTACCCCACCTATCTTGGGGTGACATTTGACCAAAGGCTTACATGGAATAAGCATATTGAAAACGCAGAAGGAAAGGCCCGAAGACGACTAGGCATACTCAGAAAATTAGCAGGTACCAACTGGGGAGCAAATGAACGAAATCTAAAGAAGATTTAAAATGGAGTAATAAGACCACACTTAGAGTTTAGCTCAGCAGCATGGTCATCAGCTGCTAACTCACATCTGCAGTCTTTGGACAGGGTGCAAAATCAAGCTCTCAGGCTCATTACAGGAGCCATGAAAACTACACCAATAACAGAGATGCAGAAGGTTGCTGGATTACAGACATTGTCCCATAGAAGAGACACAAAAACCATGATCCAGATGGAAAAGTACAACAGTATGCCAATGCACCCAATGAAGGCAAGACTAGATGATCTGGCATTGGGACGTCTAAAGCGTAGCAGCTTTGTGCATCGGGGGAAAAGACTTATAAGACAGCATCAAGAGGACCTATCCATGAAGACAACACCACTGAAGCCCACCCTATACCCTGTACCATGGGAGCAGGCCAGCAGTGCCCTCCAAATTAATACATCAGTCAGTGGTCTCACAAGTGGATGTGAGTATAATGATCTGCAAAAACGAACTGCTACATTGAGTATGATCCAAGAAAGCTATCCCGATCAATCATGGATACATGCCTATACAGATGGATCAGCAACTAATGCTGTTAGGAATGGAGGTGCCGGTATCTTTATCTCATATCCTGACAACCACTATGAGACTAGGCACATTCCCGCTGGTAAATTCTGTTCCAACTATACAGCTGAGGTTCAAGCTCTAGAGCAAGCTGCAAATATGATTTATAACACCAACTCTGACTGCCACCAGGTAGTCATCCTCACAGATGCACTGTCTGTCCTGCAAGCTCTCAAGGGTGGTAAACTCCCGCATCTGAGAAATGAACTAAACAAGGTAGCTGCCAAAAAGAGAACCATACTTCAGTGGGTACCATCTCATTGTGGTGTACCCGGAAATGAAAAGGCAGATAAACTTGCAAAAAAGGGAGGAGAATGTGAACAAGAAGATAATGAAGTCACATACTTTGAGAAAAAGAGAGCTATCCAGACTATCAGAAGAGAACAGAACCAACCCAAAGACGACTATCACACTCTCGACCGGCAGGGACAGATAACTATTTTTCGACTCAGGACAGGGCATAACAAACTGAATAAACACATGCACAAGCTACGATTGTCTGCTTCACCACTGTGCACATGTGGATTAAACGAACAAACTGCTGAGCATGTTCTACAGGACTGTCCTCTGTATGACCAGTTAAGAAAGATATACTGGCCGAATGACTCAACACTAAACTCAAAGCTATATGGAGTTAAAGAGGAACTTCAAACAACAGTCGAATTCATCATGAGAACTCGTCTGACGGTGTAAACATCAAAGATGCGATCGCAAGAAGAAGAAGAAGAATGTTTATTTCTTCCGGAATAAATTATTTTGTAGTTGTCAGAATATATTTCACCTGTTCCGGTATATTGCATTTCACACAGCCCTAATACATTCATTCGTTCCATCTCCATCTTGATGTTATCTAATATTCCATTCTGCAGTAGTGTCCTGGTATTCCAAGTTCCTATGATTAAGTTATACTGAATTCCAATTTTGCTAGCAGTAGCTTGATGACGATCGGATATCACCTATTACACATGATGTTCCCTACCGGCCGAGGTGATTCCTTTGGAATCTCCCTTATCGTCGTTGTCTTTTACAAGGAAGTTGTTTTGATTCATGATTATACAAGGGATAATACATACTTACAATACGTACTGGTTTGACCGGGGCTGTCGCGGTTTGAAGGTATGGTCCCGGCCAGTTTGTCTTAATTTTCCCGGTTATTTGGAAAAAAATTAAAAAGTGCCGAATATACACGAAGTCAAAAAGTGCAGCATCGGAAAATGGCAGTTAGGCAACATGAAAACCCGACTTTAACACTGGTTTAGTACTCAGCGTCGCAAGTCAGTTGCGTAGCCGCCGCGCATGCGCAATCTTAGTTGAGTTCTGTCAGATTGCGTAGGTAATTTACTCGAGTCGGTGTTTGTTTTTGGCGTGTTGTTTGCGATTATTTTGTACTGTACATTAAATTAATTTAACCCCCAAAATGCCGAAAAGAAACTGTGTATTTACGGATGAATTAAGAAAGGATTATCCGTTTTTTTTAAAATTAATGAAACTCTTGCAAATAGTGCAATAAACTTGGATGAACCGTTTGATGAAGTGATGATTGCAAAAGGTTTTTGGTCTGCAAACTATGACATTTGGAAAAAAACAAGTTGCGAAGAAAAATGGACACAACTATTCAGTCATTTCAAAGAAAAGAACATTTCATTGCCCAATCTTGTCCAAATTATAGAATACATTTTCAGCCTGCCAGGCACATCTGCACCTGATGAAAGGACATTCTCAATAATAAATAACATATGGTCTGAAGAAAGAGGTAGAATGGCCGAATCAACTGTAAAAGCTTTATTGCGCTGCAAAGTTAATTGTGAACTAAATTGTAGTGAATTTTTCGACGCAGTTAAAAATAACAAAGAATTTTTAAAGAACGTTCACGCTAGTGATAAATATTAATAACTTTTAAATAATACGTTATGTTCAGTTAAGAGTAATTAAAAATTATTACTACATAATTGTTATTTTTTGTTAACCACTCCATTACTTAGCCTTTTTGAATCATAAGTAATTAGCTGAATATACTTCTCTCTTTCTAAAATCGCATAGAAGGCGCTCACTTTCTGTTTCGAGCAAACTCTCGAAATTGTCCCCGTTTGAGAAAAAATATTATGGTAAGTCTAGATAATACGACAGTAATTAGTTTCCTGTTGCTTTCCGTTGGTCTGTGTACGGTCTAGCCTTTGACTTGAAAGTCAAACCCACGATGCAGTGGGAAGTGAAAAGGTTAAAGCGCCTCCATCTCGCTGGTTGCCACATCCTAAAGCTTCGAGGTGATTTGATGCAGACAGCTGTCCCTCATAACTATCCCACCTCGCCCTTAATGACAACAACTATGAAGAATGCACTATTAAAGTAAATGGAACATTTTTAAAACAGGTCAATCAATTCAAATACCTGAGCACATTAATAACAACAGATGGAAGATGCATCTCAGAAGTGAAAAGCAGAATAGCTCAGGCAAAAACAGCATGCTATAAAATTGTGATAAACGAGCGCTAAAGCCTTATCGCTTTACCTTTTCATACATCTTTCTTATTTTATTTTCTCAAACATTGTGCTCTTTCATCCCACCAGTGGCGTATTCTCTATGTGTGCTGTGCGTGCTGCGCACACCTATGCGCTAAGGAAAATAAAAATTTAATTTATTATTCTATAAAATATTTCTCCTTTAAGTTCTGCTTTCGGACCGCACGCATCAGGATAACGGATTTTCCCGCATAGAATCTACGAGTATATCTGGTTTCAGTTTCACAGACGCGTTTTATAGTGCAGTTTTTCTTGGTTGTAGCAATCGCCCGAAGTTTGTCGGGTAATTCCGTCACAATGCGTGCTGGACCGTTCGGATTCACTTCTAAAGACTGATTTGTGTGAAACTGGGTCATGGGCAGATACGTCAATACAATGCGAACATGCGTGCGGTGGCCTAGCAGCTCTCGAGTTGTAAAAATCAGCTGTGTCCGTCCAGTGTTTTTTGTGATTAATTTTTGTTAGTTGCAGGGAATGCAGATTATTACAGTGACAGTGAGTTTCAAGTTGTAATTTAATTAGTATTTCGGAGATAATTGACATATACCCCTAATAACTATCGTTGCGTAATTGAATATGGATGGTTTTTAAATTAAGAGGGGAAGAAGTTAAATAGTAGGCGTACATATTCATTTTAAGTAGCAGCACGCCTAGCTTGCAATACCAGGATACGCCACTGCATCCCACATTTGCTATTTCATCGGTTTTGATTACTCGCGACTGGTATCATAGAGAACCAACTTTGTTCTTTCATCGGTGGTAAAAGAAATTCTTATTACTGAGTCCCCCACCTGGCATTAGCTTTTGAAGTCCACATTGTTTCGTGATAAATCTCGTGAAACACATCTGGTTTCATCAAAATCAGACACCTGGGCATGGTACAATTTCTGTGGACTATTGTTAACTTTGAAGCAAGCGCAGCTGACACAAAAGGTTCGTTTCTTTATTGCCCGGCCACTGTCCATACAAGCGACGGGTCACCACATTGGGACAAATGGCGCTGGAGTAGCCACCTTACAAAGGGACTTGTTAGCATGCTGGCGACCATAGACGGCGAGACAGTTAGTGGACAGGGAAGTTTGTCCAGCTGGCCAATCAGCAAACACCGTGCAGTATGACAAAGACTAATAGGCAATGCAAACAAAAGTTAGTAGCGGATAACCCAACTCACTTCAGCCTGTGTCACGCGTTGACAGGGGGAGCAACCAGATGGCCTCTTAGCTGTTGGGGAGAGGCGGAGTTTCACGTCCCAGTCAAGATTTCGTAACATATGGGCGTCTTAGGAATATGTACCGCGCAGTTCGTTAGAGAGTGCAGTCCAGCTTTTTCAACATTGTGGTGTAGAGAGAAATCCAGAAAGCATAGTCTGCAATTAATTCAGTGTGGATAAAATATTTCATATCTGTGTGTATTGTGTTCTTAAAGGATTTTGCGAAGGGAAAAGAAGGTTAGTAGATCTTATAAAGATTATTAATACTTTTTTTTATTATTCTTTATCCATCTTAACCTCACAGCTAAATGTGCGAAAGATAGTTTTTCAATAATTTCTTCTCATTCATTCATAACCCTCCACTCCCAAAGGAGCATAGGCCTTCAACAAACACATGCCAAGTCCTCCTGTCACGTGCCATCATCTCAAGTTCTTTACACGTTTTCCTCATCATTTTCACCTCTGTTTCCAGCTCTCTTCTCCATGTGCTTCTTGGTCTACCTCTGCCTCTCTTGCCCTGGGGGTTCCAGAACAAGGACTGCCTTGTAATACTATCAGCAGGTTTCCTCAGTGTGTGTCCTATCTATCGCCATCGTCTCCTTCTCATCTCTTGTTCCACCAGCACTTGTCTAGTTCTTGTCATCAGTTTAACGTTGGTAACCTTGTCATACCATTTCAGTCCCTCTATTCTACGCAAGCACCCATTTATGACAGTCTGTAGCTTTTTGGTAGTTGTCTTTGTTGTTCCCCATGTCTCAGAGCCATACAATAGGACTGACTTCACATTTGAGTTGAAGATTCTTATTTTTGTGTTGGATCCGATTTCTCTTGATCTCCATATATTTCCCAATGCAATGAAAGCTCCTCTTGCTTTTTGTATTCTTAGTTTGATATCACTGTCTGTCCCTCCAACTTTGTCTACATTGCTGCCAAGATATGTGTACGATTCTACATCTTGTATTGGTATTTCATCAAGTTCAACCCTGTTATCATTACCTGCATTTATTCTCATTATTTTTGTCTTTTCCCTGTGTATTTTCAGACCCAATTGCTGTGACCTCTCATCTAGTGTTTTCAATTTGTCCTGCATTTGATTACGGTTATGGGACAGAAGAGCCAAGTCATGAGCAAAATCCAGATCAATCAACTGCTTTGTCAGAGTCCACTGGATTCCATTTCCGTTTTGTGTTGTCGATGATCTCATTACCCAGTCTATTGCTAGTAAGAAAAGAAATGGAGACAAGAGGCATCCCTGTCGCACTCCTGTTCTTATTCCAAACGGTTCTGTAAGCTGTCCTTCGTGAAGAACTCTGCATGTCATGTCTTCATATGTTTTCTTTATTAAATTAATGATCTTCAGGGGAACTCCATAATGCCACATCAATTTCCAAAATGATTCTGTCTACACTGTCAAATTTTTTTTCGTAGTCCACAAATCCGATGTATAGTGGTGAATTCCATTCCAGACTTTGTTCAACTATTATTCTCAAAGTGGCTGTCTGGTCTGTACATGATCTGTTTTGTCGAAAACATGCTTGTTCATCTCAGTTTCTTGTCTATGGACTCTTTTAATCTCTCAAGAATAATCCTGTTTAATACTTTTCCTGGCACTGATAGTAACATTATTTCTCTATATTTTGTGCACTCTTGTAAATTTCCCTTCTTTGGCAACTTAACCAGATATCCTTCCTTCCATTCTGCTGGTATCTCTTCCTTTTCCCAGACTTTACCAAGTAATTTATATAACATCTCTGTAGCAGTGTCGATATCTGCAGAAGCAGAATTCTTCTCATAAATGATTAATAAAATCAGAAGATTTTCCTCTAAGATGATAGGCTGATAGGAAGTAATTAATAGTTCATACTTCACCTTCATCTAGCTTGTTGAATCATCATCATAGTCTTCCATACGCACACACTCTCATGCACAATATATTTAACATCATTAGAATCGAACTCATAGAGATCAATAGTGAGAAGTAGAATAAATGAAAGTCACCCAGTGATATTACGTGTGAAAACTTACGGAGACTTTTGTGTGTCTTCAGTCCATCAGAAGTCTGAGTCTACACGCTACGTGTCTGACGTCTAATCAGAAATAAGTTATCAAACGGACATTTGGATAGCAGAACTCGCCATAGGACATTCTTCGTTCCTCGCTTAAAAAGGAATTTTTCTCGCCCACGATCAAGAAGGTGGACGCAGCATTTTTCTTCACGTTCAATACATGTTTAAATCAAAGTCAAATCACTCGAAAGCTTACTACATTAGTCAATCTAAAGCTCACAGTTGATTGCTTATTCAAATATCAAGTTCAGTTCCATCGAAAGCTTACTACAGGAGTCAAGCTAAAATTCACAGTTGATTACTCATATCAGGTTCAGCTCCATCGGAAGCTTACCATCGGAAGTCAAGCTAAAGAGATCTAAAGTTGAATCTCATATTTATACAAAGTGCAACACACTCTTAAGCACATTCTACGAAGCAGACTCCACAGTTAAATCCAGTGCAGCTTTCTTCAAGTATATTTCATGAATCACGAGTACATACTCAAGGTAATGAGTCTACATAGCCAGAACTTTTCGTGAAGATATCCAGTCTGGCCAATACCCTTCGGAGAGTAGACAACAGTTTCATACGACAACTGTTAACTGTTGATCAACGCTACAGTGATATACTCAAACAGTGAAGGATTGTATATCGTCAACGTTCTCTGTACGACAAAAGTTTTCATCAGAACGTCCTCGACTTAGAGATACCCCACTCGAAATAACTTATTACAACTTGGGACATTCTATGAATACATGTGAATCATCCTATCCGGGAGAAGCATTTAGATACACATAGACTGTGTAGATAACTCACCATTTTGGTAACATGTATCATATCACATCATCATCATTTCGTTTTACACAAGCTCATTCTTAATTCATTCATTCATAACCCTCCACTCCCAAAGGAACATAGGCCTTCAACAAACACATGCCAAGTCCTCCTGTCACGTGTCATCATCTCAAGTTCTTTCCACGTTCTCCTTATCATCTTCACCTCTGTTTCCAGCTCTCTTCTCCATGTGCATCTCTTGCCCTGGGGGTTCCAGAACAAGGACTGTGTAACAATATCGATATGCCACCACTGTAAAAAGGTTGACACAGGGTGTTGGTTGAGGTGGTTGGAAGCGGCTTGTTGTGTGTCATTGTTCAGAGTGGTCTGGTAAAGGACGTGGTGTGTGAGTGTGTAGACAAATTAGTAGACGCGAATGGGTGTAGTTCTAATGCAATGCAGTGAGGATCACACACACCAAAGTACACATATGGAATTCAAGGAATGTCGACACGGCTGTGTACAGTTCCAACGATTAATACATCACAGTAACGTAGACATCACAATACACTGTTGACGGCACATTGTTCAAGCATATCATGCATAATCAAATAATATAGTTCACCATCCAATTCAATAAAGACTCTATCAAAATAAGGCCGCATAATCAGCGGGCTCCAAGTATATAATAATCTCTATGTTTCATCTATCAATAAGGCATATCAGTCTCTGCCAAAATAAGGCCGCATAATCAGCGGGCTCCAAGTATATAATAATCTCTTCTGTCTTCTCATCGACTACACAGGGCGTGTAAATCTTGCTACAGAAATAGCTTAAAATTCCTTTACCTGTACTGCTGTCCAGGAATAAACACAAACACATTTTTCACATCCTTGGCTTATAGAACATGCCAGAATTATCACTGGGGAAAACTCAGCCATTTCTTAACACACAAAAAGGCTCCATTCCCCGTGGACACAGACATAGAGAATCGCTGCGCTCCTCTCAGCTTAAGAAAAACCAGCCCGACTGTCACCAGATACAGTCTCCGGACCCGCCAAAAACCTGGCGCATGCGCGAATAAATCGCGCGACGTGAGATAGTTCACAACAGGAATGTACTGGAAACTGTTCTAAGAAAATCTACGGACAGAACCTTATATGGGCAATGTAGCTAGACAAGAGCAAATCCAAAGGGAGATAACAACTAAATCAGTTCAGTACCAAAAAAATAATACAGTCAGTAATATCCATTTGACCATAAAAAATACACATACCTATATTAAACGAACAGACCTTAACAGTCTACCGCACCCCCCGGGGAAAAAATGATAACATCATTTTTTTTGAAAAAATACATCGAATCGAAGAAATGAATGAGGGCGGTAGCATACAAATATCCACACTAAAGTCTATACTGTATAAAGTTATAAGCACAAAACGTAATAAGAGTAACCACAAGGAATGTAGATAGAACGCAATGATAACATAAGAGAAAGTATAAAAGTGAGGAGTTAACAAAGACAAGATGGGATACAAGAGAAAAGGTAAAGATGAAGGGAAGCAATGCCCTAAGAATGAAGAAGATAACACAATGACATGGTAATCAAATGCATGGCATCATAGAAATATAATACCTACATGACAACATGTCTGGCAATGATAAATTATAAAAATAGAGGTGTCATTACCATATTATACTTACAACATAGTAACATATAATAGTATCATAACACTAACATATTATACCACATCATACTATACTATCTTTTATCATAATATCGTATACAAATGTACAATAATGCAAGCTAATTAGTAAGTACAAATAAAAATAACTTCAGAAGTCCCGAACATTCTGTATACAAGAAGGCACCACGGATATCTAAAGTAGTGTCAAATCTTGAACTATCCGGCAAACTTTTGAGACTCTCCATATAACGGCACTACCAACGGGCTGATCACCCGTTTGCCAGTCACTTTGATTACGGAAACAACAGCAAACGGATTGATTTGTCGTTGCCCTAAAGACGCCATTAGGCGTGATGGAAACAACGGCAAAGAAAATCTATTCGCTGTTGCCCTTAAGACGCCACTAGGCGTAATGGCCACTGACTGCTTTGCCGGTCGTTGGCTAAGGACGGAAGAAGAAGAAGAATATAACGGCACTGACTCGCTGGGAAAGCTTACGCTGTGAAACAATACAAATGAGAATCTCTGTTTGACAACCGTAGGATTTAATAATATACAATAGTTAATTTAAATCTCTACTTATGAAATGTGGCCATGTAAATTTTTGGCCTTTATATGGTGATAATCAAACCTTCTTCCGTTACACTAGAGACGGTACTCGAGGAAGTAATACAAACTGTTTACCATAATATATTAAAAAGAGTCAAGCAAATGTAATAACAGACTGCTAATGTATAACAGTGTTATGGGTATATAACAAACCCCGCTATGTATAAGAAACTACATGCATGAGAGTCAAGTAGAATTCTGTGGGCATCGAGACAGTATGTCTGCCATAACATTATCCGTACTACGAATAGCTCATACAGAAAGGTGAAAAGGTTGAAGAGGTGATCTTGAACTCTTCAAGTCTTTACTCTGTATAGAAGTGAGGGCTTTTTGGTCGGTTTCCACAATGAAATGGGCGCCAAGAAGGAATCTCTGAAGTTTAAGTATCGCCCAGACCATAGCCAATAATTCTCGGTCTAGTACCGAGTAATTCCGTTCTGCTGCATTCAGCTTTCTAGAGACATACATTACCGGATGCAGAGTTTCATCATACTCCTGCATCAATGCGGCCCCAATCCCTGTGGATGAGGTGTCGCTGCGAAGAACGAAAGTCTTACTTGCAATAGGTAGTCTTAAGATAGGATAAGATGAAAATAGTGTTTTAATGTTATCTAATGAAGATTGGCATTCTGGGGACCAACGTACCATATTAGGTGACCCCTTCTTCATTAGAGTTGAGAGAGGTGCAGTGATAGACGATAGGTTTGGAACAAATCTTCCATAGAATTGTATTAAACCTAAGAGACTACGGACTTGCTTTTTCGTCTTAGGCGTAGTGATGTTCAAAATTTTTGAAGTGTTATGGTCCTCCGTCCGTAAGAGACCATGACCAATACGGTGACCCAAAAAAGAAATCTCACTAAATCCAATATAGGCTTTGGATGGTTTGGCTGTCAGATTATGAAAGCGTAGAGTAGATAACAGTTCATATAGACCCAAAAAGTGATCTTCCCAAGAATCACTAAAAAGACAAATATCGTCCAAGTACGCAATAACATCCGAATGATGTGAAAGGATATGACGCATCATGCGTACAAAAGTAGCTGGGGCATTCATAAGGCCAAAAGGCATGAAGTTCCATTGTAACAAACCCCTAGGTGTTGAGAAAGCAGTAAGAGGTTTGGCGCGTTCGGTAAGAGGAACTTGCCAATAACCTTTGCACAAGTCGCATTTGGTAAAGTATCAAGAATTTGAAAGTTTAGTAAGTAGCTCTTCCAATAAAGGCATAGGTTCAGCATCAAATTTCGTCACCTGGTTTAGTTTGCGATAGTCGACGCAAAGACGTATGTTATTGTTTTTTTTTCTGACAATAACCATAGACGAAGAGTATGCCAAAGTATATGGTTCAATTATTTTTAATTGAATCATTTCATCCAATTCTTTCTCGACTTGTGCTTGAAAGTGCAATGGAATAGGATAAGGACGGACTCTGATAGGGTTGTAATCGGTAAGTATTATGTCATATGAAATAATTGATGTTTGTCCAGGAATGTCCGTAAGCACGTCCTTAAAAATTTGTAACATAGAGGAGACTTGTCTCTGTTGTTCAGCAGATAACTCTGAAGAGATAGATACATCTTCCCATGATTCCATAGAATGTAGTGGGATAACCGGAAGAGGGAGGTTCACATCGGAAAAGGTAGCCTCTTCCTCCTGAATTACCGACAGAGATATGTAATGACCATGCGGTACCACTGGATCGTCTGTCACTTGAAAAACAGGTTGTAGGTAATCAGGTCTATCATAAAATTCTGTCAACATATTAATATGGAAGGTTTTATGCTTTCCATCCACATCGACGACATAGTCGACATCAGAAATTCTAGAGATGGCAGCATAAGGACCCTTCCGTGAGATAAGAAGTCTGTTTTCCTTACAAGGGAGTAATACCAATGCTTTGTCACCGGGACAAAGTTGACGTAAACGTCTATTTTTATTTGCGAATTTCCTCGCCTTCTCCTTAGCAAATTCAGATGCAGAGGTAGCTAACCTACATGCTTCGATAATCTTCTGCCTTAGAGCAATGACATATTCGTATGAGGATTGTGTGTCATCGCTGATGATCTCAGCAGTTATAAGGTCGTGGAGCAAGACATGGGACCGTGCGGTTGTGCACCAAAGACGAGCTCGAATGGAGAAAACCCCATGTGCTCATTAGGGACCTCCCTATACGCAAAAAGGGCAGCAGGTAAAACCCTGTCCCAATCCTGAGGATTGTCCTCAGTTATCTTCTCAAGTGAATTCTTGAGCGTTCTATTCAGACGCTCAACTAATCCGTTTGACATAGGATGATAGATACTGCTTAAAGACCTTTTAATACGGAGTGTAGACATGACCTGTGTCATAGTGTCTGATACTAATTGAGTCCCGTGATCTGATAAGATTTCTTTGGGAAATCCTAAACGTGAGAATATTAGCCAAAGGGCATCTGCAATATCAGCAGTAGAAATGCTCTTGAAAGGTATAGCCTCTGGCCAACGTGTACACATGTCAATGCATGTCAGGATAAACTGATGTCCTCTGGCAGATTTAATTTTTAAAGGACCAATAATATCTATTGCCATCTTCTGAAAAGGGCGAATAGGAATATCCGCAGCCTGAATAGGTGCAGCATGGCGTGGACCTCACGACTTAACTTCCTGACATATCTTGCAGGAGCGACAATAAATTCGTATATCTTTATTTACGCCTGGCCAAAAGAAGGAAGCAAGAACCCTCGATTTAGTATCGGAAAATCCCATATGACCAGCACACTGAGAGTCGTGGGCATGTTGCAGAATATGAACTCTCATCTCAATAGGTACCAGAATTTGTGAATGTATGGACGAAGAAGAATCTCGTACCATACGTACTATACTCCATTCTTTATTGCGAACCATGATCTAAGATTTATGTCATAATTTGCAACCTCAACTTTGACTAGGAGAAAGATTTTTTGCAATGAAGTATCATTTCTTTGTAGCTTGACATAGGACTCATGTGAGATCACGGAGTGGAAATTCGGATTAAATACTTCATTAACTTTGCTAGATGGCGTCTGAGAAATATTTTGAGCTGGTGCTCTTGTAGTGACTGCATAAGCAGCATGAGTGTTTTGTTCTTCCCAAACAGCAATTTGCTGCAGGGTACATTCTTTGATTCCGTGTATACGTCCGACGATAAGGTCCGCAATGGGATTCGGGAGCAAACATGAGTGGACCTGTCCCGTAAAAAAGGGAGTAGCTATATGGATAATAGCAGTCGGATACTTTTCAAGAGTTCCCCCAAATGTGACACATTTCACCATCTTTCCAGTGGCACAAGAAGGATATATGAGAGATTGCTTAAACCCAACAGTTGTGCATCCAGAATAAAAAAGCAATGAGACTGGATCATTATTCACGAAACCTTTATGTAGGATAAGAGACCCTCTTCCGTCACGCGCAACTGCTGCCAGAAGAGCGGGTAGAGGATGATCGCATCTCAAGGTAGATATAGTAGTAGGTTCGAACAAGGTTGTGCACTCCGGGCACTGAGATGCTCTCTCAAAATCGAAAGCAGAGCAAGCGATAGCACTAGAGGTACCATTATTATTGTTCACTTGATTACCAACTCCTTGTGACTCTTGTTGAGCAGAGTTAGCATGGTGACATGATCTGTTATTGTTATCTTGCGATCTACCGCGACTATTATTTCTTTTGAAATCATTGTTACTTGTTCTACTGAAACTATTGTTCTGATTTGAACCCCAGTTTCCATAGTTGCGATTATCATTTCCTCTTTGTTCAGAATATCTATTAAATGGGTTTTGTTGTCTCCGTGAAAAATTATTATAGGCCTGATAGTTTCAATTGAAGCTACCCCTAAGAAAATTTCCATAATTGTTGGAACTAAAATTTTGAGGACAACTAGATTGCCTCCAGTTCCTTGAAGAAGAATCATTATGCGAAGGACCTCCTTGGTTCTGTCCAAAATTATGATTACTCCTTCTATCAAAATTGCGCTGAGCACCTTGAAATTTACGACCAAAATTAGGACCATATGGTGCTGCTGAAGCCACAGGTAAACTTTCTTTGACTTTAGAATTACTAACAGTTACATCTGGGTGCGCAGTGACATATTGGCAACAATATTGTTTCATATCTTTTAAGTTCTTAGGCTTACGCTCATGTAAAAAGGCAAGAAAAGACTCATTAACTGATGACATGACTTTGTCACGAAGCAGTAAGTCCATAAGGGCTTCATATGTTTGACAGTTCAACCCAACGTGAAAACGTAAGACGTATCTTTGAAATAAAATCTGAAAACTCTACTCCAGTCTCTGGTAACATAGTCTTAAAGAGAAGACGATACCCGTCTTCATTAAGTTGATATTTCTTTAATAAGGCTGCTCTGACAACATCATAATTATTCCTGTCAGGCCCCTCTATCATACTTATAGTAGTCATTGCTTCACCTTTAAGTATTTCCATCAGTTGTGCAACATATTGAGACTTATCTACTTTATGAGATTCGCATGAAAGTTCAAATCTATTTAGATAGAACGATATATCGTCACAGGTAGAGTTGAAAGCAGGTAATTTGACCTTATAAGAACTAGCATTTGTCTTATTTGAAGTTGTTTGATTATTTGAATCATTTTGCGAATTACCCATATTCGCCAACTTTTATTTCTCCAACTCCAAAGCTAAGAATCTTTCATCATGTAGCATTTTCTTCTCCTCCGTTTCTCTTTCTTATTTCTTTTGTTCCATTTCCCATTGGAATTTTCTCTCATCTGCTTCTCTTTCTATTTTCTATCTTTTTTCTTAAGCCTTTTGCACCTTGCCATATTCCGCAAGTGCGAATTCCTCTAATTTCTCTCCAGTCTTACCAAGGGCTTTCCCTTGCTCAATAAAGTAATCTAACGTAGACATTATGTCTAATTATGAGATCAATACCTTGTATAGATCACTCAGTCCCAACTTATTGGGTGACAAGTCTTTTGTCAAGAACTTGTATAATTAATTTAAATTTCAATAATACAATAAATTATCAATCTACTTATTGTGCATATAGTAATGACAGTGTATTATAACAATGAATAATAATAACTGGCAAGACAAAGCATCAAGGACAAACAACAACGTTCGCAGGAATAAAAAGAACAAAAAAGCAGAACTAAAGGGAAATGTTACAAAACTTGTAATGACAGCTGCGAATATCACGATAACACAATAACAACACAGTGTATAAACGAAAAGGTGTAAAGAAATAAATGATAGAAAAGGGGAGGCTGACAAATACGAACAAATTATCCAAAACTAAAAAACGGAGAAAAATAGACGAAAACGACACTAACACATCTCGTCACAGCTAAACAATAAATAAACAAATAGTCACTAAAGAACGCTGTCGTAGACTCTCGGTAAAGTGGGATATTCTATGACAGTCTCCGCCCAACCAAACCCGCTGAAAAAGAACATATGTAACATAAAAACGAAGAATATATAAATAGCCTATATATATGATGAAGGTTCAACTACCACATACAAAGGCACAGTTTACAAACATTAACGGCCACTTATCTTTTAAGATGAAAACTCCTGGCCTCCTGGATAGCAGCAGGGATGTACAATACTACACAGTCCACGGAATAGAGGATCCACCGCTGAAGGGTATAGGAACTCTGAGACTCGAGGAACAGTTATATTTCACCACTAGATCCTTGACGTGTTAAACTTGCTTGTAATAAGTCGGATCGGCAACATTGTAACTCGACTTGAAAGAACTGTGCACGAAACAAGGACTGATTTCCACTGTTATAAGGTGTTGAAAAAAACTTTCGGGTAATGCCGGGTACTTCCAGATAATAGTGAAAACACCGCTGTTGATGAAAGCCCCATCAAGCTGGCTTCTTCTTCTTCTTGCAATCGCATCTTTGATGATTACACCGTCAGACGAGTTCTCATGATGAATTCGACTGTTGTTTGAAGTTCCTCTTTAACTCCATATAGCTTTGAGTTTAGTGTTGAGTCATTGGGCCAGTATATCTTTCTTAACTGGTCATACAGAGGACAGTCCTGTAGAACATCAAGCTGGCAAACCACTGTAAAAATATCGATATGCCACCACTGTAAAAAGGTTGACACAGGGTGTTGGTTGAGGTGGTTGGAAGCGGCTTGTTGTGTGTCGTTGTTCAGAATGGTCTGGTAAAGGACGTGGTGTGTGAGTGTGTAGACAAATTAGTAGACGCGAATGGGTGTAGTTCTAATGCAATGCAGTGATGATCACACACACCAAAGTACACATATGGAATTCAAGGAATGTCGACACGGCTGTGTACAGTTCCAACGATTTAATACATCACAGTAACGTAGACATCACAATACACTGTTGACGGCACATTGTTCAAGCATATCATGCATAATCAGATAATATAGTTCACCATCCAATTCAATAAAGACTCTACCAAAATAAAGCCGCATAATCAGCGGGCTCCAAGTATATAATAATCTCTATGTTTCATCTATCAATAAGGCATATCAGTCTCTGCCAAAATAAGGCCGCGTAATCAGCGGGCTCCAAGTATATAATAATCTCTTCTGTCTTCTCATCGAGGACACAGGGCATGTAAATCTTGCTACAGAAATAGCTTAAAATTCCTTTACCTGTACTTCTGTCCAGGAATAAACACAAACACATTTTTCACATCCTTGGCTTATAGAACAAGCCAGAATTATCACTGGGGAAAAACTCAGCCATTTCTTAACACACAAAAAGGCTCCATTCCCCGTGGACACAGACATAGAGAATTGCTGCGCTCCTCTCAGCTTAAGAAAAACCAGCACAACTGTCACCAGATACAGTCTCCGGACCCGACAAAAAACCTGGCGCATGCGCGAATAAATCGCGTGACGTGAGATAGTTCACAACAGGAATGTACTGGAGACTGTTCTAAGAAAATCTACGGACAGAACCTTATATGGACAATTTAGCTAGACAACAGCAAACACAAAGGGAGATAACAACTAAATCAGTTCAGTACCAAAAAAATAATACTTACTTAGTCGTTCCCCTTCTACCGTGAGGTGTAGAGGTTTGGAAGAGAGAGCGCCAGACTATTCTATCAGCTGTCTTCTTCCTGGCCTGGTTCCATTCTAGTCTTCGGTCCTTCAAAGATTGTCTAATGTTGTCCTCCCAACGGACTCTGGGTCGTGCTGGAGGTCTGGATCCCTGGCTCTTTGTTTCCCATGCTTGTCGTGGTAGCCGATCTTCTCCCATTCTGCAGAAATGGCCAAACCATCTTAGTTGGGACTGTTCTATTTGGGTCTGCAGCGGGTGGGATTTTAGGCCTTGACGTATCGTCTGGTTGCGGACCATGTCTCTTCTTGTTACTTCAACCACCTTCCTCAGATACCTCATTTCTGAGGTTTGGATCTGGCTTTGGTGGGTTGTAGTCATTGCCCATGACTCGCATCCATATGTCAAGACTGGGAAATAGGTGGAGCGGTATACAGCCATCTTCGTTTTCTTACCAACCTCTTTCTTGCTGAGGAATCCTCGATTTATGGCCTGATAGAGTCTCCCAGCCGCTGCTTTTCGAGTGGCCATCTCTTCTTTGATGCCCCCCTTTCGGTCTATAATAGCTCCGAGATATTTAAAGTGGTCGACCTGCTCCAGGACCTGTTCTCCCAACTTATTCTGATGTTTTCTTTCTTCTCGTGATATCACCATGGATTTTGTTTTAGAGCTGCTTATGACAATCCCTCCCCAAAAAAAAAAAAAAAAAAAAAAAAAAAATACAGTCAGTAATATCCCTTTGACCATAAAAAATACGCATACCTAGATTAAACGAACAGACCTTAACAGACTGCCTTGTAATCTTCGTGTCTACCCCTTTCCACTTTGTTTCACACATTCCCAGAACCTCGATTTTATATTCCCTCATCTCTGCTGCTATTTGTGCCACTTTCCCTTGTTCGTTTAATGTCCGAACATTCCAGGTGCCAAATCTGGAAGCTCTCCTAGAAGAAAGAAGGTTAGTCAGGAAAACAGACTCCTTTCGGCTTTCTCTGTGTTGCATCATACGCCTCCCTGCGAGAGGATCTTCCCCTGTCTTTTTCATTCTTAATTAACTACAATATTAATATCTCATCTGTGAGCTTTGTATGAATCGTCTTTTACCATCATCACGTTCTAAGCACTACTAACCCTATATGTGTAGATATTTACTTCATAAACCCAATAATCGTTTGATCATTATCTAGTTTGTTAATGTATCACTCGTGCTGTCGGTGTTAAATATTTATATATACAGGGGAATTTCCACACTCAGATGAGGTTGGTTGGCCATTTCTGTTACTGGATCTAAGTGCAGAATCTAAGGTCGTGGAGAAACAGAACTCTTTCCATAATTAACTAGAAAACACTGTTCAGAGGAAAGCATTCGCATTCCCTTCTTCTAGTCCCTATCTCGAATAGGTCTTTAATTCTTTCTTTACGAGCCAATTTCAGGAGACCTTGTACCTAATATCTCATAAACTATTCATGGCGAAAACTACTGTCGTAGTTGCCCCAATACGCACCACAGTTTTTCAGTGTTATTTAGAGCCAATCCTGACACACGGGAGTGAATCATGGACAATTAGTAAACGCGAAGGAGAAGAGCTAGAGTCCTTAGAGATTTGGTTTTACAGAAGAATGTAAAAAATATCATGGACAGCCAAAAAGAGTAATGAGAATGACCTGAAAGAGGCCAATGCGCAAAGGAAACTTATTTCACAAGTTAGAAAGAAGCAATCCACTTTTTTGGGGCATGTTATGAGAAGAGGTAAGCTGGAATATATCGTAACAACAGGTAAGATTGAAGGAAAAAGAGATAGGGGGAGACAAAGAGAGCAAATACTGGACAGTTTGACATTGTGGCATGGAAAGAAGTCAATAGCAGAATTGATACGTTGTAATGGAGACAAACACCATCAGCAACCAAGAACTACTTATTCGGAGTAACCAGGAGGACATGAACACCATCATAGCTGGCAGACGCTGGAGTTGGGTTGGCCACGTCCTCAGAATGGACCTTGATACCATCACAAGAACAGCTATGCTATGGACCCCCGAGGGAAAGCGAAAGAGTGGCCGACCAAAAACAACTTGGTGGAGAACTGTGGAAGCTGAGATGCAAAGAATGAACCACAGTTGGGGCACTGTACGAAGGATGGCTGCCGACCGAGCAAAGTGGAATCAATTTGTTGCTGCCCTACAAGACGCCACCAGGCGGGATGGCCGCTGACTGCTTTGACGGTTGGTGGTTATGGATCAAAGAAGAAGAATGGAGACAGGAAGTTGTGGAGAGACATGATCTCCTACGCCACTAGGCATGATATTTGAAGAAGAAGAAGATACCGTAATTAACAAAGCAGATTTCATGTGCTAGTTTATTAACGCATTGTACGTCTGATTGAATCAAAGGTGTCGCCTTTATGGAAAATAAAAGCACAGAAGGAACGTAAATAATCGGGAAGGAGTTAGTTACCAGTCATGATGCAAATGTCAGAACTAATGAAGTCAGATTGTCCGTCATCGCTTTTCATTACATATGAAACTCTGCCCTGTAGAATAAAAAATCAGCTTGTTTAGTAGTTCTCACGTTACTGCATAACTGCAAATTTCTTTCCGTTGTTTGTTTAATTGTGTCTTTCCTTCCCATTCCTATTTGTTCAAATGTTTTCTTGAAGAGCTAGTGCAGTGGTCGGCAACCGGTCGATCGAAGGGGATTATTTAGTAGATTTCTAGGTCGCTCATGGGAGAAAAATCATTCTCACCCCCCAGCAAATTGCGGATTGCCCTTTGCTGTAACTTTTAAAATTTCTAAATGCTCTGAAAATAGAAAACAGATATGCATTTAACAAGGTAGATCTTTAGAGGGTTCTAAAGTAGATTCTCACAGCTCTTGGGTTGCCGACCGCTGAGCTGGTGTAGCGTCCCTGTAGTGGAGGAATTAATGACTTTCGTGGCCGCTAAATGGATTCCCTCTGGAAATGCCACTTTTCAAAAATGGTATGCCTGTTTGAACTTGATATTAGCTGGTGGTACAATCTTAATAGTAAAAAGTTAAAGGGAGTTGTAGGGAATGATTGATACAATTGTAATAGAAAGCGAAAATAAAGGCCATAGCCTTAATAGCAAAAGAGACAGAAGTATAGGTCATTTCAAAGAAAGTTACTGCTCCAGAATGCAATATAAAAGTAAATGGAACATTTTAAAAACAAGTCAATAGATTCAAATACCTCGACACGTTATAAAACCGGATGAAAAATGCACTTAAGAAGTGAAGAGTAGAACAGTCCAAGCAAAAGCAGCGTTCCGTAAAATGAATAGTATTTTATACAGCAGCCCTTTGTCAATTGAAGTAAGAAAGAGAGTTCTTCAGTGTTATGTAGAATGATGTTGTGCGAGTCAGCAGATGGAGTAGTATATCCATTTAGCCCACACTGGAAGGAAGCGGAAAGTGGATGAAGCTATTGGTGCTGCACAAGCAGCGCTCAAGCTGAGGGAGGTAATCGGATACATATAGATGAATAGCCGGGGATTTGGCCATGGTGACATCCGCTGGTAGTCCAAGGCATCAAACAGGGAACCCGGAGACATGGTAATTCAGGAAATTAGAGCAGCTGGTTTTGATAAGATGATGCAAAAGATGGTGCAGCAGGCCCAACAAGGCCAATGGACTACATGGGAAGGAGCCCTGCAGAGGTTCTTGACATGGAATGATATATGTCATATTGCACCTCTTAGACTCGGCTTAATTATTAGATCAATCTGTGATCTCCTGGGATCGTCTGCAAACCTGGTGAGACGGCGAAAGTCGGATGTTGCTCAGTGCCCCCTGTGCCATGAACGGCAGACACTTGAACATGTGCTCTCAGCTTGCAAGGTGTCGTTAGGGTAAGGGAGATACACATGGCGCCACAATAGAGTACTACATGAGCTGGCTGCCACAGTAAACCTAGCAAGGGTGAAGACGAACAGCAAAGTGAGACCGAGTACCACAAATACATACTTTCTGAGAAAGGAAAGTCAGCACATCCCAAACCAAGTAGCAGTTTATCATCTCTTCTTGACTGTGCACATGATTGGGAGATGGCAGTAGATCTACCTGGGCTATGGGGCATATCTAGAAAGTATCAGAAGATCTCGAAAACGACCAGATATAGTGCTGCATTCTACATCATTGTACCAGATTATAATGATTGAGCTGACCGGGCCATTAGAAACCAGATTGGACGTGCAACACTTGTTCAAAGTGGCCAATTATACTGATCTAGCCACGGACTTGAGACACGACGGGTTCACTGCAAGGGTCATGGCTGTTGAAGTAGGTGCAAGAAGTCTAGTGGTTGCCTCAGTGTATGATCTACTGAAACTGTTGGGTTTGAAAGAACAGTCTTCTTCTTCCTCTTCTTCCTCGTTCGCCCTGAAAAGGACGGTGGTTGCGTTGTGTCTGTTTACGCCTAAGCTGTGATATCTGCACCTTTCGGTCGACACATCCGACTTCAGCACGGCATTTTTTAGGGACCGGGTTTGCCTTCCCATTGCGATCCGCACTCGCTCAGCCAGACTGCACTGCTGCAGACTGTTTCCAGGACCACCACGTGGAGGTGGAGTGCGGTCTTGACCAGCTCTGGTTCGCTGGTCCTGATGCAAGCAGTACAGCTATGGGTCGCTGACTGCATTCACTATTGCTGCATCTTGGGGTCCCGAAAGAACAGTCAAGAACAAAGGCACTTAAGAGGCTCAGTGAAACTGCGGAAAGGGCATCATGCTGGCTGTGGAACATACGTAACATGCAATGGAATTCGGGACAGTAATTTATTTTTTCAACATAGGAGTTACTTTCATAATTGCCTCCAGCTGGCAGAACAGAGGAGTGAAGCTGAAAGATGCAACCAAGGTGGAGTGGGTTAAATTATTTGCACAAGACAACAGGAGGCTGACACTTAGCAGTCATGACACAAGTCCCCCCAACTTTAGAGTGTAAAAGAGATTAAGGGGCCAAAACACTTGATCGACGGGAGGACAACTTCTGATGATCAGATTGCAACCTGTTGTCTCGCTCTGTATAGAGTTACCTATCACAGAACCAGTCCTGACATATGAAAGTGAGTCGTGGACATTTAGTAAACAAGTAGGAAAAGATCTAGAAGCCACATATATGTGGGTTAACAGAATAATGTTAAAAATATAAAAGAACGGCCAAAAAAGTAATAAGGATGTCCTGAAATAGGCAAATGCGCAAAGGAAGCTTATTCCTCACGTAAGAAGGTAGCAATACACTTTCTTTGGGCATGTCATGACAAGAAGAGAGCTGGAATATATCGCGACAACAGAAAAGGCTCAAGGAACATGAGATAGAGGACAACAAAGAGAGAATATACTGGACAGTCTGATATCATGGTATGGAAAGATGTCAACAACAGAACTTCTTCTTCTTCGTACACTCTCAGACGTCCACTTGAATGTTCTCAAAGAAAGCAGTAGTCAGTTTGAGGCTATTTGAATCCCCGTAAAGCTTTTCCACGAAAGGAGCTGGCGTCGGCCATATGCACTTTCTCTGTACCACATGTAAGGGGCAACTTTGAAGCAGATGTTCAGCATTCATTTTATCAGTGCCACAGTTACACTGATCGGTAGTTCCTATCTTTAGCTTGTTGAATAGATGGCATCTCAATCTGTTGTGGCCAGTGCGGAGTCTGAAGATTACCACTTGTTCTCTTCTGTGGAGCTGGTAGTAAGCATCATTCTGTGTGTGCCCTGGATGTTCTACATTCCTTTTGTTTCTGTATCTGATAAAACTCTTTGCCTCCTCAAATATTATGCTTGCATCAGGCTGAGGTAGATGTGAACCTTCTTTTGCCATTATGTCAGCCTCTTCATTTCCGGTGACGTTACAATGAGATGAGATCCATTGGATCACAACACTTTTGAATCGTTGACAAAGTTTGTGGAGCACTATTCTGAGATCATCCAGGTCTGTATTATTTTGGCATTTCAACGTTGCAATTACTGACTATGCATCAGTAAAGAAAGCAACTTGTCTCTCTGCGCTTTCTTCTGTTGCAGTTTTCAAGGCCTCTGCCTCTGAAGTTGCTGGAGAATCGTCCTGTCGCCACTGACAGCCTTTTTTCTGCACCAGTGCTTACGGTCAGAAAGACACCCCCACCTCCATTTTCTGTTGCATTTGTTGCTGATCCATCTGTGTATGCATGGGTCCAGGTGTTGCGTGGATAATGTTTCTCTATGTATTTTGTCGCTATGGATTTTCTATCTGTTGCAGTTTTGCTGTTTTTTCTTTCAATTCCAGGAATGTTTTCTATCATTTTAGGGAAACGATTTTGTTTCCAAACTGGAAGCTTTTGTGCAGTGTAGATGGGTTTAACAGTGGATATTTCATCTATGGATACTGCTCTCAGTTGTGGTTTGGTTGATTCTACAAAATTGCTTCGTTTGAGTCGTTGCCTTCTAAGAGCATTTATTTTATGGCACATTGGGTGACCTGTTAGTCTTTTGCAATTTTCGGCCTGTTGCTGAGCCCTGCAGTCTCTTCTATCTGACATTGGCTGGAGGTATGTAATCTTTTCGAGTTATTTTATAGGTGTTGACTTCATGCCTCCCGTTACAGAACTGATAAACAGTACTGGAGACAAGAAGTTGTGGAGAGACCTGATCCCCTACGCCACCAGGCATGGTACTTGAAGAAGAAGTGATCCCGTGTTTGGTTAGCTTAATTATATTTACATTTTGAGGGTATTTGGTTGGTGTTACGTTGGCCAGGCCTATTTATCTTTAGTATATTTAATAAATATCACCAATTTGGCTTTTTATTGCTCATTCATCTCTGATGTTTTTTCCTCTCTCGTTTCTCATTTGTTTTGCGAATTTGCTGTTACTTTTATAATATTCTAGCGCTGCTAAAAAGTTTCTATAGGAAAACTTGACTGACTTTAACCGTGGCCGCACCGATGAATGGAATGAATTCAATCTTGATAATTGCGGAAAAGCACAGTGGGCTGATCTTCGGTTTCCATGCACGCTGTAGGTACTGAAAACCATTACTATAGCATACATATATCGATTCCTTAAGTATGACCTTGAACTTGTATCGCATATTACACACTTCTAAAATTCATCAATTCTTATAATTTGTCGAAGTATGCAATATAGACATAAAATGTCAATATATATTGCTATAAAATTATGCAATATATACATAACTTCGAATTTTAGATGTTAAAAAGAAATAGGTTCAACATCTTCATGGAAGTGGATCAATATAATCGCAGAGTGAGAGCTGAACTTAAAATAAACAGTCCAGTTACACAGTAATCACTTGGGACTATAATTAACTTGACAACTGTTAATATGAAATCTCCAGAATGCATATATGTAAGAATGTATTCGTATAACATACGTAACATGTAAAAGGAATGACAGGGGAATATGTGTTACGCGAAATACCGAAACGATGAAGTAAATCACGTGACGCCAGCATTGCGGATACGGATACTGCCTCATCTTCTGTTGTTGATCTCTTACAATAGAGCAATGTAACTAATCGAATTGTGCTTTCTTAAATTATATGGGGAAGCATTGCACAATTAATTAAGTTGAATTATTAACTGACGACACCAAGTCATGTTTTTGACTAGAGCTTTGGAAAAAATTCTCGCCGACAAAGAGATTAAAAAGGCGTACCATTCGCAACTGAAAAAAGCCTGTGAAGCAGCTCTAGGTAAGTATAGTCAATAAACTGCGTTAGGCCTACATGATTTTAATGAGCATGATGGGGTTGATGTTTTCCCAGCGTACAGCGAAAAATTTCAAAGGAGGTATTGGTGGCATGAGAGAGCTAGTAGTTAAACATATATGTAACCTTAGCAGCATAAAAAAAACTCCAGTTACAACTAGGCTACAAGACAGTTTGGGTTGAAATGAAGAGCAGGGGCAATCTGTTCGATAGGCCTTATAAAAGAATTCAGAGACGCTGTAAAAAGGGGGTTAGTGTTAGGTTTAGAAATCTTAAACCCTAACCTTAATCCTAACCATAATGACATCTGGTACTTATTTGTATGATGTCAAAGAACATGACCTGCTGTTGTTCATTTCAACCCACAGTTTGTCACTAACAGCACCACCAAAGGCTTAAGTTAAAAAGCAAGGCGACAAAATGTGTACTTGTACAGAATGTAAATTATTTCTAGAAGGGAAGGTATAAAAACAATAGGAGCAATTAAACTATTAGATCTAGTATAAAATCTAGTTTTTGGAAGTCTAACTGAAACCATCACAAGAATTGCAAATCAGCATTCCACGGTATGAAAAACATTCTTACCACACACACACACAAAAACTGTCATTGGCAGCAAGGAAAATAGCATTGCAGTGCAGTGTATCTTCTACATTTCTTTACTTTATGCACGTGAAACCTGAACAGTAAACAAACGGGGAAAGAAAATATGGAATCAGATATGGGAGTCCTGAGAAGTATGCATCAGATACTTTGGACAGCCATAATTTTAAATGAGGTAGTCCACAGAGAAACAGAGCATTGTCAGTCTAGACGATAAGGAGCAGAAGGTCAAAGTTCTTTGAACATCTGATGAGAAGAGAAAAATGAGAGAATCTGGTTACAGCTGGTAAATTTGACTGAGAAGAAGAGAGCGAGAAATGCCTCAACAAGCTGACTATATAGGATGGGAAGAGATTGGTGGCATGGCTGTAGGAAATGAGAAACATGATCATCACCATTAGGTTAATGATTCTGTTGAAATCAGTTGAAATGAACAAGAATGGGCCGTCTGTTCGATGCAGCTTTAAAAAAGAATTCAGGGACAAGTAAAGAGGGTTAAAGGTTTGGTTTAGGAATCCAAAACCTAACCATAATCTTTACCCTAATGACCTGGGTGACTTAATTGGATAGCGTAATAGAAGACATCCCCTTGTTCTTCATTATGGCCATTGAAGTTCTGGGAGGAAACAGTAATGATTTTTCATTTTCAAAGAAAGTTACATGTTTACTGAGATTGGTGGAAGGAACAGAGAAATAGCCATTAGATGCAATTGTCAAGGGCCAGCAGCATAGCTGTAACGAGATGGTATTTATAGTTTGTTGTTGTCTTGGTGACAGTAGATGATAGTTCAAGAAAGAATAATGAACTACAAGATATACCCCAGTCCCAGAAATGAGCACTGGTGTATGATAGCACTAGTGATAGTCAGACAGTAAAGATCTCTTGTCCGGATGGTAATAAGAAGATCAAGAGTCTAGAGCGTCCTCTCATTATGACTACCCTATGCTATGTAAACAATGCAAGTCAAATTCCACTTTAACAATAGGGAATTGCCAAAGTCCAAAATACAATTAAAATCAATTTATTTATATTGAATCTTTTTCTCTTCTTCTGATCTTGGAATATGAAAATATTTATGTCATATATTTACACAATGATCACAGATCACAATAATTATTACACTTATAAAATGTCACTGTGATATTAGTTTTTGGATTTCTGATTTCAGATAGAATGTTATGTTCATTACGCAACTCTCTTCACATAAATTTGCTCACAAAGTTCATGAGCTTGGTTTACTTATCTCATAATGTTCCTGGCTGATAGACGACATTGTCCCAGACCAGTACTAGATGATGCAGCACACACTATGAAATATAGTCTCTTCTGATTCTCCAACTCACTACTGGATATCAGCACGTTCTGAGTGACCCAACTGTAGTGCTCCGTGTCACTATGCAGGATAACACCTGTGGCATACACTTCTGACTTATGAGATCTATATATTCGACCGAAACCTGAAACAATCACAAAGCCTGTGGCTAGCCTCTTCTTAGGGTTCCACTGGACTAAGTGTGGTGGGTGTGGATGTCATCAGATTATGCATGTGTATGAGATGTCACATGTGTAATTGTTATCTTGTCAGTATACCAGATGTCTACTATGCAGTTACATAATAATATACATTTATAGCACCAACTAAATAATCAGTAATGTGAAGTCACAGTCCCTTTTACTTATTATGTCTTTCCAGTCAGCTCTGGTAATGCTGGAATTGTTAAACAAATATAGGATGATGCTTCCAATATTGTTAACAGGACTTATGATCACACTGTGGGTATCTGGTTTGGTTTTCCACCCATAATTAATATGTAGTTACACCATGAAATTTATTCACATATCCTGGAACAAATTATTTAATTATTTAGCAGAATTCTACTCACCCCCTGGTCTTTCAGAAATACACTAAACTGGACTTGATCTGGTAAAGGCAGGCTGTCACTGAATACAAATTAATACTTGAAGTCGTGACTTGCTCTCTCCTTCCATCCACTGTGTAAAACTGATGTGTGTGTGTTCTGTGTTCGATATTGCCGCTTATTTATCCCCCCTTCTCAAGCTTCCGTTGAAGTTCTGACGTAATCAAGACTTTGACCCAACATATGTCTGGCGTTGTCGAATGACTTCTGTCAGTTTGTGCTTTTACTATCACACAAAACTTCATCATTCTCCTCTTCCACAACAACTGTTGCTTTCCGGGGTATCTCGTTTTAATCAGCTAAGTTGTAGCTTTCTTTCCATATCAATCGTTTCAAATTTCCCATAATAATTATGCAAATGAACCACCGCCATCTTGCGTGAATCGTGAGTTCCTGATTGGCTGTTCTTTCTGCTCTTCCAAGAGACAAACCGAGGTATTTGTTTACATTTTGTCACAGTAGCACTAACAATTAAGTTACTTAGAGAGTAGTAATAGCAGGACTTCACACTCCAGTCTACCCAGCTGTAAATGGGTACCCCACTTTTTAGTTAAGAAAGGAAAAGGCAACAAGGAAGAGAACTGGTCTCCCCATGTCACGATGCTGGATCTAGTATAGTGAAGTCGCTAACACTTCACTCCCCTCTGGTTATATTTGCTGTGGGACTACCTTTACCATTTATCTTTATTATCAGAATCAAAGTAAATGAAGTTGAGACAGGTGACAGAATCATGCGTCTGCTCAGCTAGCCACATGTGTATAGGGAAACAAAAGAACAACTAACAAGTGACATTTGTTTTCTACTGGTATCAGTATAGTAAGTTTTTGTAAATCTCAGCATGAGATGAGATTTTATAGAAACAGAAAATAGAATGATTACCATCTTTTGATGCAACCAGATTAACTACCATGACAAGCCTTAAGTTCTGAGCAGAAGTTGAGTACAAAAGACACAGAAGGGGGCAGTGGGATACTGAGGAAATCCTTGAGACAGCTTGACGATCATTAGTCCCGTTGATACAGCATGTAGAAGAATGAAATATTCTTCTTCTTCCTTCTCCCTTATTCGTCCTGATAAGGACGTTGGTTGCGTTGTGTCTGTTTACAGTGAAGCTGCGATATCTGCACCTTTCGGCCGACACATCCGACTTCAGCACGGCATTTTTTGGGACCGAGTTTGCCTTCCCTCTTCGATCCCTACTCTCTCAGCCAGACTGCAGTGATGCAGCCTGTTTCCAGGACCACCACTTGGAGGTGGATTAGGGTCTTGGTCAGCTCTGGTTCGCTGACCCTGACACTAGCAGTCAAGCTTTGGGTCACTGACTGCATTCTCTATCCTTTTTTGATCCAAAATTCTTTGGGATAGCTTTGTTTCGGAAACCAGATTTTCTTCGGTCGTCAGATTGCCCAAATTGTGTTCAGAAAGTTGCCCAGAATAGCTCAAGGTCGCCCATAATGTGTTTGAAAAATAGCCAAAAGTTGGCCAAAATCATCAGAAATTGTCAAATTGGGATTGAAAAGTAGCCCAAAGAAAGTTCAGATTTTCAGAATATTTCGGTTTTTAGGTGTTTGGATAAAATGATACAGACCTGTAGTCAGTAATGATGTCTGTGTGTTCATATACCATTTTTGTAACCATTATTACTGACATGAAACACTTAAAATATGTTGTTTCTGACCTGTCTACTCATGCACATAACTGATGTGCCTGCATAGAAATAGTCAAATCCCAGTTCTCATGTTTTTACATATAATCTAACATTATGGGTACAAGCCAGCCATATCAGCATTTAATACTAGAATTGAAGGAGACCAGAAAAAAAATATCAGCGCAGATGAAGCTGCAGCGTTAAGGTGATAGATAATGTACATATATTCAGTATATTCAGCAGACCGGTGTTGGATAGGAAATCAGTAAACTGTCATGTAAGAAAAGCATCCAGGCCACTAAAAACATAATGCATGTTACCAACTGAACAGAAGTGAACAAGTAGTAATCTTCAGACTCTGCACAGGTCACAACTGATTGAGATACCATCTATTTAATAAGATAAAGATAGGAACTACTGATAAAGGTAACTATAGAACTGATAGAATGACCGCAGCACATCTGCTGCAAATATACCCAGCAAATGAGGAACAGAGAAAGCACATATGGCTGTCAACAGTAACATTCCTGGGCAAACTCTATGGAGGTATCAAAAGCCTCCAGCTGACCACTGCTTTCTTTAAACATATTCAAGTTGGCATCTGAAAGTGTATGAAGAAGAACCATCATGGTAGTTTAACTGATACTGATAATTGATGTTTGGGACATGTTTTTATGCTGCTAAAAAGCAACAAATTATAGCAGTGACCCTCATATTCTCATTGTTATAATAATAATAGCCCCTTCAGTCATAACTGACTATGGGAATGCGCCCCTGAGGTGACAGCCCTCAGCTGCTTATTTTCCTGGTGCTCCTTCGACGTTTTCTCCTCACCTCTGCTTCTTGTGTGAGCCTCTCTTCGCCCAATCTGAGGTGGCGCCGTAAATAGCATTCTCATTGTTAATGTAACAAATACAGTTGAACAGGGATGAATTGTTATTCTGTACATAATGTGACCCATCATAAGCTTTACTATTCTGTTAGGTAGGTCAGGAAAATATAATATTTAATGTGTTATCACTATATCAAAGTACATTTTAAAGCTGAAGAAACTGTGGGCCAGTTAATGATATTAGTATCATAAAACCATTGTGGAAAGGGAGGTGGGGGGAAAGGTAAGTGGATGGTTTGACTCGTTTGCATCAACTATCTATTTCCTGTTATTTTGTTAATGGCTGTCATCTACAATACTCAGTCATTTTTTCGATGTGTTTTAAAGTATTCTTTTTAAATTTTAGACTTAAGTAGCTAAAAAGCTTATATTTTTATTTTATTTTTCTTTGCTGGGACTGCAACAAGTAACATGCTAATAACCAGAAGAAATTTGATGTTTTGGCTGACCTCATGTGCACGCATATGGCACTACCTCACTCCTCAGCTTGCGTTGAAAGAGTGTTTTTGAAGATTAACTTAGTTAAAACTAAACAAACCAACAAGCTTTTGTGTGAAACAGTTTCCAATCGAATACCAGCCAAGCAAGCAGTTGCCAAAGATGGAGTTTGTCATAAGTTTAATCCTAGTAAAAGCATGGTTGAAGATGTGCGTGAAGGACATTGTCGGCAGAGATATGCAAAGATTTTGGAACTCCACAATCAAGATTCCACGTTATCAATTCATGCATATGATCTTGACGAAGGAGAAGTTGTTGACATGGATGCCGAGTCGCTGACAAGTGACAATTTTCAACAGTAACAAGTTACAACTAACATTTAATATTTGATTTGAGGAACATTTTGTTAAGTATACTGTAAGTATGTTACTGTTAAAATATCTCATTTTCAAGAGTGTTAATTGGGGTGTTAATAAAATCATTTTTATATAATTGTGAATTTTTGGTAATAAAAAATAAAATAAAAATGAAGACATAAATAAAAATTGGTAGCACACAGCTTATTCGTGCTAAAGTTGCACTAAAAGATTGTGTAAGCATCATCTATCCTGTGTTTTTGAGGCATAAAATAATCTGGGGGTTTTTTCAGAAGAAAATCTGAGTTTATCTCTAGAACTTGAGTGGCAACCTTGCCCACGGAGCATAGGCCTTCAATAAACACATGCCAAGTCCTCTTGTTGCATGCCATCAGCTCATGGTCTTTCCATGTCTTCTTCATCATTTTCATTTCTGCCTCCATGTCCCCTTCGTGTGTTTTTCAGTCTGCATCTACTTCTCCTAACCTGGGGGGTTCTAGAACCAGGACTGCCCGTTATGCTATCAGCAGGTTTCCTCAGTGTGTGTCCCATCCATTTCTAGCACAGCACCTTCTTCTCATGTTTTGTTCCGCTGGCACTAGTGGTTTTTGTCATGCCACTTCAATCCTTCTGTTCTACAGAAGCACACATTTGTGAAAGACTAACTTCATCATTGTCATTTTTTTAAATTGTTCTCCATGTTTGAGAGCCATACAGTAGGACTGTCTTCACATTTGAGTTGAACATTCTTGCTTTCTGTTCGGCGGTGTATAAGAATTAAAAATTTAAGTGGAATTAAAAAATATATAGCACATACTTTTTTACATTTAATTATAACATTAATGTATAATGCTCAGTGCGTAGAATATACATACATTGTAACCGCATATATATGCATATATATAGTATGTTATTTTCCCATATATTTCATAATGCATGTTCCTCTTGTCTTTTGTATTCTTATGTTAATGTCAACTGTGTCTAATATTATGAAATAATGTTGTTGTTATTTCTATTTGCAGATGAACTAAAAAATGAAAGCAAAGCAAAGTAAGTATATTTTGGCCAATGCCATTTATTTATTAAATCGTTAATTACCAATAAGTGGTGACAAGTCGTATAGCCACTTTTTTTGTCCTGGTAAAAGACTTGGGAGATTGACTAATTTGTGATGTAAATTTTTTTTTTTTTTTCATTTAGCTACTGTTTGTAGGCTTCCCCCCCTCCCCAGTTTAACTACTGTTTGTAGGCTTCTTTTTGCTTTTGGCTTTAGTCTAATGTTTGCTTTAACTATACGGTTTCTTTTCATTTGATTAATGCTTAAAGTAAATAAACGGTTTTCTAATGTTGGATGATAATATTTGTTTTTAATTTTTTAAAAATGTTTTTGCTTGATTCACAACTGTTGCTTAATGTAATTACATGGTTCTGTTTGTTTCATTTGGTTAATGTTTGACATGAATAAAAGATCGGTTTTATGTTTCATTTGGCTAATGTTTGACGTGAATAAAAGATCGGTTTTGCGTTTCATTTGCCTAATGTTTGACGTGAATAAAAGATCGGTTTTGCGTTTCATTTACCTACTATATATAAATAAAATTGGCTTATTTTATTTTTCTGATTTGTTTATGAGTAGACGTTCAGTTTATTGTGTACCTTACAGTACTGCACTGTGGATTTTTCTAGATGGATGCTGCCGCTGTGGGGAATATATTTAGTTGCACTGGTCGTGGGCAGGGGAAGAATGTTCCTTTGATCTGAGATCATTCATTCATCTCCTTTTTCACTCTAGTGAAGCATGAGAGCCACTATTGCAGTTGGCCCCCCCCTTGCAGCATTGGATTTTGTAGCCATCTGTTTTACATGATGAGGTTGCCAGCGCCATGCACTACCTCACGTTAGCTGCCTTTTATGATATGCTGAGCATGTAGAGACCTTTAAAGCTAAATCAGACTTATCAGCTTGATCAATAACTGAGGTGAACAAGCCATACTGGCAGATATCTTTTGGCCTAGTAGTTAAGGGGTTCACTTTTCCTGTCATTTCATCACGTGACCAGTGTGTGGAGATGTCGTGAAATATTCTAATCCACATATATAAATTATCAGGTAAATATAAAGCCTAACAAATAAATTTAATAAAAGGAAGAAGAATGGTAAAGAACAGTGCTGTCACAATGACAGTACTCGAAATCCCCCTTTGTTTTATGCTTCGTCTGCAAATTGTAACGTTTCCACGTTAAATATAAGCCACTGCATAAATACAAGCGTTTCCACAACACATTAAAACGGGTATTGCATTTCTAAGAAAAACATTGAGAGGCACACTGCGTAATGACCTAAATTAATCCTAACATTAATTATACTACGTTACCAAAACGAACGAACAGATGGACTCAAATAGAAAGAAGGGAGGGCTGAAAATCAGGAACGCATGCAACACTAAACACGTGTCTCGCTATTAATGCCACCCCAACACGCGTCGCGCGATACACAATTACTACTATCACGCGTGTAAGGCCACATGCACTAACTTTTTTTCAGACGGACAGTGATAAAAACACTAACCTTCCCAGAGTTAGGTTTTAAAATCCTGAAAAACGCTTATTAGAAAAGATAACATTAGATGGGTTTACGTTTGAAAACATTACAGTACCCAGACAGCACATCTTCGAAACAGGAGGTAGAAGAAATTGCATATTTTGAACGCAGCCACTTAGCTCTTTTAAATTTGTATATTTGGGTTCCTTAGGGCTTGCTGACAAAGAATATGTAAAACGTTACGCAAATAGTCTAGGAATTAATAAATTATAACCAAAATAAAATAGTGGGGATGCCTGACAGCATGAAATCATTTCTGCTCATAAAATTTTTTTATAACGTGTTTGAAAAAAAACCTTACGTTACGGAAATAGCCTACCATGTTAACTCCTAATTGATTGGAGCGCAACAAATATAAGACTAAACACGATTGGTCGGGCTATAAATACTATATTGCGTTGTTATGGGAAACGAATAGAAGGGGTACTTTTTTGAAAAGATGTGGAGACGTGGTTTCATTGGGTAGAGCTGCGAATATACTTGATTCAGAGCGTCTGTTCATTGCCACATCTTGTAATAAACCTACTAAGAAGCAGTACGTTGAGCACCAGTGTATATTTTATTTTATATAAAATAAAGCCTGGAACACCGGCAGATCGGAGTTGTGCTATATCCATTGCCAGTCAACGAAACTGTTTATTATTCTATGAATGTGGTAAGCTTGAAATATTCAATATCTTTTAATGAAAATTGAATGTAAATTGTTAATTTATGCCTGTATATATGTGTAGTTCAGTAGCAAACATGATGTAAAGCCTATAATGCTCCAGCCTGAACAGAAGGTGTCGGAGGAAAGTAAAACGGCATGGAATGGCCAAACAGTACACTGACACCTAGATTATTGATTAGACAGAAATAATGCTGGAATTGCAGAGGCGTAGTAACCATTAGGGAGGGAAATACTGGTATAAAGTATTTCAGATGAAGCTGACAGTTGGCCTAACGCTCTGAACTCAATGTTTGTGATGTATTGTGCTCAGTGTAGAACTAGAGTATCAATTAGTTATGAAGTAGAAGGTACATCCTTCTTGTTTTCAGGGACTGTGGTCTTAACGTTATTGAGCAGCACCTGGTCAGAGCTTTGCTGAATCCAGAGTTGGACAGCATACTCCTTGGTCCATTTAGCTATCAGTGAGGTGTCTCCAGAGCCCAGGGGAGAAATCGAGCAGAGGAGTCTTTTCCTGCCGCCATCACGCAAGATAAGCTGACGTGGCCAGCTGAGCTCAACATTATGTACCCCCATCTTAAAATGACAGTGTAAAATACAATTAAGAGGGGAAATTAAATGTTTTAATATCAGGAACTGAGAACATCTCCAATACTAGTTCCAATAAAGACAAACTATTGAAGTCATGATGACAAATACCAACAGAGCTTGAACAAAACAAAACCAGTATTACCTCATATTACTACTACACAACTAACACACATAGGATAGATTAAGACTGCATCTCCCTCAGGCTTGTCATATGAGGCGACTAAAATGAGGTTGTACATGAGGCTGTCAACCTCATCATGTAAAACAAATCGCTACAGAAACCACTGCTGTAGGAGCACATGTGTGTGCTTTGTTCTGGCTTCCTGCAAGGGGGCTAGTTGCAGTGGTGGCTAAATTCTCTGCAGACGGCGAAATAGAAAATGATGATGATGGAAATGGAGGACTGTGGACAGTTTAGTCAAGTTTGTATGGTTGTTTTAATATCTCTTTTAGGGTTGAAGTTCCGGAGTCTTCAGCGCTCCCAGTACCCAAACAGGCAGGCTTTGTGGAAGCTGATAAATATTTTCTTCCCTTTGAGCTTGCATGTCAGTCAAAGTGTCCTCGGATTGTTAACATAGCCTTGGATTGTTTACAGGTGAGCAGTTGTTTGTGAGCACTTAATGCAATCTTGAACTGTTAATGAACAGTTTAAAATAGTTTGTGTTCGAGTGCATTTAAGATAGCTTTTGTTTATGAACTGATTATAATCAGTGGACAACAAATTTTGACTTTTTGTGTGTATCTGAGATTAAACCAAGTTACCTTTATGTTGTTTGGGCTGCTGAAGATGAAAATGGCCATTAAAACACCAGATTAGCTCTAGTTTTTTAAATATCTATAAAACAAGTTTTACACATTTGCATATACATACCATATGATAATAATGTTCATAGCGGAAATGATTCACAGCGACGCCTTTTTGCCTGTCGCTTGTAATGAGTTTCTGGAGCATCTCTCACAAGGGTCCAACAATAGTCTGCTAGCATTGCTCCATTTCATTTCTCTTGGTACCTTTTTTCTAGGGTAGTAATGTCCTGATGAAATCATTCCCCATGCTCGTCACTGACAGCACTGCAGTTAGCAGGGAAGAAATCCAGATGAGTGTAAAAAGTGTAATTTCAAAGACATGTTGCACCCTAGTCTCTCGTAGCGCTGGAAGAGGGTTTCTACAAGCTACTGGTAATTGTCAGTCTTATTGTTTCCTAGAAAGTTTGTGGCCACTTGCTGGAAAGCATTCCAAGCTAACTTTTCATCACCTGTGAGGATATCATCAAAACGCTGATCTCGGAAGAGCTGACGTATCTGTGGACCGACAAATACACCTTCCTTGATTTTGGCCTCACTAAGTCTTGGAAATTTATCACGAAGGTATAAAAATCCTG
This sequence comes from Oreohelix idahoensis, assembly GCA_024509875.1. Classification (NCBI taxonomy): domain Eukaryota; kingdom Metazoa; phylum Mollusca; class Gastropoda; order Stylommatophora; family Oreohelicidae; genus Oreohelix; species Oreohelix idahoensis. Next base: position 147,943 of record JAMPIV010017495.1, on the reverse strand, counting down.
CCCCATTTCGATCCATGGCATTTACAAAATTCTTCATCAGTCCAAGTTTGATATGGAGAGGAGGGAGCAAGATCTTGTGGGATTCTACAAGTGGTTCGTTAAGTACATTCTTTTTCCCCGGTTCAAGTGATTGTCGTTGGGGACAATCCTTTTTCTTGTAGTGGGAAGTCCTGGCACGGCTGTTCCACAGACAGAGGAAACAGCAAAACTTTGTGTAACCCTGCTGTAGCCCTATCAAGATGGCAATGACCTTCAGGTCACCACAAATCTGCCACTTATACTTGTCGTAGTTGATGGTATGTAACAGTTGTTTCATGTTGTTGTACGTTTCTTTCATGTTGTTGTACGTTTCTTTCATGTGGACTGCATACCCGAGTGGAACAGATGGTAAAACGTTACCATTATGGAGCAGCACAGCTTTTAAGATCAACTTCGACGAATCAATGAACAGCCTCCAATCATCGTCTTTGTAGTTGATGTGTAGTGCTACCATCAGACCTACTATATCAACGCAAGCAATGAGGTTATCTGTCATTTTTAAATATGGAAGCAGATTTTTTTGCCGAGCATGAAACATAGACACATGCACATTCTCTTCTAGAAGATTCCATTGCTGCAGTCTGGACCCCAACAACTGTGCTTTATTTTTTGGCAATTCCAGATCTCTCACTAGATCATTTAATTCACTCTGGGTAATTTTATGTGGCTGTGCAGACTCTTCAATAGGCACAAAATCAGGATCTCTTGATGTAGATGCTTTCACAGGTGACGGATGTCCACTGGCCTTATTATCTTCTTCATCATCCAGAGTATAAGATTCTGGTGGGTCCGGAACAGGAAGTCCTTCCCTGTGAGGCACTGGCCGCATAGCAGAGGGAATATTCAGATAGGTCACAGGCCGCTTTTTCTTCTTAGAAATACAATGTCCAATTGGAGGAGTCATGCAAAAATAACAATCATTAAGATGGTTTGTCGGTTCCCTCTACACCATTGGAACTGCAAAACGCATTGATCATCCTTTTTGGTTCAACCAGCAGCGCAGATTCGTTGCACAGGATTAACAAAGGACTGGGTCTTTCGCGTCGGGAAGGTGAAGCCACCAGCCTACTGGAAACCTCCTCCCTCCCCATGGGTCTTGAAAACTAGTGCTAATTCACGATTTTTAAGTTCATATTCGTGATCAGCATGTCCAAATTAGTTTAAAATAGCTACTTTTGTCTCGGATACATTTTGGCTGTTGTCCAGTGTTAAAGAGAATAGTGTATTTTATTTGATGAGTACTTAAATTGACATAAGCTAGAATAAAAAAATAATATTTAATACTGATTTTCTATTTAGATTAGTGTTAAGAAATTAAATGTGGTTGGTTTTAATAATGTTTGACCACGGATTCAATGTACTTTAGTTACATGTTTGTAATGATGGGATACAACCATGCAGTTTTTTAATCATAATATCCTCAAGTGAATACCAAGGACGGTCTACACATTTTTTTAAACATCACAGGTTGACATAGAATAAAATCCATTATTAATTCAGGCAGTCGGACGATAAGCTCAGTTATCCGCACTTCAATAATTAGCAATATCTTCCTTTCATCCAGTCCATCAGATGGACATTTGACTTGTATATTTATTAGAGTAGCAATGCTTCTTCTGCCATTACAGTGTCCGAAATTCACGTCAGACACTTATTCGATATCTCAGCAAATCTCATAAAGGCTTTAGACAATGCCTGTACATATTAAATAGCACATAAATAAGACCGTACTCACGCTGGTCATAGAACAAATTCAGTCACCTCACTGGGCTGATACAAAGACCATAAAATACACTGTTAGAACACTAAATTAATATGAAATTAATATGAAACAAATATAAAGGTATGTTATCAGGCACTCGCAGGAAATAAAGAAGTAGACTGTTTACAGGCCTCAGGTTTCCCTCCCTTATTTGTAATCACTGTTAGAACACACAAAGGTTGACGCAAAAAAGCTGTTGTAACCATTCATACGTCACGTTTGGTAACGTGCTAACGTCATCATTCTTACCAGGTGATATGCACACATGCATTCAGTGGGAGTGTTATAGGTACAGAAACAATACCCAAAAAAGGTTAATTGACATTTTAAGCACCGCAAAGCAACTCCCAAATATTTATGTAGCTAATGATGTATGGTGTTGTGGTGGTGTGACAATGCAATATCCAATGAAAGTGGATAGCTTTATGAAGCATAGTGGCAAAGTATCCCAACATGTTAACAGTGTTGTCTCTAGATGAAATTAATTAAAAGAAAGAGGTATATGAAAGCACGTATAAAAAGTAAAAACTGCCGAAACGGACAGTCGACTACATGTGACTATTTAATTGAATATGGTGATTCTAAGTCACCTGTCAGTATTACTGTTAAATGTAATGTGGTGATTCTAGATTAACTGTGACTGTTACTATTTAATTTAATATGGTGATTTTAGATTAATCGCCACTGGTACTGGTTATTTTTTAATGGTGAATCTATGTTAACTGTCACTGGTACTGGTTATTTTTTAATGGTAAATCTATGTTAACTGTCAGTGTTACTGTTTAATTTAATATGGTGAATGTAGATTTCTGTTAGTGTAATCTTCTTAATTTAATACGGTGAACCTAGATTTCTTTAGTGTTTAAAGTGAAGAAACAACTTGGTTTTGAGATACTTTGAGATTTCAGCTTTTGCAGTGGTGTCTAGACTAGGATTTCTCAACTGGGATCAACGAGAGATCGTGATTGGAAAAAAAAATTTAATTTTTTTAACTTTGCTAGCAAGACAATGTGTGATCTAAGGGAGGAGATAGGAGTACTGATGAAGTTGTCCGTGTACAATGAAGATGGTCGAACCAAACCTATGTTTCTTAGGCATATGTCCTTTTCTGGTTGCATTTTCTACAACAGTTTTTATTTATTTATTTTTAAATTTGGACATGTGGTCCTGACTAAAAACATTAACACACCCCACCACCAGAGGATTGACTCCCATCTTAGTCTGGTCTTGTGACTTTTTTTTTAGCTGGTCTGATCCTTCCAGAAACAGAAAGCTGCTACTAACATAGTCTCTTGACCTTTTCATTTGGTCTGACCTTCCCAGGAACATAAAGCTCTTGCTAAGATAGTTGATGGAATCAATAAGGCTTACTAGTCACACCACTAAAGAAAGTATAGCCTCTAGAATAAAACTTGTAAGAATGGATGGGAGAAAAAGCAGAAAAATAATGTTAATTCAAAAAGAGTGTTATTATGGCATTTTAATTGTATTATTTGCAGAAATTGATTGCGTATGGTCACCTGACGGGTAATACCCCTGACTCAACAACCCCGGGAAAGTGTTTGATTGACCGTATAGTGGAAACAATATGTGGGTGCTTTAATGGACCACAGACAGACGAAGGAGTGCAGTTACAGATAATAAAGGTTAGTTCTTGTTGAGACAAGTTTGCAGGGGGCTGCTTTAGCACACAGTTTAAGCAGTTACTTAAAGATAGAAGAATTTCTAGTCACAAAAGCTCAGGCAAAGAAATACTGTAATAGGCTGATGGAAATGTCAGTGGACTAGAAGCTACCAGTTTGGGCTATTTTGGTCAAGTTGCTAAAATTATGTACAATGCTTAGCAGGGTTGGTGTTAGATCTACTTTTGGTTAGGATTCGGGGGAGGGGGGTTGGGTGACAGCTTGGGGGGAGTTGGTGTTATGTGTATGGCTGACTTTTCATTGGGGAAAAAAATCTATAGAGTTTACGGTGTAGGTTTAGGGTTATAGTCATCGGTCGATAAATTAGGTAATGTGCCGGGTCCGTGTGGTGTGATTTCAGTGTCATGTTTTTGCATGTAACAGAAATTTTCGTGAGCAAAATTTATTATGAAATTAGAAATTAGTGGCATTATATATCGTAGTTGTAACCTATCCAAGGTTGAACGAGATATTTTCCTTCATTTAAAAAAAAAAAAATTGTGCACAAATTGCCAAGTGAAACAGTTACACATCCAGTTTAATAGCCTTTGGGCAGAATGGTGGACCTTGTTCCACTGATCCTTCCCATCTAGCCTGTAAGGTTTTATAATTGAATGAAATCGTCTTAACTCTTTGAGGACGTAGGGGTTTTCCTATGTTTTACGCAAGGAATTTTTTGCGACTCAGGTTTTTCATATATTGTTACCATGTAAGGGTCCGTTCTTTCAAAGTTTTTAACAAATATGGCCTTGTTATATATATATTTGAAAAGGAAATTAAATGAGGATTCTGAATGTGTTCAGTTTATAAATTTAAAAATTTTTTTATGTGTATAAAATAGTTGGAGACTGGGAAGAAAAAAATTTGACAAAAAAAAACCAAAACATATCAGAATTACCCACTAATCCATCAGTTGCGTTATCCAAGATACAAATTTTTGTAAACTATATCCATTTTGGAAATAAAACAAATATGGTTCAAGTTTATAATCTAACTACTTTTCATTTGGCATCAAGAAAAGGAAATACACTCTGTCACAAATTTTCTGCGACTCAGGCTTTTCATATAGTGTTACCATGCAAGTGTCAGTTATTTCAAAGTTTTGTAACAAATATCGTCATGTTATATATATTTAAAAAGGAAATTGAATGAGGATTCTGAATATTTTAATTTTATAAATTACCATTTTTTATGAATATAAAGTAGAGACGTATATTCCCAGTAGCAACATACGGCTGCGAGACTTGGACACTCAATAAAACAGTTGCAAAAAAGATTACATCATTCGAAATGAAATGCTACAGAAGGATGTTGAGAATACCCTGGACAGAAAAAAAGACCAACAGAGAAGTACTGCACTCACTAAACGTACAGGAACATTGGCTCCTAAATACCATCGCAATAAGGAAGCTGAAATTTTTCGGTCATATAAAAAGACATAATAGTCTGGAAAAAACAGTGATGGAAGGCATGGTCCCTGGAAAAAGGGGAAGGGGTCGACCTAGACGACGGTGGACCCAGGACATCACAGAGAGTCTGAACTTGTCTTTGGCTGATGCAGGTCGACTTGCCCAGAATCGTGATGCGTTCAGAGCAGCTGTAATGGAGACAACGTTCTGGAAAGAATACGTCACATGATGATGATGAAAGTAGAGACGAGGTGCATCCTGCACAATAATAGTTTGTCCTTTTCCTGTTATCAGGTGTACTGCAAACTTTACACCTATTGAAATTAGTGCTTCTTTGCATTATATGTTTTGCACCCTCCAGTCTTTCCAATGGGTTATCTGATAATTTACTTGGCCTTGGGGGGATTTAGCATGCGGCTGATTTCAGGCATTGAGGATGCCGCCGAAGCACAAAATTCTCTGATCAGTGTTTGTTTGAACAACTTTAACGTAAGCTGCAATTTTCCAACTCCAACTGGTCTTATCAGTTTGTACAAAATGTAAGCGTAAAAGGTGGCTATTTCTAATATTCAAAAGAAAATCTTCTTCCACCACTTCAAGAATTTTCTATTGAAGAAGCCATAATGCCTTATCATCTGATCTGCCTTGTCGCAACCATTCATTTTATGGTTATATTCATGAATGATAAGAGGTTTCTCCTTTCCATTCACCATGACAGGCACAGCAGACCCATTTGTGGTAATAATTGTGACAGGTTTTTTTTTATAGCTTTTTTGTCCTTCCAAGCAGCAACTAGCATCCTTTGCTCCAAATTGATATAATACTTAGTCTCCATATGCTTTAGGTTCAAAGACCTCAGCTGCTGTGGGAATCCGACTCTGTTCGCTTGAAGTGTTCCAGTGTAATATTGTTTCCATTTAAGCATTTCATTTACTAACAGTTTTGTAGTATACCACCTGTCAGCATAAATGTGATAGCCAGTTCCCAGACAAAACAACAGTGTTCCAAAAAATTTTACGGAATTGGCACCAGCAGAGTCCCTTTTGACTGAAGGATCATAGGAGGTGTCTGATCCAAAATATGTAAGCAAGTTTAGCACAAAACCTGTTTCACTGTCAACAAGACCAAAACTTTTTATGTGGTATTTGTGTGGCTTTTTTGCGTTATATTGCTTATATATCCACCGACTTTTCCATCCTATGATCATCTCATCAATATTGATGAGTTGGTTTGGAGTGTATGCCGCAACAAATTTAGAGCATAACATTTGAACAAAGGGCTCTATCTTGTTTTTTCCTTCTGTGAGAGGCTCACAAATATACAACATAGTTTGCAATATAGACAAAAATCTGTCTCTCTCCATCATTTGGGAATAAAATGGAGTGTGAAACATAGGCTCTTGTGAGGAGAAATAATCTTTTATGCTTGGCCTTTTGTTGATACCCATTGCTTGAAGCAGAGCAAAAAAATGTTAGCAGCTCATAATCACTTACTGGGTTCCACCTATTATATCTTGATCGTTTTGATGAAGGTGTATGCTTCTGCACTTCAATTTCTGCAAAGCAGTTTATGCTTTTTAAAATGTCCTCCCTTACAGCTGATGATACAAGGCTTTCATAACACTGGATTGGGGTAGATGATTCATTTATATTTGCTGACACACCCACTGCTCTTCCATCTTTGGGTTGGAATCTAAAGCTATTCCTTGATAGTGCACCCACATTTGCCTCCTGCCATTCTATATTTCCGACACACTCCTGATTTTGCTTTTCCCCTTCTTGTAAAACTAAATTAGGTCTTACTGGGTCTGATGTTGAAGAATCAATGTTAGGTGATGGAACCACGCCCACTCTTCCTGATATAACACCTTCATTCTCTGAATCCACATTGCTGGAAGATGAACTAGACCTAGAATTATTAACACTGAAGTCGCTACTGCTGTACCCGTCTTCATCTTCACTGAAATTTTCTATCAAACTAAGAGCCTGCTGAGCACTAAGACGAGTAGGTCGCTTGCGAGAAGATGAACTAGGCACCATCAAAAATAGGTAACACAAATTTTGTAAAACTTACACGAGGTGGCTGGTGTAAACGGGTTGAAAGTACTCGAAAGAGTAATGCTATAACTTTCCCGCATTTATAATAATAATAAAAAGAATTGGCTGTACTTCCGCTTCCGTGTCGTCTAAAACTTCTAACTGGAATGAAACGAAACAAAAACTTAGTTCAAAGAGCTCGACCAAGAAAACTGGCCTCCCGTCTTCAGAGCCTAGATTTATAGACCAAGAAAACTGGCCGGTCGTCCTTAAAGAGTTAATACTGCCCAAATTTGGTTTACACAATTTGAACTAATGGAACTCAAGATTTAGACATTTTAACTTCATTAGTGCAACCAGCTGCAAGTTAAGCAGTTAGGAAAATTCTGCATGGCACCAGAATAACTCCAGGGACTGGCTCGGATAGATAAAAAAAGTAGAACAAATTGAGCAGTAAAGAATTGTTGCAGCCATATAAGATAACTTTGAAGAAGAAGCAGCCATCAAAAATTGCAAGACTTAACTTGTCAGTCTGATCAACGAGGGACATAAGGCTATAATTTTCGTTGCATGCAGTGTGCATCACAAAGGCTTTCATGAGCCATATTGCTATTATTTAGCAAAGATTCTTTGAAATGTTCATAAGTTTTTCATTCACTTCTGACTGTAAGAATACGATTAAAAAAAAAATAAAGATTTATCATTAAAAACTAAATAACAACAGGGTGATTGAAAAAAAAACACTTTTAAATTGTTAGTTCTTCACTCCAGTCCAACTAATTCATATGAAACAAACTTGACAATAATGAGAATTAACTGTTATTTTATGACATAACATGTAATATATTACTGACATGATAACTCAGTGTGAGATTGGTCTGTTCAGATACATGATGTCATAGCAAGCAGCAATTTTTGTTGTCACTTGTAACAAAAGTTTATTGGCCATTCTAGATTTTATTTTATTATATTTTGGGGAATTTAAAAAAAAAAAATTATTTTCCATCAAATGGCAGTTGTTGCTCTTTGTGGTGACTTTAGTTTCATGTATATAAAATTGGGTATAAAATGGACAAATGGAAAATTCCTGGGGGACCTGGATTTCGCAGATGATGTAGCATTCTTAAGTTCAACACCAAGACAATCCCAAGAAGCAATAAATAATTTGTGTCATCTCTCGGTTAAAATTGGTCTCCAAATAAATGCCTCTAAAACTAAAGCTATGAACTTTTCTAACGAGACCTTTGATATCATCTTGAACGGGGAAAAACTACAGAAAGTTGAAAGTTTCAATTATTTAGGCAGTAAAATGACTCAGGATGGTGACACAACAAGAGAAATCCATACTAGAATTGCTTTGGCAGCTAGCGCCTTCAATAGATTATCTAACATTTGGAAATTACGATCATTGAATATACATACCAAGCTTCGTCTGTTTAATTCAAATGTTATCTCAGTGTTAACATACGGCTGTGAGAGTTGGAAAATAACAAAATCATTGGAGAACAAGCTGAATACATTCGAGAACAAATGTCTTAGAAAACTCATGAACATCAGTTGGAAAGAATTCAAGACTAATCGACAAATAAGAGAAGACTCTAGGCAGAATATGTCTCCGACTATATAAGGAAAAGACGATGGTCATATATCGGTCATGTCCTACGAATGCAAAACAACAGAATACCACTACAGGCGCTCACTTGGGTTCCTGAGGGTAAGCGGAAAAAAGGAAGACCAAAAGAAACACTCAGAAGAACAATAATAAGAGAAGGAAGAACGTTGGGCCTAAATAATGTGCAAGAGCTAAGAGGAGTGGCGTCACAACGAACAACCTGGAGAGCACTGGTTTCTGCCTTATGCGCCGTGTTTGGCGCTTAAAGAATTTATTATTATTATTATTATTATATAAAAGTGAGGATATAAACAGTGTGAAATAATGAGGATATAAACGGTGTAAAATATCACATGACTTTTCAGTCATCTGGTATATCAGCTCTTAATTCTGTTAATAAAAGCATTGGCTTATCAGTGAAAATGATGAGGCAAACATGGCTTTTATGTTGATGTCTTTACTGTATGAGTAATAAAGGTATTCAAACGCACTCACTCACTCATCCGTGGTGAGAAATCTGGGTGGGGCTTCTCTGCCAGAGTAAAGGGCAGAATCGTCACTGAACATAGCGGGGTTTACATGAGAACAACATCCAGCATGAGAATAGAGGTAGAGGCAGCACTACAGCCTTAATCTGGCTGTCTGAGGCTTCATTAACAAGGGCAGTTATTTTATCAGACTCACAATCCATGCTTTGGAAGATCCAAAGTGGATGGCTCTGGCGTGAATGGAAAACCTCCATAGAAGCCTCAAATCTTCAGGAACTGGTGTGGATCAACTGTCTTGGTCATGCAGGGGTACGCACACTAAAAGAGCTAACAGACTAGCTTCAAGAGCACCCACAGAAGGTGCATTGGATATAGATAAGGGAGAGATACTGAGGGCAATTAATGATCACCTATTAGAGAATGACAGTGCAATCAATGAATCAAGGCTAAGATCTCTGGAACTTGGCATTAAACGTAAAACCAGCAGAGATGGACAAATGACAGGATGCATCTGGCGTGCATACAACCAGCGCACAAAAGGAACAATTAGCATTCATACCCTTCGACATTTGCTGAGGGAAACTGAGCACCTATGGGTTTGCCCGGCGTGCAATAATGTTGATTCTTATCAACAGTAATACTCATTCACTTAGTTGTCACAATAAATAAGTGTAACTACATGTTGTTATTTCCCCATCCAGGCATTATTAACAGTGGTGACTTCTTCAACTTGTGAAATACATGAAGGTACTGTTCTTCAGACCGTTCGCACTTGCTACAATATATACTTAGCAAGCCGCAGTCTAGTCAACCGCATGACGGCCAAGGCAACGCTAACACAGATGCTGAATGTCATCTTCAGTCGTATGGAAGCTCAGGCTGTGAGTAGCAGTTTTTCTTTTTTTAAATTGGACGGTAAACATTTTAATGAATGAATAAGTGAACTACCGCTGGAAGAGGATGTGACTGCTTGGTGCAGGCTTCCTGCAAGGGGACCAGGACCATAAGGAAAATGATGATGTGAATGTCCATGTTTGTTTGCTTCATATGCATCAGCAAGTATGTATTTATTGAAAAGAGTTTAGCTGCAGGGGTGTGTTGATGGTTCATTATTTGTTTGGAATATGTCATCTCAACCCCCATTGGAGTTGACTCTAATACAGGAAATATGTCATGTCATCTTGAAGTTGTGGTTTCTGTGGCCATTTGTTGTACATGATGGGATTTCTAATCCCATGCACAAATTCACCCAAATGACCTCTTACATCTTGTATCGTGAGAGCAGTTGACCTATTATTTCTTTGTCTCCTCAGGAACACCAGAGTACCACAGTTAGTGGAAATGTACATATTTAAATATAATGTTGCTAAAATATTTGTGTCCGATGTATGACATGTTTGTTAGATAATATATTCTTTCCTTAGCAACTTGCAGGTTCTGTTTGAATCAAGTGAGAAGTACAATGGTAAAACCTATCTGTATCAGAGACACAAAATTTAAGTGGATCTGATTGAACTAGAAATAGAAGACCAAAAAGAGAAATGAAATATTATATTTGTAGTAAAGAATTCTGAGAACAGAGTGGTGAATAAAAAGTTAGATTTTCTTTAGTATCTTCTGTTATATGTTAGTTTCTCTACATCCTCAAGTTCTCTTATTTCTGTGAATAAACTCAAAAGTAAATAAAGAATATATTCTATTGTATATGGGAGATCAACATTTTTTAAAACAGTATAACCGTGTTATATAAATGTCACATGAGCTGTCTTTTTTTTATATCAGATGTGGCTGAATGAAAAGAATGGCTGTATTGAGAGTGGAAGAGACCCATTCTTTTGGAAGCCTGTTTATAAATGGAAAGTGAGCTGTATGTTTATAAATCTGTGACGTGTAATGGAAAAAGAGTCTACTGTATCTGACAGCCTATTGAAACCTCATAGCTGCTCTGTGATTTGCTAGCTAAAAACCTGCATTATACAGTCTGTCTTTATTTACACAAGCTTACTATCTCGACCCGCCTCTTTGTTTTAACACGAGCTAACGCAATGTTTACAAACTGCGTGACCTGTCAGTCATAACAGGAAAGCAAATCAGGCTGTGTTTACCTCGTCCACTCACACGAAGCTCATCTGTCAATCACAATACTTCTCAGACAGGCAAGCAGCTTGAGAGAGACGAAACACAGTCCCCTTTCGAAGTTTGACTCGGGGGAAACTAGAACTCCCCTGGGGGCTTTGATCTTGAGAAGCGGGCATTCTACAAGTTAGCCGAACAGAAAGTCTTTTGATATCGGTCAAAACTCCAGACGAGAAACTTTGATCGACCGACACAGTCTTTTATCTTGATACGCCTAACTTCTGAATTTTGGGTCTCACAGGAGCGCGAATATAACGCATTTAGAGATCAGAGAAATTCAATGATATATACTGTTGTTTTCTTAACCCCATCATCAGTTGTCAGTCAGAATTTTGAATAGTCTAGCGCAGTCCTAGAACCAGTCTTTCTTGTTGGAATATGGTGTACTAGTGTTCGTGGAGATTTTCATTTCTGAATTTTCTGATTAAAAGGATAATAGTGCTAATGATTTAAAAGAAGTGATAGCTTTTAACATTTGTTATTTTTCTCGCTAGTAAAACGAGTGAAATAAAGTAACGCATAGCGATTTCATACCAGATATTCTATTAAAATGTTAAATCACGCCACCCGCATACCTTAGACCGTAATGATGTTAACAGTATAGGCAGACGCGACACTTAATCTCTACAGGAGAGAGATAAACCCGACGGTTTAGCTGACTGGACTTATAGGCAATAAAGCGACTGATAGGGGGAGTCTAGATTACACGTTATATTTCATTTGTGCATATTTGTCATTATAGTGTCTATTATTTTTAATACCATACGACGAACTAACAGACGCCGAAAATTTAATAGCTATTTAATGACAGGCGATCATTGTTTAGGTAGCGCGTATGGAGAGATTAAATAATAATTAACATTGTACGCTGAACGCCGGCGCGAGCAGGGGCGGGCGAATTAACATAATTCAGTCCGACCGAACTCAGCGCCAGTGGAGTCTGCTAACTTGTAGGCGTAAGGAAACACAGTGTGCCTTTTAAATTTAATCAGGACTGACGGAGTGGAGAAGAGATCGTCTTGTCCCGTTTGTGTATTTTTTTTTTCTTTCTTAACCAGCGGCACTTGGGCTTTCAGCCCTTCGGCCCAATGACATGTCATTGCGAGGCTTGGGAACCTGAGGACTTTTCTTCCAACCCGGTCAGGAGCTTCGCTCCTTCCCATCCACAGAGGGTTTATCACAGGAGCCGTTCAGGCTATTCAGTCAAATTTCCGGCCGTAAACATTTCTTCAAACGCTGACGCCCGGGTTTGAACCATGAACACCTGGTCGCCAGTACAACGCCGAAGCCATTACACCAGCGCGGCTCCCAGTCCCGTTTGTGTATAGATATAGTAGTAGCATTTTTTTATAAATGTTTCTTGTATTCTTCGCAGACCTGATCACAAGGGCGTCCAGCGGTCTTTCTTTTTCGGATTTGTTATTTCTCCTTTTCTTGGCTTGTGTGTCACCGATTTCATTTGTAAACAGGCACTCGCCAGAGAGTATTGGAGGACAGTAAATTTTTAACACTGGACTTACCAAACCCAGATTTATATTTATACCAGCTACAGTAGTGAACATTATTTTATCCCGACTCCTGACAGTCGTAATTCAAGGGGAGTATACCTCTCTAAATACCTACGCTGTGCAGAATCGGCGCTTTTAACACATAGTTGGCCGATAGAAGAACCATCATCATCATATGAACATTATTTTTAGCAACCAGATGTTTCCCAATACTGGAAGTATTTTTCCGTTAAAGAGTGAACCTCAAGAACTCTCACAGTTTTAACTATTTGTAGTAACTCATATCCAGGAGAAGAACTATATTAGCTAATTTCTGGGGATGGACTGGGGCCAATTTGGATCTGCGACAACTGGAGTGACAGAATATTAAGTGAAAATAGATAATATATTCATGGAGTAATTCTATTACCAAGGGATATTACAGACCTACCATACCAGGCAATTAGGTAAGAGTGTGCGAGTATTTTTCTTGTTTGCGGGAAAACTGTCCATATATATGATTTGTCTAAAAGTTTGTTTATTTTACTAGGTCTCATAGAGTACACCTACTGTTCATTCTGTAATATAGTGCTAACCTTCAACCTTTGGGTTAATAATTTTAGGTTTTTTTTCTCCATTCGGGGAGGGTGCACTTTTTCAGCTTTATTTCATATGCATGTAAATGACTCTTGATCTTTTCCTTGAGATATTTTGATGTTGTCAAGTTTTAAATGATAATAAACTACAAAGAAACTTACCTTTGTGTGTTGGTCAGATCCATACCCAGTTATCCGTAGTTTTTTTCATGTTTGTATGTCTTGTTGTCACATAGCTGTGTGTGTGTGTAGAGAAACTTATCTATTCTTGATAGGGAGGTAAAAGCTGTCTTGCAACAAAGTACAGTCGTACGGATAGGCTGGAGGAGACAACCTAATCACTCCAGAGACATATCTTTCCCTCAATCTACCACCTGTGAAAAATCTATTTTCTATACCTTCTCGCGTATCTGTCGACATACACTCTACTCTTACGGGCCAATTAGAACAATTAACCTTCCGTACGACAAAATCGAATACAGTTGTAAAAAACAATTCAACAGGAGCTAATACAGTTTTAAAAAGCAATTCAACAGGAGCTAATAAATTTGTACAAAGCAATTCAACAGGAGCTAATAGATTTTAAAAAGCAATTCAACAGGAGCTAATACAGCAGGTTTTCGACAAAACAGATTCTGTACAGACCAGAAAGCCACTTTGAGAATAATAGTTGAACAAAGTCTGGAATGGAATTCACCACTATACATTGGATTTGTGGACTATGAAAAGGCATTTGACAGTGTAGACAGAATCACTTTAGAAATTGATGAGGCATTATGGAGTTCCCCTGAAGATCATTAATTTAATAAAGAAAACATATGAAGACATGACATGCAGAGTTCTTCATGAAGGACAGCTTACAGAACTGTTTGGTATAAGAACGGGAGTGCGACAGGGATGCTTGTCTCCATTTCTTTTCTTACTAGCAATAGACTAGGTTATGAGAACATCAACGACACACAACAGAAATGGAATCCAGTGGACTCTGACTAAGCAGTTGGATGATCTGGATTTTGCTGATGACTTGGCTCTTCTGTCCCATAACCAAAATCAGACGCAGGACAAATTGAAAACACTCGATGAGAGGTCACAGCAATTGGGTCTGAAAATACACAGGGAAAAGAAAAAAATAATGAGAATAAATGCAAGTGATGATAACAGGGTTGAACTTCAAGAAACACCACTACAAGATGTAGAATTATACACATATCTTGCCAGTAATATAGACAAAGTTGGAGGGACAGACAGTGATATCAAAATAAGAATATAAAAAGTAAGAAGAGCTTTCATTGCATTGGGAAATATATGGAGATCAAGAGAAATCGGATCCAATACAAAAATAAGAATCTTCAACTCAAATGTCAAGTCAGTACTATTGTATGGTGCTGAAACATGGAGAACAACAAAGACAACAACCAAAAAGCTACAGACTTTCATAAATGGGTGCTTGCGTAGAATAGAAGGATGAAATTGGTTTGACAAGGTTACCAATGTGGAACTTACTTACTTACTTAGTTGTTCCTCTTCTACCGTGAGGTGTAGAGGTTTGTAAGAGAGAACACCATACTATTCTATCGGCTGTCTTCCTCCTGGCTTGGTTCCATTCTAGTCCTCGGTCCTTCAAAGATTGTCTAATGTTGTCCTCCTAGCGGACTTTGGGTCATCCTGGAAGTCTGGATCCCTGGCTCTTAGTTTCCCATGCATGTCGTGGTAGCCGATCTTCTCCCATTCTGCAGACATGGCCAAACCATCCCAGCTGGGACTGTTCTACTTGGGTCTGCAGGGGTTGGGTTTTAAGGCCTTGACGTATCGTCTGGTTGCGGACCATGTCTCTTGTTACTTCAACCACCTTCCTCAGATACCTCATTTCTGAGGTTTGGATCTGGCTTTTGTGGGTTGTAGACATTGCCCATGACTCGCATCCATACGCCAAGACTGGGACATAGGTGGAGCGGTATACAGCCATCTTCGTCTTCTTACCAACTTCTCTTTTGCTGAGGAATCCTCGATTTATGGCTTGAAAAAGTCTCCCAGCTGTTGCGCATCGGGTAGCCAACTCTTCTTTGATGCCTCCCTTCCAGTCTATGACAGCTCCAAGATATTTAAAGTAGTCGACCTGCTCCAGGACCTGTTCTCCCAGCTTAATCTGATGTCTTTTTTCCTCTCGTTATATCACCATGGTTTTTGTTTTCGAGCTGCTTATGATCATTCCTCTTTTCTCCAGCTCTTCCTTCCAGACTTGCAAGTTGGATTGTTCTTCTTCTTCTTCCTCGTTCGTCCTGAAAAGGACGTTGGTTGCGTTGTGTCTGTTTACATCGGAGCTGCGATATCTGCGCCTTTCGGCCGACACATCCAACTTCAGCACAGCATTTTTTGGGACCGGGTTTGCCTTCCCTCTTTGATCCCTACTCTCTCAGCCAGACTGCAGTGATGCAGCCTGTTTCCAGGACCACCACGTGGAGGTGGAGTAGGGTCTTGGCCAGCTCTGGTTCGCTGACCCTGACGCAAGCAGTCAAGCTATGGGTTGCTGACTGCTGCTGCATCTTTAGGGTCCCAGGTTGGATTGAAGATGTGCCTCTGATTTAGCAATCAGGGCAACATCTTCAGCAAATGCCAGCTCTGAAATACAGACCTGTCTCATCTTCCAGTACCCCACTGAATACTTTCCTGTCCTCTCCTTACATGTCCTGATGACATCATCCATGAGGAGTATGAAAAGATAAGGTGACAGGATATCACCTTGTCTTACACCAGTGGTGGTCCTGAATTCTACTGACTTGTGGTTTGCTGTCCTCACATAATTTCTGCAAGACTTGTTGAAGCTCTGTATAGCATGAATCAGAGGTGATGGAATGTTCTTCCTTGCCAAACCGTCACAGAGTTTGTTCCAGGGGACCTTGTCAAATGCCTTTTCCAGATCTAAGAAGCAACGATGGATCTCACTGTTATACTCAAGAGCCTTTTCACTCAACTATCTGAGTGTGAAGATTAGGTCTTGAGTACTTCGATTTGCTCGGGAGCCACACTGGACCTCATCCATTTGTGGCTCATCTAGGCGTCTGAGTCTGCTCCAGGATTCTAGAGTAGATTTTACCAGGGACACTGAGAAGGGATGTGTCTCTATGGTTTCCACATTGTCGGTTGTCACCCTTTTTAAAAATCGGTGTTATTATGGCAATCTCCCAATCCTTTGGCATGGTCTTGTAGCACCAAGCTGCACGTAGAACCCTTAGGAGTAATAGGTCGCCTGCTGCTCCCGTGTACTTATCCATTTCTGGTGTTATGCCATCATGTCCTGCAGCTTTGCCCATCTTGATTTTCTTCAGTGCTGCCTTCAGTTCTTCCATCTTTATGTCATCTTCATCACCATTGGTTTCCTCTTCTGTGCTAGTGGTTATCATTTGTGATGTTTGACCTTGCTCACCATCCAGGTGTTTTGAAAAATATTCTTTCCATCTTTCCATTACTTCTTTTGGGGCAGTAAGCACTTTGCCTTGCTTGTCCTTTATAAATTTAAGAGGGCACTGTTTTTCCTTCCTCATATTCTTTAGAGTCTTATAGAACAATTTCTGGTTTTCTTGCGCATCGTTTTCTAACTTTTCTCCAAATTCTTCCCAGAACTTCTGTTTTGCTGTTAGCACCTTGTTCTTTGCTTCTGTTCTGAGTATTATATATTCTCTATATTTCTCTGTTTTTCCCTTTGTGTTTTTAGCTCCTAAGTATTGTTTCCATGCCTTTTTCTTCTCTCTTATTTTCTCTTTAACCTCATCTGTCCACCAAGGTGTCCTCTTTCTCATGTTCCCAAGTCGAACTTCACCACATGCTTCTGCTGCAGCTGTCTTTATGATGTCCTTGAATTTCAGCCAGAGTGTTTCCAGGTCCTCAGGTTGTTGTTCTGTGTTTCTCACTGCTGTAGCAATAAGCCCCTGATATCTGGTCTTCACTTCTGGCTCTCTCAGCTTGTAGGTCTTAATGCTTGTTTCTCCTGTTCATTTACTTAGCTTCATGCGTGATGTTAGGCAGTTCCTAGGCTGAGTAGCTCTTTCAGTTGTTCTTTTAATTGTTAACAAGTAGTGGTCACTTCCAATCTCTGGCCTCCTCCACACTCTAGCATCCCAGACATACTTGAATGAGCTCTTCCTAACTATGGCGTAGTCGATCACTGACTTCTCATTCTTTGTTGGTTCACACCTAGTGTATACATGTATGTGCTTATGTGGGAACTTTGTGTTTGTAACCAATGGGGAACTGATGACAAGAACCAGACAAGTGCCAGTGGAATGAGAGATGAGAAGAAGACGATGGCCATGGATAGGGCACACACTGAGAAAAACCTGTTGATAGCATTACAAGGCAGTCCTTGTTCTGGAACTCTCAGGGCAAGAGAGGCAGAGGTAGACCAAGAAGCACATGGAGAAGAGAGCTGGAAACAGAGGTGAAAATGATGAGGAGGACATGGAAAGAACTTGAGATGATGGCACGTGACAGGAGGACTTGGCATGTGTTGTTGAAGGCCTATGCTCCTTGGGGAGTGGAGGGTTATGAATGTATGAATAATACAGCTGTACAAAGCAAGTAGACTGGGAAGGTTTGAGCTTGTGAGAAGAATGAAAAAGATGTGATGATCTTGTAAAACCAGCCCTAAAAGATTGCGGAAAAGAGAACGAGCAAGAGATAACTGAAAAGAAAGTAGCAAATAAAGAGTGTTATTGCAACAGAGGTCCTCAGTGGTCTGACCTGTTAAAGAAGAGGATCCCACCTTCCTTTGCACGCACCCCCCGAACCCCTTCCCCAACCTTGGTAGTCTTGGAGGGTATCATTTTATGTTGAATGCTTTCTTATTATTGTTTCCACAAGCCTGGTAGTTGCCAGGATGATAAAATGATAATACAGTTGTGTTATGATACATAAATGACTTGTTTGTTCCTGTTTTGCCATATTGTTTTTTTTATGACAGGCTGAGGATGAAAAGTCTCAAGAACGTGGTGAGAGTAAAGATAGTAAAAAAGTTGAGAGTGAAAACAAGATAGAGGTAAATTGTTTTTCTTGCACGTAGAGCAAGTAAATGTTTTTTTGAAGAGAGTTTAGCTGCAGTGGTGCTTTGGGACAATATTATATGTTTAGGACATCTTAACCTGTTATGATTCATAAACCTTCATTATGTAACATGCATATGTATAGAATGTCATTCATCTTATAAGATACAAATGAGACGGCTGCATTGACATTGGCTTAACTCAGGGTTTCTTAACAACTTTTTTTTTTTTTTTGCACCATAGACACCTTTGATTGTTCAATGAAGGATCGTACCCCAATGATTGTCCAGTAAATGCTACAGACCCTTTCTTAGACAAAATGTACTTAGATGCGTAATTGTAGCGAAATCTGTGAAATAATCGCTAAATTCAGTAAGATTTTAATCCTATAATAATAAATAAACCCGCCCTTGGGTGTTCGCCGAAAGTAGTCTCTACGCGAGTTTTTTTTTTTTGTACGCCCGCTAATACTCGAGGCGAAATCTCAGGTTATTGTTAATGTCTAACCTGACATTGATTTTACGTGAGTATCCCTTTTTCTTGTACAGAGACAGGTGTCCCTCGCCATTCAGGCAGATACTCTCCGATTTCGGAGGTACCCATTAGAGCTGGGTCGGCTCAGGAGTTGCCAATCCCTGGTCGACGACACTCCTTCAAATGTCCTCACCAGGTCTCGAGTTAATCCAGTCCAATTCCCGGTCGACGAAAAATCCTCAAATACCGTCGCCCGGGTTTGATCCTGAATCACCCGGTCGCCAGAGCGGCGTTGTAACCACTACGCTAGCGTGGCTCCCTCTACGCCAGTAGAACGCTGCCTTTTGTGCAGAGGAAATGCTTATAAATTGATCCCGCCTTGCTGTTGAGGACTGTCTTGCGGCTTGCAGGCATGTGGATTGTGGCCACATTCCACATGCGTGCACCACTAGACACCTCAAATAAACTAAGACCAGAAATCGCGCAAATCAATGTATGACGCGTCTAGCTTAGTTACATTCTAGTCTATGTGTGGCCATTGAGCCTAACGGCAGTGTTGGAATGTGTGGTAAACCCACTTAAGGATCGTGTTTGAATATGTGGCACAGCCACTGATTATATATATATATGTGGAACGGTAGATCCACTGGAAAGTGTAAGATAGCGTAATGATCCGTATCGAAGTTGATTATAGGACCAGGTAGAGTCCGTATTAGAATCGCGAACCAAGCAGATTACGTTCACCATGAACTTATATATATGGCAGTTAAAGCCTGGCGATGCAAGCCAAAGATGTTGATTAATGATACATAGACAGGATCTATAGATTTACAGATAATGTACTCACTAGTATTGTGAAGGAATAATAATTCTAAGGATCGGATTCGTTAAGAGTTGGTTGCACACTCTATTACGCTATAAACTTAACGGTTAACCCAGACGAGCTAAGTCTGTGAGAGGAACAATTGTGTAGAGCTCAGAACTATGATGAAGCCAATTTAAATGTGTGAAATGATGTTGCACCCCATTGTGTAAAAGGATATATTAAATTGTTCAGTCGTCCATGGAACTTGTCGGTTGCCTGAATTATACAAGTTCTCACTCTGTGCTGTGACTGTCATTAATCCTTGCAAGGTCAGTCCAGATTATCACAGGTATTTTTAAGACTAACTATAATCTAACCAACACTGCGGAAGAATTAATATACGATAACGACACTGAATATAATAATAATTTAATCACACCACAATGGCTTAAAACTGCACTCGAACTAGAAATCTGGAATTAGAATAGATGAATTATAATATCTGAAATATTGACAAGCAACCCAATAAACTCACGTCTAACGGTGCTGAATCTTTTAATAACATCTAGCAAGAAAAGATACAGCGGGAGACCGTAACATACTGGTGTCAGAAGTGTTCGGACAATTTTCAGAATTCATCTTTTCCGTTACCCAATTGAACGAACTAATGTTCATGAATCAGGCTTCAAGTTGGGAAGATTCTAGTGGAAACAACTTCAAGATCAATTCAGTTCGTCACAGGCAAAGTAACAGTGGAAATTGAACAGTTCAAGAAAGTCTCATTCAAGGCGCAAGTCCAAACTGGCAACTCAAATTTACACATCAAGTTACGAAGGTCAAGGTCGATTCATCCCTACAATTAACGGTCGCTGAGTCGCTGAATCAAATCGATCGGATGTCGCTCAATTTTAGATCCTGAACCATCACATAGAACCAGAAAGACAATTCATACACTTGTTAAACCTCCAGAGCAACCGGGGAAGTATTTCAACAGAATTTCGTTCAATATCACGTTTGAAAATCTTCGTTCAACCGTTCAAGTCTGCTTCTCTGTGAAAACAAGTCTGAACAGCTGAGAGCATCTTGTTTATTTTCGGGATCACTATGGCATGACCACATGAAGATAAGTTCTTGTCTAAATTAGAGCTTTCGACTAGATTGTGTTGTCCAGTTGGCTAGCTTTGGTCTTCAATTCTTCCTCCACTGTCACTTGTCTGTCTTACTTTGCAGTCCTAGTTTTATCATTACGTGTTTACTGGCAATGTATTTTATGTAACTTCGCGGGAGGATGGTTAGGGCTTATCATTGCTTCTATATTCCTTTGGAAGATTTAAGCAATTTTAACGACTTTTAAGGATAATTGCTTATATTTGCTTACTGAGGATCTAACTGATTATTAATTTTTCTTTTAAGTTAGGAAATAAATGTTTCTTCAGTAAGCCATATAACCACTTTGCTTGTGCTAGTTGTGACGTCACGTGCCTACGTCATTTAATTTAAATAAATTACTTTCCGTTTTGTGTCACTATTTTATTCGTTTGTGATCTAAAAATCTCTCTGTCTCAATGTTAGTTTAGGACGACTTGTATCGTAATATTATTGTAATGTTACTTTAAACATTTTATTTCTCTAATTATTATGTCTAGTACTTACTTAGTTTCTTTTTATATGTTTCATAGCGTCGTATAAGTGAATATATCATTTCATTTGCTTGTTCCATCCATCGTTTATCGTTACCTGTTCTTGTCTCTGGCTATAGTAAATATCATAGTTACTTTGAATTAATTAAGCTCACATATTCATAGTATATTTATTGATAAATAATACACTTATATAAGTTATTGAGAAACGTAGCACCATGTCTACATTGGAAGAGTTTATTAAAATAGGACAAAGTCTGGGTAAATCAGGTTCTGATTTGCAGACTTATGCTGAAACGAGACATGAAAAGCACTTATCGCAACAGGAAAGAATTGAGCAACGGGAACTTAAAAAGTTGGAACTGGCGCAAAAAGATAAAGAAATGGCTCAAAAAGAGAAAGAAATGGCTCAAAAGGATAAAGAAATTGCTCAACAAGAAAAAGATAAAGAATTACAGAAAGAACTTAAGGAGAAAGAATTAGCTCAAAAAGATAAGGAAATAGCTCAACAAGAAAAGGAGAGAGAATTGGATAGAGAAAAAATGCAAATAAGAAGAATGGAACTACTTCAATTAGACCAAGAACATAAACATGCTATTGAGCTTGAGACTTTAAGATTAAATGCTGAGAAAGAAAAGGCTATTGAATTGGCGAGGTTGCAATCAGAACAATCCAGACCTTCAGCTAATCCAAATGTATTTTATCCAAAATTGAAGATGCCACATTTCGACCAGTCTAGAGATTGCGTCGATTCGTTCATATCAAGATTTATTATGAAAGTTACAGGTTTGAACATACCAAAGGAAAGATGGAGTAGTCTTTTGGTTGATTTTTTGACCGGGGACTCACTCAAGGTTTTCATGAATCTAGATGAGCAAAGCAGAAACGATTTTGATGTCGTGAAAGAAGTACTTCTTAGGCGGTTCCAGTTAACTGAATCTGGATTCCGAGAACGTTTCCATATGGCTAAGCCTAGTAAGGACGCTGACTTTGGTGAATTTATTGCTTCCATTAACATTATTTCAATAGATGGATAGAATTATCAGGTATTACCAAATCATATGAGGGGTTAATGGATCTCATGCTACGTGATAAGGTGCTATCCTCATGCAGTCACGATTTAGAATCATTCTTACAAGAAAGACACCCTAACTCTATTTCAGAATATGAAAAATATGGTAGACAGTTTGTCACGGCACATCCGAATAAGGATGTCCATCGATCTGGTCCACGAGATCCTATGCCTACGTGCGCAGCGCTCCAAGATCACAGATCTTATGATCACCGACCTAGATCACATAGCACGGACGGTCGATATCGTACACAATTTCGTCATGAATATCGGGGGTCTTATAACTTCCCTCGCTATCGATCACCGTCAAGATTCTATCGTCGGAGTTATCGAGGTTATTCACCTCATGATCGTGGAGGCCACAAAGGCAGGGGTCGTGATGATTATCACAAAGACTATTACAGGGATTATAATGATCATGGATCATCATATAAAAGGAATGATGATAATAATGATTCATCAAATTTTTATTATAAAACAAAATCAGGCAAAAAGAGGGCAAATCATTTCAGATCATCTTCAAAGAATAATGACAAACATGGTCATGCTAATGCATGTACTACCAAAAGAGATCATGAGAATGATGATAACAAACATGCGAATGCATGCAGCATATTGGATGACTCTTGTTATGTTTGTCAATCACATCCTATATCAGAGAGGAAAAATACGCTTCGTTGTGGTCATACAATGTCTTCTATGTCTGCTTGTGAGAATTGGGACGTCTCACATACCACAAGGCATATTTATACGGAAAGGAAGTAAGAGTTTTACGTGACACCGGCTCTACTACTGTCGGCATACAACACTCGCTTATCGAGCCATCTGCATTTACGGGTAAAACTGTTAAATGCATCACATTTGGTGGTAATATTGAAGAATATCCAATAGCGCATGTCTATATCGATACACCGTTTTATACAGGTATGGTGTATGCTTGTGGGTTAAGAGCTCCCGTGTCTGAGATAATCTTAGGTAACATACCTGGAGTTAGAAATTGTACTCCACAGGAGATTACGAAATGGGTTGAATCTCATCCATTGGTGGCAAATGCTGTTGTCACTAGAGCACAACAGTTGGCTACAGATATGGCCACCCCACCTACACCTATTATAGATACAATTATGTCTCCCGACGTCGTTGCTGAAGCACCAGCGGCGTTTGCGGAAAAACAAAAAAAAATGATCCAAGTTTACAGCGTTTATTTGCGCTAGCGGAAAAAAAAGTTAGTAAACATACCAAATCAGCACAACATTGGTTTCAAATTAAGAAATCCATACTTACAAGATATTATGACAATGGTAGGTCAATTATTCATCAGATAGTTGTTCCAAAACAATTTAGACCTTTCGTGTTACAAACAGGGCATGACTCGCCCATGGCAGGGCACATGGGTATTAAAAGAACTTTATTTAGAGTCACATCGCAATTTTATTGGCCGGGTGTCAATAAGGACACAGAATTATATTGTAGGTCATGTACGACATGTCAAAGCACATCACGTAAGGGCAGATTCCACACGGCACCCTTACAGATCACGGATGTACCAGACAGACCATTTAAGAAAATAGCCATAGATATTATCGGTCCGTTATCTATTCCATCTAACAATGGGTTCCGATATATCTTAACCTGTGTAGATCTTTGTACACGGTGGCCGGAGGCTATACCTCTGAAAACAATCAATACTGCGTCGGTATCAGATGCATTGTTTTCAATTTTTTGTCGTATTGGTTTTCCTGAGGAAATTTTATCAGACAGAGGTTCACAATTCACCTCTAATATTATGAAAGAAGTGGAGTCGATGCTCTCCATTCACCATTCGTTTTCAAGTGCATATCATGCCCAAACGAACGGAGTTTGTGAACGTCTTAACGGTTCACTCAAACAGATTCTTCACAAGATCACTGAGGGATGTCCTCGGGACTGGGACAGGCTACTTTGTGCCGCTTTATTCGCGTATAGAGAGGTCCCCCACGAGAGCACTGGTTTTTAGTCCATTCGAGCTCGTCTACGGCTCTAACCCTCGTGGCCCGATGATGATCTTGAAAAATTTACTGGTCGGATCATCAGTGGATGAATCCACTCGTACTAGTTACGAGCTGGTGATTGACCTTAGACAAAGAATCATTGATGCGTGTACATATGCATCCGAAAGCATTAAATCAGCAACACAAAAAACTAGATTATTCCACAATCAAGGGAGAAGATTGCGATATTTTAATCCTGGGGAAAAAAAACAAGATCTGGTTACTCCTACCCCATGAGGATAATAAACTGTTGGTTTTCATGGCAGGGTCCATTTGTGATTATTAAACAAGTCACGGATGTTGACTATGCTATAAACGTAAGAGGAAAAATTAAAACGTTCCATGTCAATATGTTGAAATTGGCAGTGGAAAGACCACAAGAGTTAATTCCTATTATTGACTCTGTGTCTGAGTCTTCACCTCATATTTCTTCTTTTGCACTAGTCAATGAGGAAGACACTACGTCTTCAATTCCTTTACAGTTTACTTTACCATCTTTACAAGCTTCCGAATCTTGGAAGGATGTCACAATTTCTCCGACTTTGTCATCTTCACAACAAAGTCAAGTTAGGGAAATTCTTCTTTCTTTTAACGATGTACTTACTGACCTTCCAGGTCATACGTCTTTAATCTCTCATGACATCATTCTAACGGATGATCATCCTATTAAGTTAAGACCTTACCCTATTTCGTTACATCATAAAGACAGGGTTGAAAAGGAGCTAAAGGATATGATAAAATTAGGAGTTATATCTCCATCAGAATCTCCTTATGCTTTTCCGATGGTTATTGTGAAAAAGAAGGATGGGACGCTCCGTATTTGTATTGACTTCAGACGTCTTAACCGTATCACAATTACTGACGCTGAACCAATGCATTTGTTGGACGACCTACTTTCACAAGTTTCACAGGCCACATACTTTAGTAAACTAGATCTGTCTAAAGGCTACTGGCAGATACCACTCACTGAACATGCCAAACCTTTTACTGCCTTTACGACTCCATTTGGATTATTCCAATGGGATTACATGTGCTTCGGCCTTGTAAACGCACCTGCGACATTCGTGCGCATGATGCGCCGCCTTCTGGGCGATAGAAAAGATGTCATCACATACATCGATGACATCTGTCTATTTCACAATTCATGGGAAGATCATATTACTGGTTTGTCTTCTCTTCTCATTACACTACGACAACATGGTTTGACTGTAAGACCTTCTAAGGTCCAGATAGGTTGTCAGGAGATTACTTTCCTTGGTCACCGCATAGGTAACCATAGATTACACCCTGATGACAATACAGTCAAGCGCATACTGGAGATTGCCACTCCATCATCCAAGAAACAAGTAAGAAGTTTACTCGGGCTTCTTAACTATTACCATAAATTTATACCACGCTTCGCACAGATTTCTGCTCCTTTGTCCGGATTGTTGGCCAAAGGTAGTCCAAAAAAAATATTATGGACACCGCAGTGCGAAGAAGCTCTGATTATGATAAAGAATTTATTTAAGAATCCTCCTATCCTGTTATTGCCAAACATACAGTTACCATTTTTGATTCAAACAGATGCATCCAGCTCCGGAATTGCAGGTTGTTTGCTTCAATGTTATGAAGGGATACTCCATCCATGCTTGTTTGTCTCACGCAAGCTTACCCCGGCGGAACAGAAATACGCCACAGGAGAGCGCGAACTGCTCGCGGTGGTGTGGTGCTTGGAAAAAACTATCTAAGTACTTGATAGGGCGAAAGTTCTTTATCTACACAGACCACAGTCCGCTCACGTTTATCACTTCGAGAACTATGAAAAACGCAAGGATTCACAGGTGGTTTCTTTTACTACAAGAATTCGCCTTTTCAATAATTCCGATTTCAGGAACTGATAATAACCTCGCGGGACTTGTTATCAAGAAATTTCACGTCACAGGACTAAAATAACTTTCTTGTCTTGATGTTGACAATGGACATAATTTTATAATTGTTATTTCTAATTGGGAATATTAATTGCATTATTTCATTTTGACGTTAGATAACATTCATAGATTGTAGTCGGGCACATCTTCGCCACCACTCTCTCACGTGCCACGAGTGTCACGTTTGGGAGCGGGGGGGGATGATGTTGAGGACTGTCTTGCGGCTTGCAGGCATGTGGATTGTGGCCACATTCCACATGCGTGCACCACTAGACACCTCAAATAAACTAAGACCAGAAATCGCGCAAATCAATGTATGACGCGTCTAGCTTAGTTACATTCTAGTCTATGTGTGGCCATTGAGCCTAACGGCAGTGTTGGAATGTGTGGTAAACCCACTTAAGGATCGTGTTTGAATATGTGGCACAGCCACTGATTATATATATATATGTGGAACGGTAGATCCACTGGAAAGTGTAAGATAGCGTAATGATCCGTATCGAAGTTGATTATAGGACCAGGTAGAGTCCCTATTAGAATCGCGAACCAAGCAGATTACGTTCACCTTGAACTTATATATATGGCAGTTAAAGCCTGGCGATGCAAGCCCAAAGATGTTGATTAATGATACATAGACAGGATCTATAGATTTACAGATAATGTACTCACTAGTATTGTGAAGGAATAATAATTCTAAGGATCGGATTCGTTAAGAGTTGGTTGCACACTCTATTACGCTATAAACTTAACGGTTAACCCAGACGAGCTAAGTCTGTGAGAGGAACAATTGTGTAGAGCTCAGAACTATGATGAAGCCAATTTAAATGTGTGAAATGATGTTGCACCCCATTGTGTAAAAGGATATATTAAATTGTTCAGTCGTCCATGGAACTTGTTGGTTGCCTGAATTATACAAGTTCTCACTCTGTGCTGTGACTGTCATTAATCCTTGCAAGGTCAGTCCAGATTATCACAGGTATTTTCTAAGACTAACTATAATCTAACCAACACTGCGGAAGAATTAATATACGATAACGACACTGAATATAATAATAATTTAATCACACCACAATGGCTTAAAACTGCACTCGAACTAGAAATCTGGAATTAGAATAGATGAATTATAATATCTGAAATATTTAGTCTAAATATAATTTGAACAAACTATATGTCCGATTGGTTTTTGCTGTTAGTTGGGGAGAAGAGTATAGGAAGGAGGGTATTGGTTAGGCAAAAAAGCTAAATATATTTTTAAGACTCACTCCTAAAAGTTTGGAGTTTTGTTTTTTTAAAATTTGAATTGAAAAGCTAGACCTTCGCTGTGATTGGGCCAGGCTAGTAATATTGGCAAAAGCTTTCAAAGGCTTGTCGCCAGTTGATACAGAAAGTTTTGTAAGCAAGCTGCGTTGAGAACAGCAGTGCTAAGAGTGAAATAATAATTCTTGGCAGTCTGGACTGGGGCAAAGCTAAACTTACCTTAATGCTAATGCCAGTCAACGTATGTTTGTGATATTTCTTTGAATTGTGGTAAGAACAAATTATTAATCTTGTTATTACAACAAAATTTGGTGTATGAGATACTGCTTGATTGGGAAGGCTTTACGACTGAGTACAGAGGTCCCCAGCAGACTTATGCAGGGCCTGTGGTGTTGCACACAAGCAGTAAAAATTGACATGAGTTGTATAACTTAAAATGATTTCCACAGTTACCAGTGGGAAGGCTAACCCACAATATTCTATGGGAGAGAATCATTGTTGCAGTGTCAGAGGCGTTGTAGCCATTAGGGAAAAGAATAGGAGCACTGGTATGAGTTGTTATCTCAGAGGAAAATGGTTGAAATGGGGTGGTCAGAGAGATCTGACCCTTTTCTTTTATTGAATTATGCCATGTATTGCTTGTGGAATAATATTGTAGATATGTTGTACAGAATCATAACCTTGTTTCAGGGTTTTTTGTTCTGGTACTACGTTAGTGCCAGAACCCTGGTGAATTTACTTGAGAGAGAGAGAGAAAGTGAAACTCTTCTGGACCAAGCGGTCTACTATACTATACTACACCAGGGACTGGGTCAGTCTGGTCATTCGAGTGAACGAAAGGAAATTGTCAGCATCATACTACTATCTACATCAAGATAAGTGCCTATGTGTCGGCACTCAAAAGTTTATCCACTGACTTTATTAAAAAGAACATAACATATTTGATTATCCAATAAATATTCCACAAGAGACTAATATAAAGAGAGGGGATGATGACAACACCCCACCCCCACCATTAGTTACCAGTGTTACTTGGTTTAGAGAAATACCTAAATATAATTAGATTATAATAGTCCTTTGTATGGACAGAAGATCCATTGTGTTATTAATCTTTATGTAAATAAAACCATAAAAATTCATTTTGTTGTTGGTCCTGACTCAGAAAATTCTGAATCAGGGCATAATAAATTGTAATATAGACTATTACATAATTTTCAGCCACAGACTTCTATAAGATATATAATAGAGTGTTAGTTTGTTTGTGGTTGTGGTATTGACTCAGTCCTATATATATGTGATAGAATTTAAATGTATTTGTAGTAATTTTGCTTACACTACATTACACACTTTCATACCCTAGACATTATACGTAGCTATCATACATACTGGTCAAGAATAGGTCTGACTGAGGTCATAAGGTGGTAGCAGAAAGGTACTCTGATAACTCAACCCAAAATTTGTTTTAATCAGGGACCTTCACAGCTGACCTCATTCAGTACACTAGAAATATTGAATGATAACATCTGTAACACCAAATCCACCACAGTAATTAAATTTTGTTTCTTACAAATATACATTTTATTACAAAGAAAAATCATTTCGCTTACATATTGTCATATTGAAATACAAAAAAATATGTAAAAATAATATATTTCTTTAAATGAAAAAACTATGAGTATAAATTTTGGTGAAAATAAAATTCAAATATTTAGGTTATTTCAGGGGTGAAATGGATAACTGCAGATACTGAATACAGATGAATTAATTGTCATCTGCATTTAATACCAGATAACATTAACAGTTATTTTAGTTGTCACTGTTTTCTGACATAAATGAAGGGAAATTCATTAATTTAAAATCATACATGAACTAAAGTGCTAAATTTATTCAGCAAATTATACTCAAAGATAGAGTTGACAGTTACTTGATATTGAGCAGCTAACATCAATATTATTTAGGCTTTAAACACCTTACACATAGATTAATCTTTTTTAATGTTCAAGGTGTTGTGTGAAAAGTAATAGATCAATATTATAACACCACTTTGTGGCACATGTTCAGGTGTGAGATGCTGAGAAATGAAGGAAAGTGTTCTGTGTAATTTATGACTTTGTTTACACCTTATAGTAGTTAGTAATTTCAGATTATATATTCCCTGTGATGTTTTCAATTTTTAGGGAAAAAATGGGAACATAGATGAAGGTGTATCTGTGCAGAATGGAGAGGATGTGGCCGACAATGCAGAAGAAGACAATACAAAAGTTTCACAAGGTAAATTTGTGGTAATTTTCTGCCTCCCTCCTCTTTTTCTATTTAAAAAAAAATATTTTTAACAGTGTTTAAAAATTATTCTAAATACCAGAATTCTGTATTCTCAGCATTGACATGTCTGGATCAGGTAAGATATTACTGTTATTCACATTAACTTCTGAAGCGGCATTAGAGATAGCGCAACGCATCATAACCAAATAAGGGAGGCGACCGGGTGACCCAGGCGAGGACATTTGAAGATTTTTCGTCGACCGGTATTTGGACTGGAGCCCTGGTGAGAACATTTGAAGGAGTGTTGTCGACCAGGGACTGGTGGCTCCTGAGCAGACCCAGCTCTAATGGGTACCTCCGAAATCGGTGAGTATCTGCCTGAATGGCGAGGGTAACGTGTCTCTGTACAAGTGTAGTGGATTGATGGTATTGTATGATTGTGATCTTACTTAATGTGATGCATGAGGTCAGCTGTGAAGGCTCCTGAGATAAATGAAGCTGTGAATTTTCAGAAGGCCCTTCTTGCTACCACTACGACCTCACACCTATCTTTTTTTTTATCTAATGAATGTGGCTACGTTAAAGTTCTAGGGTATGATATGTAATGTGTTGTGGTAGTTTACATACACACACACAGATATTTAATAAGTTTAACAATATTAATAAAATGTTATGACACACTGAACTAACTCAAGCTGTGTAAAATTTTTGATAATAATTTTCTTTAAGTTTATTTGTTCTGAACCAAGGTTTTATTTTGGTCAGAACATATGAAAGGTTTTGCAATTATTAATGAAATGCATGAATATATGGCATAATAAATGAAAAGAGTGTACATATGTATTTTACAAGACTAGTTAATATTACTACTGTTTATGGTTGTAATTTTTCTGGGAGAATGTTTAATGGATGTGCTGTTGGGGTGACCTCATCACTCCCTGTCTATGGCGACTACACATTGTCCATTTATTGATGATATTATAATTGGTGTGTTAGAAATTAAGTTGGTGAGTATTCAGCAGTCCAGACGCTCACGTATCTTGAATGAGTAATCTGGTGCTGGAATCAGGTGGCCCCACCTCTCCGTGCTTGGGGGCAATATCAGGCTGCTCTGCCAAAATATAAACTGCACGGGTCCACTCTTGTAATATTCAACACCTCATTTGACACCACATTGGTGCCAAATAAAAACTCACAGTTCTGCAATAAAGTATTGGTCATGTGTCAGAATTCCATCCCTAAACCATTTCTGGACACAACACTACACACAACAACAACACCACATAGACGGGTCAGATCTCTTTGACCATACAACACATCTTACCAATTTGGTTTTACATAGGATAAGTTCTCCCAGACTACATATTCTGAAATATGTTCATTAGCTTCCTGCCATAGAAATAGGATAGGTGATATGTTCCACTGATCTCAACACTTGATCTGTCTTTCATAATCCTTGCTGGAGTTTATGTATTTTATTTGTCTCTAGACCCTGAACTGGGGCGGGGGGTCTAGAGCGAATCCTTACTTGTTGTAAGGGATAGATTTTGATATGGCAGTATCAAATCACTCGAAACATTAAACAAATATTAAAATATACAAAGAAATACTTTCAGTCTTACCAGAATTATGAATATAGAACACAGTTAATTGCTAGCAAAACTCAGCTGAGCTGCTGGCTTTAGTATGGCGTCCCTCTAAATATTTCAATTAGCTTCTGGGAATTACACCACTAAATAATTCACTGTGTCTACTAGGACAACTTATGACGAATGGCAAAAATGCGCGTCTGAGCGCCGATAATATATTCATCTATGGCCAATCACCGCCTTTTTCTTTTCAAATTCAAACCTCCTACCAAAAAGTCATTTCAGTCATACCTCAGTCAAGTATGCATTATTGTCTGTTGGTCCGTCTGTCTCTACTTGCGTTTCACAAAAAAAAACACACTTGTTTTTTGAACCAACTCCGCCTTCCCCTACACAATTTTGCCTTTAAAGTTATTTTTAGCCACAGTTCACCATCCCATCCCGTCTCTTTCATTCCAACTAGATTTTAGCACTTGAGTCTCAAGGCTACAGTTTTTTGAAAATTAGGGACATTTTTTTGTTTCAATGCAGATGCTCGCTGATATGAACAACACAGTCTTTTGTCAATATCTTTCTTATTATCTATCCGTCTGTATAAATGAAAGCATATTATTTCACTGCTCAAGATGGGCCATCCGGCCAGCTAGGTTTTATATTCCTAACATTATTATTAAGAAAAAGTTACTTTTCAAGGTTAGTTGGTTTTTTCGAAATATTTCTAGCATCTTCTATACTGCGTTTGCCGCTGAATTCAAATAAACGGACTAAGTTATCGCAAAAGCGTCCAAGAAATGACTGTTGCGTATAATAGCTAAGGTCCCTTTTGTCGATTTCTTTACCTTGTGTCAACTTGGGGACGTGACTTTTCCTCCTTTCCCCACCAATTGCGTCTTTTAGCCTTGCTAGTTTCAAGCACGCGTTCAGTCATATTTTTTCCTTTTGATCTTCGTTCTCATCCCGTTCCAAGGGTAACGTTTTGCCTTCACGTCTAACAATTTAATTTCCATGGCGGGTGATGACCCGCGGCGTGGGCGATCATGTATTCTAGTAGCTTACGCATTAGTTTTTATCCCTACGTTGTATCATTGGAGATATTTTAACGTTGTATCATGGTTAATTTTATGACACATCTCCCCACTTGAAACATGCCTACGGCAAGTTCTAAAACCAGTGATACACATAGATAAAATCTCTCCTCACGCCTGCCATTACTCTAATTTTGATCACAGGGGTGCCGACTGAGGAAATCTGCACCGACATTCAATTTGCCTGGGATATATTGGATACTAAACTGATAAGGTTGAATCAATAAAGACCACCTCAGCAATCTTGCGTTTTCATGCTTAGCCTGAGATAAGAATACGAGAGGCTGATGATCCGTCTCGACCACAAAAGTCCTACCATACAGATAGATTTGAAACTTCTTTATTGCCCAGATTAACGCTAAACATTCTTTTTCGCTTGTGGAATATCCTTGTTCCGCCTTATTCAATTTGCGGCTTGCATAAGCGACTGGTTTCAGTTCCCCATCGGGTGAAGATGATCTTTGCAACAAAGCCGCTCCGAGTCCTACATTACTGGCATCGGTTCTTAAGACAAAGTCCTGTGTCAAATCAGGCAGTTTGAGAATAGGCTTGCTAGTGAGTTTTTCCTTTAAGTCTTGGAACGCTAATTCACTTTGCGCAGTCCAAATAATTTTATCTGGAAGTCCCTTGCGAGTCAGATCAGTCAGAGGAGCACAAATAGAGTTAAAATTTTTGATGTATTTCTGATAAAATCCGCATAACGACACGAATGATCGCACGTCCTTTTTTGTTTGTGGTCTAGGTGCTCTCTGCAGTTTTTCCAAGTTCTTGGGATCAGGGGTCATGCTACCCTGATATACAGTGTGTCCCAAGAATTCCAACTCTTTGCATCCAATGCAACATTTTGTTGGCCTAGCAGTTAAGTTCGCCTCCCTAAGCCTATTAAATAACATTTCTAGAGCTTCAATGTGTTCTTCAAATGTCTCTGTGGCGACGAGAATATCATCTATGAAATTCGTGATACATGGGTTATTCAGGGGATCCAACAATTTGCGCGTCATCCTTGAAAATACACTCGGAGCATTTTTCAGCCCGAATGGTAGCATGTTGAATTCATAATGTCCATCGGAAGTGCTAAAAGCCAAATAAGGTCTCACTTCAGGCTTCACTGGGATCTGGTAATAGCCTTTACTAAGATCCACCTTTGAAAAGTATTTTGCCTTGTTCAGTCTGGCAAATAACTGTTTTGTGTCTGGTAATGGATCCACTTGTCCTTCTGTGACAGCATTCAGTTTCCTGTAATCTATGCACAGTCTGTGTTCCCCAGACGGTTTTCTCAACAAAACGACACTAGAGCTAAAAGATGATTCACTGTGTGAAATAATCCCCTCCTTCAACAAATAATCTATTTCTTCCTTCAATGCCTTCTCCTTCGCGAACGGAATAGAATAGGCTCTCATACAGATTGGGTTTGAGTCTACCAGTTTCATGTCATACTGTAGCAAATTTGTATGGCCTGGTTTATCTGTTAATACATCTGTATGTTCCTCCAGAACCTGTTGAACTCTCTCCCTCTGGTTTTTAGTCAGGTGCTTACTGACTTTTACTTGTGCTGCTGTTTCACAAGGATGTAATGGGTATTCATGTGAGGTGAGTGGTTCCTTTTGCATTTGAGTTGCGATAGCTAAGGTCAGTAAGGGGGTGCTTTCCTGGAGTGGTCTGTCCAGATACTTCTTTAACAGGTTTACATGATAAACTTTCTCCTTCCCCTTTTTGTCAATTTTATAGTTTGTTCTAGACACCTTCTCTAGAACCGTATATGGACCTTGCCATCCA
This sequence comes from Oreohelix idahoensis, assembly GCA_024509875.1. Classification (NCBI taxonomy): domain Eukaryota; kingdom Metazoa; phylum Mollusca; class Gastropoda; order Stylommatophora; family Oreohelicidae; genus Oreohelix; species Oreohelix idahoensis. The sequence goes on along the minus strand of JAMPIV010017495.1, from coordinate 113,760 downwards.
ATTTGTAATTTATTCTGGCTACCGGGTAGTAGAAGCAGCACCTTCTCTCCCACAGCTAGTTCTCTGTCCTTTGCCTTCCTATTAAAATATGCTGCATGTTTCTTCCTGGCTTGTTTCAAATTATCATTTGCCAGTTTCCATCCAGCTTTCAAACGAGTGGTCAGTTCGTTCACGTATTGATAAGATGAGGTAACAGTCTCTTCCGCCTTCTCATCTGTCCAGGTCCTTAATAAGGCTTCTAATGGACCTTTTATTGGCCTCCCAAATAGCAGAGTTGCGGGAGCCATCCTGGTTGAACTATGTGGTACCTCCCGATACGCAAACAATGCGGCGGGCAGGAATTGATCCCACAGATCCGGTTTTTCGTGTGCCAGCTTTCTCAGGATAGAAATGAGAGTCCCGTTGAACCTCTCTACCTGGCCGTTCCCTTGCGGATGGTACGGACTACAATGAAAGTGTCTGGCTTGAAATAGCTTAAAAACTTCTTCCGTTAGTTTCCCCTTGAACTGAGAGCCATTATCCGTCAAGATTTGATGCGGGAATCCTAATCGGGTAAATATTGTAAGTAGTGCCTCTGCTACATGTTTTGAATCAATTGATGGCAGGGCTACCGCCTCTCCCCACATAGAACAAGTGTCCACCAGAGTAAGGATGTAACTGTTCCTCCTCTTGGTCTGAGTGAGAGGTCCCACAATATCCACTGCAACCCTCTCAAAAGGTGTTCCCACTATGGGCATTTCCCCTAGAGTTGCAGGAGCAGTCCAGTGCTTTGGAGCTACCCTTTGACATTCTGGGCAGGATTTGACATATCTTTTTATATCCTCCGTTATCCCTGGCCAGAAGTAATGACAAGCTATACGCTGTCCTGTGGCGCTGATCCCCATGTGACCACTGAAGGGAATCGCATGCCCGAGTTCCATCACTTTATCCCTATATGAAGTGGGAAGAACCAGCTGGTTGTGACCATTTGTTCCAGCTCCGGCCTTCCTGTATAATAGTTTATTCTTCATAAAATATTCCCCCTTGCTCGGAGGTGGGTGGCATTTGGGCAATTTTTTAAAACATGGCTTGAGTGTCCTATCCTCAGCCTGCGCCTTCCTCATCTCCTCTGGATGAGCATTTATAGGTTCACCTTCTTCCTCCTTCTTCTGTGACCTGGTCTGCACTGTCGCCATGATCACAGGTCTCTCGGGATTCCCCAAGAAGACGTATCTACACCCCAATATCAGAGAGTAGATTGGTTCATCTATCACTGCTGCTCTGATTTCTCCTTCCACATAGCGAGTTTTCACCGTTATCCTTGCGATGGGAAGTGTCATGAGTGGTATGTCCTTAGTTGCCCCTTGTATTTCCACTGTTTCTGTGGTATACTGACTTGGGTCCACTAGGCTAGACTTCACAACTGAATCATAATCCAAACCTGTATCATAAAGGCACCTTATGGTGACCCCATTACAAATAACATCCTCACAAACTGGGGGGTGATAAGGTTCCTGCTGTCCCTTAGGATTAACCTTTAATCTTTGAGTCCCCGACTTCATTGCAGCAATGTTTGAAGGTTTCCTTCTACAAAATTCGGTGTTATGGATATCTTTCTTGCACCATTTACACCATCTTTTTCCTTGGTTAAACGGTTTTCTTTCATTGGATTTTTGGTCATTGAACTGTGAGTTTCTGTCTCGGTAGTCATTTCTTGGCCGTTCAAAGTTTGTCCTACCTTTATTTCCCTGCTCTCTATTATCAAATTTATTAAATTGCTGTGGAGCTTTAAAATTGTCTATGTGCTTCTTTTTAGCACCACTTACCTCTGCCTGGGCTGCCTGATACCTCTCAGCGACATTTAAAACCTCCCCCAACTTCTCTGCACCTTGTTCCATGAGGAATTTTCTCATGTCTGGAGCCATGGACTCTCTCAATTGCTCAATCATGATCATTTCTTTAAGATCTTGGGTCTTCCCCAGAGCAGTCCATTTCTCCAAATAGGTTTCCAGTCTGGCAGAGAATTGGTGGTATGTCTCCCCAGACAACAGTTTGGCATTTCTAAATTTCTTACGATAAAATTCACCATTTTTTTCGTACCTCAATAACAAAGCCTGCTTTAACATGTCATAATTGTCCTGGTCTTCTCTGTTCATTTTTGCAAAGACTTTGTAAGAAGTCCCTCTCAGTCCCTGTGATAACTTTAAACTCCACCTCTCTCTCTCTAACCCATATGTAGTAGCTAATAACTCAAAACGTCCTAGGTACCCCTCTATGTCATCGTCTTTTTCAACAAAATGGTCTAAATGAAACCCCATTGCTGATGTTGAGGCTCCCAGACTGGGCGTAGCATCTGAGGCAAAAGGGCTGGCACCATTTTCAGGAGCCTGGCCTTGTAGCTCCAGCTCCCTTAGTCGTAATTCGTGCTCCCTCTGCAACCTTCTATCTTCTGCCTCCCTTTCGGCCTTTTTATCTTCTGCCTCCCTTTGCTGTCGTTTTTCTTCTGCCTCAATCTGCAGCCTCTTAGTCTCAGCCTCTAACCTCTTCTCTTCAGCCAACCTTTCCGACTCTAATTTTCTTTCAGCCTCTTTTTCTAATCTTCTTTCTTCCCGTTCAATATACTTATCACATTCAGCCGTTACATATTGAATTAAAACCTGACCATCCATTCCCATATCCTTTGCCGTTAGCACAGCAGCTGATCTGAATTTGGCTAGCTCCGCCATACTTTTTAAACAATTCTAGCAATGAGCAAAGTAAACTTTCCAACCACTAAAGTAATTCTAATTACTCTAGTCTAAAATAATTCTAATTAATTAATTAATCAATTAACTACCACTGGCTGTGAAGATTCACCAACTTTTATTTTCAGGGACACTTTTAATTTTTAAAATGTGTTCCCCTAATTTATTTCTCCCCCCAGGAGATTCTAATATTATTGATAGGCTAATTATCCCGGGACCAGAGACCCCAATATATGTAGTGGATTGATGGTATTGTATGATTGTGATCTTACTTAATGTGATGCATGAGGTCAGCTGTGAAGGCTCCTGAGATAAATGAAGCTGTGAATTTTCAGAAGGCCCTTCTTGCTACCACTACGACCTCACACCTATCTTTTTTTTATCTAATGAATGTGGCTACGTTTAAGTTCTAGGGTATGATATGTAATGTGTTGTGGTAGTTTACATACACACACACAGATATTTAATAAGTTTAACAATATTAATAAAATGTTATGACACACTGAACTAACTCAAGCTGTGTAAAATTTTTGATAATAATTTTCTTTAAGTTTATTTGTTCTGAACCAAGGTTTTATTTTGGTCAGAACATATGAAAGGTTTTGCAATTATTAATGAAATGCATGAATATATGGCATAATAAATGAAAAGAGTGTACATATGTATTTTACAAGACTAGTTAATATTACTACTGTTTATGGTTGTAATTTTTCTGGGAGAATGTTTAATGGATGTGCTGTTGGGGTGATCTCATCACTCCCTGTCTATGGCGACTACACATTGTCCATTTATTGATGATATTATAATTGGTGTGTTAGAAATTAAGTTGGTGAGTATTCAGCAGTCCAGACGCTCACGTATCTTGAATGAGTAATCTGGTGCTGGAATCAGGTGGCCCCACCTCTCCGTGCTTGGGGGCAATATCAGGCTGCTCTGCCAAAATATAAACTGCACGGGTCCACTCTTGTAATATTCAACACCTCATTTGACACCACATTGGTGCCAAATAAAAACTCACAGTTCTGCAATAAAGTATTGGTCATGTGTCAGAATTCCATCCTCTAAACCATTTCTGGACACAACACTACACACAACAACAACACCACATAGACGGGTCAGATCTCTTTGACCATACAACACATCTTACCAATTTGGTTTTACATAGGATAAGTTCTCCCAGACTACATATTCTGAAATATGTTCATTAGCTTCCTGCCATAGAATAGGATAGGTGATATGTTCCACTGATCTCAACACTTGATCTGTCTTTCATAATCCTTGCTGGAGTTTATGTATTTTATTTGTCTCTAGACCCTGAACTGGGGCGGGGGGGTCTAGAGCGAATCCTTACTTGTTGTAAGGGATAGATTTTGATATGGCAGTATCAAATCACTCGAAACATTAAACAAATATTAAATATACAAAGAAATACTTTCAGTCTTACCAGAATTATGAATATAGAACACAGTTAATTGCTAGCAAAACTCAGCTGAGCTGCTGGCTTTAGTATGGCGTCCATCTAAATATTTCAATTAGCTTCTGGGAATTACACCACTAAATAATTCATTGTGTCTACTAGGACAACTTATGACGAATGGCAAAAATGCGCGTCTGAGCGCCGATACTATATTCATCTATGGCCAATCACCGCCTTTTTCTTTTCAAATTCAAACCTCCTACCAAAAAGTCATTTCAGTCATACCTCAGTCAAGTATGCATTATTGTCTGTTGGTCCGTCTGTCTCTACTTGCGTTTCACAAAAAAACACACTTGTTTTTTGAACCAACTCCGCCTTCCCCTACACAATTTTGCCTTTAAAGTTATTTTTAGCCACAGTTCACCATCCCATCCCGTCTCTTTCATTCCAACTAGATTTTAGCACTTGAGTCTCAAGGCTACAGTTTTTTGAAAATTAGGGACATTTTTTGTTTCAATGCAGATGCTCGCTGATATGAACAACACAGTCTTTTGTCAATATCTTTCTTATTATCTATCCGTCTGTATAAATGAAAGCATATTATTTCACTGCTCAAGATGGGCCATCCGGCCAGCTAGGTTTTATATTCCTAACATTATTATTAAGAAAAAGTTACTTTTCAAGGTTAGTTGGTTTTTCGAAATATTTCTAGCATCTTCTATACTGCGTTTGCCGCTGAATTCAAATAAACGGACTAAGTTATCGCAAAAGCGTCCAAGAAATGACTGTTGCGTATAATAGCTAAGGTCCCTTTTGTCGATTTCTTTACCTTGTGTCAACTTGGGGACGTGACTTTTCCTCCTTTCCCCACCAATTGCGTCTTTTAGCCTTGCTAGTTTCAAGCACGCGTTCAGTCATATTTTTTCCTTTTGATCTTCGTTCTCATCCCGTTCCAAGGGTAACGTTTTGCCTTCACGTCTAACAATTTAATTTCCATGGCGGGTGATGACCCGCGGCGTGGGCGATCATGTATTCTAGTAGCTTACGCATTAGTTTGTATCCCTACGTTGTATCATTGAAGATATTTTAACGTTGTATCATGGTTAATTTTATGACAACAAGGAAAAAAGGGATACGTAAAAATCAGTCTCAGGTTAGTCATACTAACCTGAGATTTCGCCTCGAGCATTAGCGGGCGTACGCAAAAAAAAAAAAAAAAAAAAACCAAATAGGAATAGATGTATGTTAATTTCAGTGATTAAAAAGTAAAAATAGTCCCATAGCAGATGCTGCCATAAGGGTGTGAAGTGTTAGAGATTTCACTGTACCAAGTTTCAACTTTATGAGGTGGGGTGAACAGTTCCCTTCCTTGCTGCTTTTTGCTTTCCCTAACTTCAGGAGTTAGGTCAGGGTCTGGTGCCCATTTACACTCATTTGCCATTAGACTGGAGCACGGCGCTACTTGGTTTAATACCTGGTAACTTTACCTTTAGAAGCATGTGCTCAAACCATTGTGCAGCTGGACGCTATCAATTTTAATGAAACTGAGGGAAAATGCCCTTACAGATTCATTGTGGTAAATAATACTGAAGATGATTCAGAAGATCTTTTAATGTGTAGTAAATAATATTTCTCGTCTTCCTTGCAGTTCTGCTACACTATATGGCTGGTCTGTGAGATCAGATCTCTGAATCGTTTTTAAATGTTGAAGGACAGTTGACCCTGTTGCCAAGATATTTTTTTTTTTTTAATTGACATTGTTTCAACTACAGATATTGTTATGCCATTTGAGGATGAATACGAGCCACACTGATAATATGAACAAGCCAACTGAAGAGAAATCAACCCACCAACGGTGACATATGTTGTAGCATCTGCAGAGTAATGCTGGTGAATGTCTCATTCTGCAGCATAGTACATTTCAGTCTTCTCCAGACCACAAGGTCTTTTATATTTAGACATGCACCATAATATAACTGAAGGACCTTGTGACTAGATTGAACAGTGCATGCAATGCCAAAATAAGGCAACTTTCTTTTTTTTTTTAAATTTATTGCCAGTCATTAATACTGTCAAGAGGAATTCGAGTATTTCCCAGTTTTATCCGAGTATTTCCAAGTTTATTTGAGTATTTCCCAGTTTATCTGTTCTGCTGCTTTCAGCGGTGGATCCTTGTTAAATCATTTCTGAAATTCTGTCATCATGTTGACCATTATTGACACATGTAATCTCTTTTTGACCTGCAATTTTACTACCAACCAGTTTTCAATCGATAGATTTCTTGTGTCAGACACAATAATGACTGAATATGTGAGTAAAAAAATATGAAATTTTGATTTTGTGTAGAGGTATGGTGTCATCGTTCTATCTTACATACATGCGTGCACACACACATGCATTCACACACATGCGCATACTTGTTCAACTAAGTGTATTGTGCACATTTTGTTGCATTTTTCTTTTGAAATTTCAGATGAACTCAAATTACAGAACCATGAGAAAAGTCCAGACATTTTATCTGTCAAAGTGTTGATTGAAGGAGATGCAGATTCTGCAGTGGCAATAGTGTCGAGTATATTGTCTGAGATTGTGGAGGATGTAGTCAGAGGTGAGTGGGAATTATTTAGTCTGGGATTCAACATGACATCAGAAGTGAATGCTGCTCAGGTTGCAGTGTCAGGTGACACAGCAATATTGAACCTTGGCGTTATGTGTTTCTTCACTTGGTTTGGAGTCTTTTTTTTTTCATTTAGATGTTGAACAGTTATACTTTTTATTCAGGTTTTAATGATTAGCAATTAGTAGGAGCTAATAGACGGGGTTTGTTCTGTTAGTAATACATGTTAGTAAGGATTAATAGACAGTGCTTGTTGCTACTAGTTATACATGTTAGTTAGGGTTAATAGACAGGTAAGTAATTTAAATTTAAAAAATAAAACGGTATGGAATTAGTTTTACAAATTAACGTATACAGAAAACCCTGGATGTTTTGGGATTCACCCTTCATCAGCCACAGTCACAAACAGGCAACACAGATAAATATAGACATGTTATTAGACAAAGGCAATGGACAATGTAAATAAGTGGGGAAAAATGAATGAAACAACGATATGATATATGATGCAGAAAGATAAAAAAATCCCAAAACATGGAATAAACAAAGGTATTAGCTCCATAAATTCAACAAATAATAGAATAGAAAATGATGTAACAAAGTCAAATCATATCCTGTGAAGATATATGCTGAAAGCCTAGGTAAAATCTTGTCGAGGAAGTGACATACCAGCACTCAAATACGTAAATAGAATACAAAACAAAATATATGCAACAAAATAGACAAGACTGAAAAAGTGGGAAAAGAAGGTGGAAAATCACCATATAGCAGAATTCAAGCAAAAAGATGGACATTCAAGCCATACGGCGAAAGACAACCCATGTGAAAAATGAGATGACTCTCTAAGGAAAAGCTAGTCTGGTCGTCACAAAAGCTTGAGCAGATGGCCGTTATTTGGATATCAGAATTGCTTGAGTGGTCAGGCCTATTAAAATGAAGAGCCACAGGTGTAGGTTTGTCATGATAAATGCCATTTAAGTGCTCATGAAACCAGTTTCACAAACATACGTAATACCACACCTTTTACAGATGATCGCATAAATCAGATTTCTGGATTCGCATGTAAATGATTCACTAATGACCAAATCACTCTTCAGAAAAGAAACAGTTTGAGTTTGGTGTACAAACAGACAGATCTTACATATCCAACGTTGGCACAGTTTAGTACCAAAGAATAAAGGGCAAGTATTCCTCAAGTGGCCGTGCACAAGAATATCCCTAAAATTCTTATCCCTATGATATCTTTACCAAAGGGGCATCCTGAAACAATTCTTGGGTAGCAGGATCAGAGTGGAGAAAATAGAATTTTTTTTGCTGCCAAGCAGTAAGGATGGTAAGTTAAAACAAGTTTGAGTTTTTCAGATGTAGCAGCAGGTTTTGCAGTGAGCGCCATCTGGCGAGTAACGTGAAATGCGATTAAGAGCATCAGATAGAGCACTCTTAGGATAAAGGTGTCATTTAACATGGTGGGAAAGTGCTCTTGTGGTAAAAATTACTTTAATTTTTAACCAAATTAAGGAATTGTATTATTATTAATACAACTTTGAGTACTTTCCACTTAGATACTTAGCTTTTCCTCCTCAGCGTCATCATCATCTTCATCATTGTCTTTCAGCTCCACATGGAGCAAAGACCTTATCATCCATTCCTGAGTCTTGTTTTTTTTTTTTTCGTTGTCGGTCTCCTGTTCTCTTCAGATGTTTTTTTATTTTATTTTGGCCTCCTTCTATTTCTCTTATCCTAGGGATTTTAGAATAAGAACTGCCTTGTAAGGCTGCAAACAGGTTTTCTCAGTTTGTGTCAAATCCACGGTAGCATCATCTCCTCACATCTTGTTCCACCAGTATTTGACCAGTTCCTTCCACCAGTTCCACATAGGGTTCTTATTGTGCTATTACCATCTGTCTCTTCTGTGCAAGCGCCCACTTATAAAAGTATGTACCTTTCTGGTTATCATTATTGTTGTTCTGCATGTTTCAAAGCCATACAATAGCACTGACTTGTCATTTGAGTTGAAGAGTGTTATTTTTATGTTGGACTTTTATTTCTTTTGATTTCTACACGTTTCCCATTGGAGTGAAAATGGTGAATGCAATGAAACCATGAAGTCTCATACCATTAATGAAATGAAATGTACGCATTGTAAGGCATGCTTAATTCAGACATAACATTTCTTGTAGTTTGCATGCTGCATTGTGTAATTTATCAGCAGGATAAAAGTTTTGGGATTTTCAGAAGTTCTCTTTTAAACATTTAAAGACATAATGAAAATTCTCTCTGGAGAAATGTTTGTGCCATTTCTTTTTTATTTTTAGACATTGTCACGGCGTATTTCTAGGCCGTATTTCTAGGTTGTTAGACGGTCGAAAGCCGTCCTGATAGTCTTGTGATCAGCGGAAGTAACGGAATGCGCAAGGCTGGCGCGAATATAGTCAGTGGAGATTTGAGTGCGATCCATGGTGGACGCAGTTTTTGGGTATGCCAGCTTCGGCTGTCTGTGATATCTAAGAGAGTGACGCGGTGCCCGCCATTTGAGCCCTATTCCTAACGTTAGCTATTTCTGCTATTAGGGATTCCAGGGAAGTGGTTATTTACTTAGCGCTGAGTTTGGTACATGCTAAGTTACTGTCGTGCATTTTCATAGTGTTACTATGTAGGTTTTTCCCATGTGATGGCGCGATGTCCATTTTAGGATTGTGGTAGCCACTTTACCCGTTCTGTAGATTAATATTAGTACATGCATTCCTTGCTGTGGCACATATATAGTCGTAATGTTGTATTTTCATCAGGCCATGTGTGGTCATGTGTTTAATTGAATAAACGGGATGTAAGCTGTTCATGAGCGTTAGTCATATGTCACCCACTGTTGTTGTGTCATGCCTTTGGCAATACGAGCCCGCGTGTAGTTCTTTGATATAAGCTATTTAGGACAACAGTATAGCCTTAGTGGTGAAGGGGAAGGTAGCTAGCACCTTATTCCTTCCTCCACCTTAGCTAGTATATAAAGGCTTGTGTGATAGACATTATGTAATTTCTCTTAAAATAAGCTAGATATTCATTACCAAACAAAAAGATCTAGATTAGCTTTGCAGAACATGATCTCACAAAAAGAGGTGTGTATTGGCACAACTGCCTTTGTCAGGAAAAAGGATAATTAAATAAAGGTACAATGATAGTGAACATACACATGAAAATAACACGGGCTAGAATAAAACAAAGGCAAGAAAAAAATATTAACTTAATTTTTTTTTTAAAACATGAAGACATAACATGCAGAGTTCTTATTGAATGACAACTTACAGAACCAGTTGAGATCAGAACTGGAGTGTGATTAGGATGCCTCTTGCCACCATTTTCCTTCTTACTGGATATAGATTAGGTTATGGAAACATCAGCAGTGGCCAGCAGAAATGGAATTCAGTGGACTTGGCTAAACAGCTTGATGATCTAGATTTTGCCGACCACCTTTCTCTCTTTACCATAACCAAAACCAGATGCAAGGCAAAATAAAAATACTTGATGAGAGGTCACATCAAGTGGGACTGAAAATACACAGGGAAAAGACAGATAGTTATAGTAAATGCAGGAAAGCGGTAACAAGGTTGCGCTTGAAGAAACACACCTACAAGATGCAAAATCATTGGCAGCAATATATGACACATGAATGTGGTGAGGGATTTCAACTCTAGCATACAGACCGCTGAGGTGCTGGAAGACTGGCTACATAGTTATCTATGGCCACTTCCTAAACCTGGTAAAGATCCCACACTGCTCAGCAGCTATTGAAATATCACACGGCAGAATGTCTGTGGTGAATTACTTGAAAAGATAGTTGCGAGACAAGTAATGAGCCACCTGTTGCGAGACAGGTAATGAGCCACCTCAAAAATGCACACATCCTTCCTGATACCCTGGATAGCTTAGGCCCATGAAAGCAACATGAGGAAAATGCTGGAACATTTGTGTATGATGTGTACGAGGGATTCCTAGGCAAACAAGAAACTGTAGCTGTTGATCTAGAGCAGTGTTTCTCAGTGGGGGCGGTACCGCCCCCTGGAGGGCATTTTCAAGATGTCTGGGGGTGTTCTGATGAGTCGCAACGATTGGGGGTCGCTACTTCCATTCATGGGGGCGTTGTGTACATTTTTACAAGAATCAATATGAAACAATTACAAAAGATATTTCCCTTCGCAGATTATAATAGTTTTTATTTGCCCTGCGTCCCATGGAGTGTTTCAAGGTTTCCAAATGCCAAAATTTTAGTACATGGGATGATACCATTGTCAGGAGACAGTAGGCAGAGATTTATGTCCCTTCAACAATTGAAACATTCATTCGCCTCTTGACACACCCAAGCTAACATTCTCTCTCCACTCTCGACACATATTTTCTTCTGGAAACACATTCCCGTCAAACATTGATTAGCCCGTGAACACATCACAGCCGCTTCCCTACTCTGTCCACTTCCATAGCACGACTCCCTCCCAAAACATTCCCCGCACAATCACGTGTCCCACGTGTGCCTGCCAAAAAACCCTCTTTGTTTAGTGAGGTTGACGTTACAGTCACAGCACTACACAGAACTGTGTGTGACCTTTGATATGATTATGATTGTGATAGAGTTGTAAGAACTAATTTTATATCATTTGCTCCGCCAATTTGTAATTCAAGGATAATGAACTTGTGATGTATATAATTCCGTACTTAAACACATATTTAATAGAACTATGCTTTTATATATGGCTTTCTCTTTTTCTTTATATTATAAGAAAAGATAACTTATTAACTGCATTGCTTTTTTAAAAGTATGATGGAATATATGTATATGTGTGTGTGTGTGTGTGTGTTTGTGTATATGTCACGAAATGGTTTTAGGACTAGAGACTGTCTACATATAGTGACAAGACATTAGTAAGAAGAAAGACTGAAATGATAGATTCAGATAGAAATATAGTGCAAAATGTGAAAGTTGAGACCATTGGCTCCGAGGTTGAGAACCGAGGTTGATTCTTTCCTCGCCACTTCGGACGTTTAAATTGCTATGGCCTCGAACCACCTCTAACTACCCTAAGGGGATAAGGTTCAAGTAGATTCACATACACCAAGATACAGACAACATATAGCTACTGTACTTAAATGAAATGACTGATTCCAACTATAAGTTACAAGTTTATTAACACCTATAAACAATTAATCACATACATGTCAAAGAAAAAAATGCAGTGTAAGCACTCCTGAAATAAACAAATTCAGGAAGAAAAAAAATGACACATGATGTATCATCAAAACAACCAACCCCACCCTTCACCCACAAGGTTCACCTGTATGGAGAAAAGGTAAGATTAAATGAAATGAATTACACTACCTGGGTGGGGTCTCAAGTCAAGCCTCCACTTCAGACTAGCTATTCTAAATTCTAACTCTAAGTCCACTGATAGCTGGAACGACTGCGAAGTGACTACACAATCTCTGCACAGACTTCGGTTCTACACAGCCTATCCTGGAATCTCCTGAACACACCTAACTGCACCTCTAAACTTCAGCAGCTGTCCTCTGCTATGATCTTCAACAAAACTATGTCTCTTTTCTGTGCTGACTTCTGTAGAGAGAATGTTCACCCTTTCTCTCTCCACGAACTCTGGAATTTGATGACTGAGGTTTACCAGAACCCCACTGGATTCTAAACTGGCACTGTAGCTGGCTTCTAACACCTCTGAGGTTACCTGCCCGATTACCTATGACTGGGCGATGGGGCTATTGGCTTTATTATGGCCGTGAAGAAGCGAACATAAAATTACCACATCGCTGGCAGCATGCCAAATCTGCGTGTGTAACCGACCGAGCGTCAGAACTCAGGATTTATCCACAAAAATCCTATTCGCTGGAAAATGTCTTCCCCTGGCTGGGAAAACGTATTTTCTTCCTCTCCTTCCACCACTGGCAATTCATGCGCGACTTAGCTTGTCGGCGAATGCCACAACTTCGCCGTGGGAGAAATTTTTGTGGTATCAAAAATTCTGCTCTTCCCCACAAAAAGCCGGCACCTGCTGTTCAGACGAAACAAAACAACAGCTAAACAAAATGTAATAAATCTATTTCTAATAACACCACCTCCCTGACTCTTCAACACGTTATGCACCTCCATAAAAAAAATCATGCCAACACCGTCCGCTCCTCTCCTGTTCCCTTCTCTACCTGAGCCTACAAAGTAAACATTGGCTAACCCAGATCGCTTGTTCTGCCTGACTAACTCCGAGCAACAACAATATTTTCACTGGCGCGGTCTGAGCAGTCGTACTGTGGCCTACTTCTTACGCTGACACTAATGCCGTAATGATTAATACAAAATAAAACTAGCCCTCTCTAGGAATTCCTAAAATTCCCGTCAGTATGATTAATCACCTCAAAATTGAAATAAAGTATTATTCCCTTAACAGAAATAAATTTCCTCTCCATCTTCTGAATACACAGAATAACATGGCACAATCAATAACATATAACCCTGTTTACGCTAGCATCTACATACTGCTTAAAAGTTATACATAAACCCTGTTATCAAATCGAAAACCCCCGTAGTTCAACCACGTGTTTACAATTTTATGACCATGTGCGTCTCTCCCCCTCGTCCCTCTGAACATCGTATCAATAAATATACCGTAACCCACGCGCCCACGTGTGTCGTAACACGGTCTATTCTTCTCTCCATCTTTGTCTCCCTTCTCTTCCCTTCTTTCTCTCTCTCCTTTATTTTCATTAATTTTCACGTTACACTACGGTATTTTTGGCGCTGTAGTCAGCGTTTCTCTCTCAGACATCACGGCGCTTACTAATGGTTACTGAGCAAATATCGCAAACGCATCAACACCAGGTTATAACACATGGCCAGAGGAGATACCTTAATTAAGAGTAAAAGGCGTCTTAAAGTCTAGAGATCCATTGCTTTATTGCACCTTATTTGAGGGACCTGACGGAAAACGCCCCAGTGTCAAATTTCATTGCATCAGCCAGCACGTGTATGCCTTCTAGGAGTAACCAGTAATTACGGGGCGGGGAAGCTTTCTCACGCAAGACGGTTCGCAACTGCGTCACACGATCTCAGGTTCAGGGAGATAATTTACGTGTTATTACGTCGGAATGATTTAGAACACGTGAGAAGAGATTCATAAAATCTAGAAGCTTAGACGAAAACTTCACTTACACGCCCGACTTCTGGGCCGAGTGCATCTACATGACGAGGAATTTTACATTACAAACACTTTGGTATTAACTAAGCGGTGTTGTATAATTTCACTCTGTGCAGGTTCGTATAGACTTCGCAAAATATGCATGTAGAATATTCATTGGTATAAATGTATTGTTATTCTTAATATGATCTCAACATGTGCTATGTGAATTATTAATTGGTATAAATGTATTGTTATTCTTAATATGATCTAAACATGTGCTATGTGAATGATTGTTGCTTGCATACAAACTTATCACAACTAGCCCCACAGCCAATAGAAGATAACATCTATCATATTAATTGCTTTATCCCTTACGAAGATAAAGGCAGTCCCATGGCAGAGATTGTCATAGGGAAATGAAGTGTTAGAAGCTTCATCATGAAAGATCCCGCTTTTACGAGGTTAGGTGAACAGTTCCCTTCCTCGCTGCCTTTTCCTTCCCTAGCTCGAGAGCACAACTGAGTGCCCATTTACAGCTGGTAAACTGGAGTGTTCCACAGCCAGGTTTCAGTTCCAAAACTATGTAGTTGTGCTACAGAAGAAAGCAACCTGATCGCTTGGCCAGTCGGTCACTCACTTTATCTATTTGTGTAATATAAATGTATTGTATTTTATTGTTATTCATCATTGTATGAAGGAACGACTATCCTTGTAGAACACAGTTCTTGTGAAAGAAGACTGACTAAACCAAGTAACTCCTGAAGTTACATAGGTCTAAGTTTACCTATCATGTCTTGACTGTGAGAAAGGAAGTCAGATGAATGTAACATCGATATGCCTGATGTGTGACTGTATGAAAGTGAAGTATAAATATCTTATATAACCTGGAAAGTTTGCCTGTAATCTTTAGATTGTATGACATAATAGTCCTCTTATTGTATGAAAGAGGATAATTCTGATATGCCTGGTGTATGCGGTTTGAATGGGAATGATAGCTGTTCCCATATGACAGGAAAACTCATGAAGCCACAATTGTGTCTTCAGACTTTTAGGTTTCTGAGCGGACAACATTCGCAGTTGCAGAATTCAGTGTCCGGCGCCTGACGGTAACAGACAGCCAGTCTTTTGACCGAGCAGCAGAACCAAAAGCCAGAGATCTCGTCAACTCCTAAGCATAAAGGAGCATAGATCAACGCTCGCACGTGTAATGTCATATCGCTGCAGGATGACAGCACCTAACAACCTGCGCCAGGGCTGACAACATCGGATTACAGATAAGTCCAAAAGCATAAGGATTATTTTCCTCAAGAAATCTCAGAGATCTTATTCAAATTCCAACCAGAACTTTCACCTAAATACTAACGGAACTATATTTAAAGTGCCTTCCAGGGTATTACAAAGTGAACATTACATTCAACAATGTTAGGCAACTCTCATGATTCACTCCCGTCCACAGATATATGCGTAACTATATAATTAGCGAGCATCAACTCTCAATAAAATCACAAATGAAAATACACATTACACACGCTCCCGACTATTCTGTACATAAACAAAATTCGCATCGCGGTTTTCTCTCCCGACCCACTTTGCAATAAATACAAAGCGCGTCCGTGGCATCTCAACTTATAAACCCAGCTCAATTACCGCTATTCCTTCAATAAGGAAACAAATGGACCTATTAAGTCTCTCAAGTCTATCACTAAGATAGTATTTGATGGCTCTGAAGTTACGAAGTTAATTAAACTCCACTTCCCAAGAAACTTACTGCTATGCCTAGACTAGAAAAATTAAATAAAGTCCCCACGCAAAAATGATGCTTACCAAATCTCGAATGTCCTACTGAAGGCAATCGACTTGACTCTGGCAACCGGCTTGGCAATTTTTCATTAAAAGAGAAAGAGGCTATGAAATATAGGCCTTTTATAATCGCCTAACAGCACGCTGACCTCTTGACGTCATATGCGTGGCTTTAATTCTAACCCAATAATTTCAAATCCCGTTAGCTCTCAGCCAATCAGAATTGTAAACAATCCTGATGCAATCCGGTTACTGCCAGACAAAGAAACGGCATTAAGCTCTGCCCTCTAGTGGCAATGAAACAAAAATGGCCAAAATATATATATAAAAAATCCCGAAAAATGTGTCTAGGGCCACCTGCCCTATCTTTAAAAAGACTAAAACTGGGGCAAATCCTGATCTAGCCTCTATAATCTTTCTTCTAGAAAAATACTGTCCAATTCCCTACACCCCCATTCTAAACACATAAAGAAGAACCATAAAGCAGATGAGATCAAACTCCCTCGTGATCTCATCTTGAAAAACGTAAATAATAGAAGGAGAAGAAACCTGGAGACGGATTTTTCTGTAATCCCTCCAAAATAGTAAACAAAATGCAAGGGGAAAAAGACATGGGCCATTTGAAAGACAGAATCTCAGTACTTCCGTCACAGTATACACGATAAAGAGCAAGGGGGTGTTAAAAGGGTGGGGGGCTTTTAAAAATATTAGTTGTCAAAAGAGGGCGTTGCTACTATCAGGGTTGAGAAACACTGGTCTAGAGGATGCTTATAACAGTGTGAACTTTGAAATATTAATGAACTGTTTAATGGTGTGCAGTGTTAACCCTTGGCTAACAAGATGGATAGCAGCTGCCTTAACTGAGAGATCAGTTGCATTTTGCTTGGAAACATAGACATCAGAACCATTGCGCATTTGCGCGGGACTACCCCAGGGTTCTCCACTATCATCGGTGCTGTTGAATATCTGCACAGCAAAAGTAGCCACCATTCGGCCAACTGGGCTGGGACAAACAATGACTGTTGCAGATGACATACTCATTTACAGGACTGCTTCTGACTGACAAGAAATGATCAGTAGCATGCAAGGGACACTACATGAGGTGGTTAAATGGTGCGAGGACACCAGCTCAAAGGTCAATCCCAACAAAGCCTGTGTGCTGTGGTGTGCCTTGAACAAGTCCACATTGAAAGCAGATCTTCGAGACATTACTTTCAGTGGGCAGAAAATTGAACGGCAAGACAAAATGAAATACCTCGGAATAACATTTGATCGCGGGTTATCATACAAGTACTATGTTGATCTAATCATACAGAAGTGCAACAGAGGTCTGGCAGCCCTAAAAACCATAGCCACAGCGCACCTGGAACAGAGACTACTGTTTCTCCTGTATCATCAGCGAGACATGTCAGTCATCGAGTATGGTCTGGGAATATTCATGCTGTCAATATCACAGTGTGAACAATTGGAACACATTCAAAATTAAGGGATGCATGTAGTTTTGACTATACATGAGATACCCCCATTGTGGCGATGTGATAGATGCTTGGATTACTGTTGATTAGATCCAGATATGCAATGGCCCAGTCAAAAACCTATATGCGAGTAACCATAGATAAAAGGCACCCCTTGCATGTAAACATAACTGACATTAAGGGAGTCAGAATAAAGAGGGGTATGTCATGGATGGCACAGGCAGAGGCAACGATTAAGCAAGTGACCACAGTTGAAAATATATTCCAAAGGGAAGAGTGGAGTAAGTCAGATGAGAACTGGACTAACTACCAGCAAGTTATCATCAGCCTTGGTAGAGAGTGCAGAACATGGGCCACCAGGAGGGCAGAGCTGAAAATTGATCATGCTAGGGATGATGATGCCATTGTGTACACTGATGGGTCTGTAATTCGTGGTGAGAAATCTAGGTGGGGCTTCTCTGCTAGAGTAAAGGGCAGAATCGTCGCTGAGCACGGCGGGGCTTGCATGATAACAACCTCAAACATGAGAATTGAAGTAGAGGCAGCTACTGCAGCTTTAAGGTGGCTGTCTGAGACTTCATTAACAAGGGCAGTTATTGTATCAGACTCACAATCCATGCTTCGGAAGGTCCAAAGTATATGGCTCCAGCATGAATGGAAAACCACCTTAGAAGTCTCAAATCTTCAGGAACTGGTGTGGATCTACTATCCTGGTCATGCAGGAGTACCCGGCACTGAAAGAGCTTACAGACTAGCTTCAAGAGCACCCATAGAAGGTGCATTAGATATGGATAAGGGAGATATACTGAGGGCAATTAATGATCGCCTATTAGAGAACAACATTGCAGTCTATGAATCATCTAGGCTAAGATTGCTGGAATTTGGCATGAAACCTAAGACCAGCAGGGATGAACACATGAGAGGAGGCATCCGGTGTGTTCATACCCTTTGACATTTGCTGAGGCAGACTGAGCACCTATGGCTTTGCCCAGAGTGCAGTGACGTCGGCTCTGATCAACAATAACAACAACAACAATAGCATTATCAGACAGTCCTTGTTCTGGAATCCCCATGGTAAAAGAAGTCGAGGCAAACTGAAGAACACATGGAGACAAGTACTGGAGACAGAAATGTAAATAATGAGGAAGACATGGACATACCTTGAGTTGATGGCATGAGACTTGGCATGTGTGTGTTGAAAGTCTGTGCTCCTGGGGGAGCAAAAGGGTAGTGATTAATTGAAGAAAAACATAGCCCCTTTTATTTTCTAGGGGTCTCTGAGGAGACAAAGAATGCAACTACTGCTCTCTTAGGCACGTCTTAAGAGACGACTAATTTAAAGTTGTACGTGGGGGCCAGAAACCTCATTATGAAGATCTAATTGTTACAGAAACCCTGTATGTAAGATCACTTGAATGCTTTGAGGTTCCTTTAAGTGGACCAGTTGCAGTGGTGGTTGTATGATTTCTAGAAGGAGCGAAAAAGGGATAAGAAGAAGAAGGGGAAAAAAAGATAGTAATTTTCTAAATTGGTGGATGTGCGTTGAATGTGTTATTTCTATGGAATAAGTAATAAATTGTTGTCAATTTATCTTCAAACTTAATGTTTCTCTGTAGAGAAAAGTTTTGAATGGTTTGTCTCATTTATTTACCATTTGTTATTTATTTGACTTTGCCTGCATTTCTTGGGGAAATGTTTAGAGACGGACGTTGAATCCTCTGGGGAAAAGACCGAGGCTGTTGTTAACAATGGTGTATCGCATGCTGCACAAGAACAGCAGCAGTCACATCAAGCTCGGGACCAACAACAACAGCTGCCACCTGTAGTGAATAATTCTAGTGAAGGTGATGTAGTCACGTGTCAGTTTTCATAATGATGAAAAGTTAGTTTATTTATTTACTTTTTTAATTTTTGATCTTGCCAAAATGTATTGTAAATTTGCCAGCCAAATGCACAATCTAATTTTAGTTGCCTGTTAGGACATGTCAGAGGTAGTAGTAGTAGTCCCAATCTTTCTTTTTCTCCTTAGAGACCTCCCGGAAATGGCGTAAAGTGAAACCAATGTTTTTTGTGTAGTTTAATTCTCTATCCGTTATATAAATCTGTTTAGTTTAAATTGTAAAGGCAGTCTTATAGCAGATACTGCCATAGGGCAGCGAAGTGTTAGAGACTTACTGTACTAGGTCTAGTTTTTTAATGAGGTGTGGCGACCAGTTCCCTGCCTGGCTGCCTTTGCCTTTCTTAACTCTAGAGCCAAGGTAGTTACCCATTTACTGCTAGGTAGACAGGAGCATGACGCAGCCATGTTTCGATTTAACAGTAGTGTACCTCAGGTGTTAAATAAAAAATTTTCAACATTGTAAACTTCAATAAATATTATTAAATAAGTGTTTTAGACTGTTTTAATGCATGAATAGTTATAGGGACATTCACAAATAAAGATAGGTGTTTTGATAAAACTAATATAGTCCCATATATAAGTTGAGAAATGTATTCCTATTTAAGACCTTAAAAAGTGTATCCCCTACTTATAATCGTGTCAAAACAAACAATAAAACACCAAAAGATTCATTAAATCGGTCACTGTTGACCCCTGTTCTTCCTGCAGCATACTGGTATCCTTCAGATATAAACTTGCTGCTTTGTTAAATGTTTTTAATAAAATATCTTAAGTAATACATTTAAAAAAAAATTGAATCAATTTTGTTAGGCTGTTAATTATAGTAATTTAGTAAAATTTAGTATTTTAGTTTAAATAAAAGCATTTAGTATTTTTTTTTTAAATGTTACTCTCCAAGATGCTGTTACAATGAGTTTGAAAAAAAAGCGTAATTCTTACAAGGCTGGCTGCAAGCTGAAAGTGATAGAATTTGCAGAAAGCTATGGTAATTCCAATGCAGTACCGGAATTGGGAATAGTGAAAAACTAGCGTAACATGAAAGAATCCTTGCTAGAAGTGCCGAAAACGAATTGAGCATGGATAGGGAACACTTCATTGTTTTCAGCTGTTGAAGAAGAACTAAATGATTTTTTTGAACAACATTGTAATTATCACTTTTTAACTCGTTTACGCTTTTTTTTTTTTTTAACTTCGACTTATAATCAGATCATTCATTTTGGAAGCTTTTTAAGTCATAAAGTCTAGGTGTCAACTTAAAGTCAGATCGACTTATATTCGAGTATATGTGGTACTGTTATTCACAGTGATTAAACAATGTCATTATATGACAAACAATGATGTGAACTTTCTTAGCTCATCCACAAATGTATGAATCAACAGCCATCACAATTTTTTTTTAGCTCGTACTTCAATCTTTTCTTTGTTGACATATATTCCAGCTTTCTTCTTCTCATTACAAGCCCAAAGAAAGTGGCTTGCTTCCTTCTGATGTGAGTCATAAGATTCCTTTGAACATTGGCTTCCTTCTGATGTGAGTCATAAGATTCCTTTGAACATTGGCTTCCTTCTGATGTGAGATATAAGATTCCTTTGAACATTGCCTTCCTTCTGATGTGAGTCATAAGATTCCTTTGAACATTGGCATCCTTCTGATGTGAGTTATAAGATTCCTGTGAACATTGGCTTCCTTCAGGACGTCCTTATTATTGTTTAGCTGTGCACAATTTCGTCAACATTCTTAAGACAGTAACACTGAGAATGAGTAGATTACTACATTATCTTTCTTCCTTCCATTTTATGTGGTGTGAAGCTTCATTTGTTAACTTATTTACTGCAGTAAAATTTGAGAATGAACATGAAATAAGTCGTCATTATTTATGTGGTCTTAAATTGTGCAGTTTTAAAACTGTGTAACCTTTTAATATAAAAAAAAATAATTCATAAACCTTGTTATATATATGTAAAAATTAACGTAACTTGCTCTGTGTTAATACAGGGATGATAGTCTTAATTGCCGTGAAATACGCCCTCCCTGCATGCCAATAATGCAACCCACAAGTAAATCACAACCTCATTATATCTATTCCATTAAGATACTTGTATCAGTTTTACATTATTACAGTGGTAGGGCAGCCAACTTGTCTACAATATAATCATCATCAGGGTCCAGTGTGAGACAATGCTATATCTATCTTATTTGATTTGACTGTGTTTTGATGTTTTTAAACAAAATTTTGTATTATTGTGAATTTGAGTAGTTCTTTTTCTTTTCGCTCCTTGTGGAGCATGAAGCCACCACTGCAGCTGGTCCCCTTGCAGGAAGCCTGTACAAAGCATTTTTGTGCTCTTGCAGTAGTAGTTTCTGTAGTAAGTTTTGCACAATGAGGTTGTCAGACCCGTGCACAACTTCATATTAGCTGCCTCTTACAACATGCCTGAGGCAGTAGTAGGTCTATTATTTCTTTTTGTCCTTAGAGATCCCAAGGGGCAGTTAGAGTAGTAAGTAGTAGTTAGAGTAGTAAGTAGAACTGGACATGCAGAACAATATGAGGAGGCTTTCTGTAGCGTGTGATGACTTTGGCCTTACCATCAATACGAAGAAATCTGAAGTAATGTTGCAACCTGCTCCTGGGAAACCTTACTGTGAACCAAATATCACAGTAAAGAACCAACGTCTCCAAGTGGTGGACAGCTTCACTTATCTAGGCAGTACCCTTACCAAAGATGCGAATATCGACTCCGAGGTCAACAACAGAATTGCAAAGGCAAGTGCAGCTTTCGGAAGACTAAGAGTAAATGTCTGGGATCGACAAGGAATTAGTGCAACCACCAAGATAAAAGTATATCATGCAATAGTACTCACTACCCTCCTGTATGCCTGTGAAACATGGACAGTGTATAGCAGACATGCCAAGAAGCTTAATCATTTCCACATGAGCTGTCTTCGCAGGATCCTCAGGATCAAGTGGCATGATAGAGTATCTAATTCTGAGGTCCTCAACAGAGCACATATCTCAAGCATCTACACATTGCTGCAGAGGGCCCAAACTAGATGGGCCGGACATGTTGTTCGCATGCCCGAAAAAACGCATCCCAAAGCAGTTGATGTACAGCGAACTCTCCACGGGTAAGCGAACAGCAGGGGGACAAAAGAAACGCTTCAAAGACACACTGAAAGCATCATTGAGCAGCTTCAAAATTGATGTCTCCTCCTGGGAGACTATCGCACAGGATCGCTGTGCCTGGCGGACAAACATTACTCAAGGTGCTCGCATTGCAGAACAGAATTTAGCTGATAAGGCAGAAGGCAAGCGAGCTGCAAGAAAGGCCAGAATGCACAGCAACACTACTATCGACTCTAACCATGTGTGCCCCGTATGTGGCAGGGCCTGTAGGGCCAAAATAGGATTAATTAGTCACATGAGATCACGGCACAGATGTGTCACAACTCAAGTCTGAAGCTGTCGCCATCTTCGCTTGCGATGGGCAACTATTATTATTATTAGTAAGTAGTAGTTAGAGTAGTGGGCTTCTAAAAAAAGTTCCTTCCATTTTTCTTAACCACGTTTATTCAGCTGTTATGTGCATGAAGTGTCAGAAATTGGAGTATGAAATAATGAGTTAAATTATTTTTTGTTCACATCATTGTTTGTTATATAATGATTAACATGGAAGACAGGTGCCATGGGCATGATGCATCATTTCTTCTTCTTCTTTTGCCTGTTTGCCCCTTATGTAGCATGAAGCCACCAGTGTAGCTGGTCTCCTTGCTGGTAGCCTGAGTCAAAGCAGACGTATGCTCTTGTGGTGGTGGTGTTTTGTAGCAATTTGTTTTAGATCATGAGGTTGCTAGCCCCATGCACAGCTTTATATTAGCTGTCTCTTACGACATTCTTGAGGGAGCAGTGGGGTCTCTTTGAGGAAGACCCTCGGAAACAACGCGGGGCAATTCACCATTTATTAAAGATAAAAGCATATCATTATCTGTTGGTAACACGAGCATAGAAGGTTTGCCTTGTAGTTCACACAGGTCTGTTATGAGACAAGGAAAGAACAGGACTTTCTCCCTCAGGCATGCTGTACAAGGTGACTAAGATGTTATGCATGAGGCTGGCCACCTCATCATGTCAAACAAATTGCTAAAGAAACGCCTACTATAAGAGCATGTGAATGTTTGGTGTAGGCTTCCTGCAAGGGGACCAGCTACAGTGGAGACTCCATGCTCCATACAGAGCGAAACAGAAAGTTATGAAATTATGATGAACATGAGCAGCTCATTTCTTGTGTTTCAGGTCACATGAGCTTCGTTCGAAGATCCTGTCCTTGCAGCTGCTACTGTCCATCCTTCAGAGCGCAGGCCCGGTGTTCCGAACAAATGCTATGTTCATCAACGCCATCAAACAATACTTGTGTGTGGCCTTGTCCAAAAATGGGGTTAGCTCAGTCCCTGAAGTGTTTGAGCTGTCCCTCACAATCTTCATCACCTTACTGGCTACCTTCAAGCAACATCTTAAGATGCAGATTGAGGTATGTTCATTCATTCATTCAGCAGCCTTCAGCTACTCAGGGAGCATAAGCCTTGAGCAAACTTATGCATAAGTCCTCCATTGGTTTAAATGATAAGGCCACAGCAGATTGGGATACCATCTGTTCAACAAGCTAAAGATAGGAACTACTGATGACTAACTGTGGCACTGATAAAATGAGTAGCTGAACATCTGCTTCAACGGTGCCCAACATATGCGGAACAGAAAAAGCGCATATGGCCGTCACCAATGCCATTCGTGGACAAGCTCTACAGAGATTCAAATAGCCTCAAGCTGACTACTGCTTTCTATGAAAACATTCAAGTAGACATCTGAGAATATATGAAGAAAAAGTCCTCCTGTCCCGTGCCATTAGCTCAGGATCTTTCTATGTCTTGGTCATCCCTTTATCTCCATCTCTCCCTCTCCATTTGTTCTCCAGTCTCCATCTCCCCATCTCCATTTGTTCTCCAGTCTCCCCAGATTGAGGTGTATATCATCATCATTTTCCTTTTTGTTCTCTGTGGAGCATGGGTCTACCTCTGCTTCTTGGGGCCTCCCCCCCCCACCTCCTGCAGGAATCCTGTACCAAGTACTCTTACTGCAGGGGTTTCTGTGACAGTTTGTTTTACATGATGAGGTTGTCAGTCCCCTACACACAGCCTCATATTAGTTGCCTCTTACGACATATCTGAAATAGCCGTAGTTCATGTTCTTTTTTTGTCTCCTCAGAGACTCCCAGGAGTTAAGTATGTAAGATCATTTAATATTTGACAGGCACCTAAACATTTTATAACCATTCTCAAAGATAAAAGAAATGAATAGAAGGGCAGAAATGACAAAAAGACATAAAAAGGATTGAAGTGATTTTTTTTATAGCAGTTTGGAAATGTCTGTTTGCTGAGTAAACTGTCCTTATGAAAGTGCATTATCAGTAGTTTTCAAATGTAGTGAAGTTCTGATTTAAATTAATCACAGACATCGTCCATATATTCATTACATAACAGATATAGACTAAATGCCTCGGGTTGGCAGTGAAACAAATTATGTAAACTTTTTTTTTTTAAATGTCCCATTCGTCAGTGCTAAATTATTGAGACATTTCAATCCATTTCCCAGCTGTAGATTTTAAACTGCATAAAATGAAAGACTTGTTAACCTCTATAGGTTTGGTTTTGGTTTTAAGGACTGTCTTCATTGCACACGGAGAACCCCATTAGTGCTCTGATCTCCTTCCTTAGATCACACAAGGAGAATCTCAGCACAGTGCACGAACTCCGTAGCACTGGCAAGAATCCCATTGTGTGTAAATAGGAATCACACATTCTATAAATATTTTTGTGGTGGGTAAGTTTCTAATTTTTATATTTTTGCCAGAGCAGCAGCCTGATAGGCCTACTCTTTACGATTTCCACCTGCCGTGGGATTTTTAACGGGCACAACTTGCACATGGGACCTCCTATTTTTGTCACCCTTATCCGAGAAGGCTAGGCATCTGATCTCACGACCCAGGAGACCATAGGGGAGTATGACATCATTTGGACCACTGGTTCTGAAAAAAAATTTCTTTAAATTATATTCCCTCAACTGGGAATCGAACCCGGTACCTCTAGAATTGTACAGATTTTCTTATAGGCTCCTTGTTTCTTGAAACTCCATGTATTTAGTTCATGTATAGAAATTCTAGACACAGACTGTATCAGAAACCATTAAACTATGAAAGTTCCCTCCCCACTGGCAGCAGCATTTGTAGTTTCAGTTCGTTTACATTATTGGTATGAGTCCGCAAGCTGAATGACAATGTTTTATTCTACAAGTTTATTCAATGTCTTAGTTTACTCACATTTGTGCTTAATAAATATGTAAGCATGTGCTTTAGAGATCTTGTGAAGTTATTTCAGGTTCAAAGTTTTCCGTTTTTGCGCACTTTTGTTGAGTTTTAGTCAAAGCTCCTCTCCATCATCGTGTGTTGGTTTTTTGAAGTTTGAACACCTAGGATGGACGACAGTTCTTTTATCTTTTCAGTTTTTCTAGAACATACTCATAGTTTTGTGTTGCCGGTATTTATATGCTGTCAAATTGTGTCCTGTATTTCTCTTATCGTTACTATTTCCCTTTGGCAGAAATTTCTGTTATTGTCTCTGACTACTCAGGTGTGCACATTATTGAGGTTTCCTCTTTATTTCCATGAGGGTTCTTTCCAAAACATATCATCTTCAAGGAAAACTGTGACAGGATGACAATGGATATTGAGATTCAAATAGGCCCTGCAACAAACATAGTAATCTCTGGTCTGTGGCCTATTTTTAATTTTGTTGTTGCCTTTACCCTGCCATGTCCAGTATCTTCTGTGTTGTCTGTTGCTTGTTGTTATAACATGTATTGACTTGGCTCTTCTGAAACTCCCAACTGTTATAGGGTCCCCCTGTGTGATCTTTGCATTTCTTTTCCTTGGCATACATTTCTCATTCAGGATGTCTTCATTATATTTTTAGTTTGCGGGTTGTTATTCTTCTTCTGTGGATCATCTCCGTCACGTGGTGATGATGATGATGATTATTGTTCTCAGTCACACATAGTAATGGTAATGATGATTATTGTGCACAGTCACACATAGTAATGGTAATGATGATTATTGTGTGCAGTCACACATAGTAATGGTAATGATGATTATTGTGCGCAGTCGCACATAGTAATGGTAATGATGATTGTGATTATTGTTGTGTTGATGGTGAGGAATGGAGAGGTTCAATTTGTAAAATATATAGTGCTTGTTTTGTATAAATGGAATGTGTTCAGCTTGAGTGATTACTCGTCAGTCTAGCAAAGCTACCTGAGTTAACGTCGGTCGAATATATGTTGTGAGCATAAATCACATGGGAGGGAAGGAGTTTTGGTGAGATAGTTTTCAGAGGAGATTATGGATGGAGAGTTGCTCGCTGGGTTTTGAGCGAGCTGGGCATATATGCTGTTGTTTTGAACGGATATGGTATAGAGAAGAATAGTTCTACGAATAGGATAATTCGTGGTGAATTGTGTGATAGCTTCAGTGGTTGAGAAGCTGGGATTTATATTATAAGTAATTGCTCTCTCCAGGATCAGTTTGATGTCTGCAGTGAATTGCTACTTTAACTACATTTATATGATATTTAAATGTTCAGGACATATTTCATTAAATGTTTCTTTGGGACTGTAACCATGCGTTACTGGCTGCTTGAGGAGTGACAGTGTGGTCTGTTAGGATTTCTGTTATAACCCGAGACAACTATATGTGCCAGTACACAGGTTGCACTTTTGTCATTCATACTATAACATAACAGAACATTACGCACCAGCATCATACTTATCACCGGAGAACGGACACCTTATATCAATCTCCATAACCTCCATTGATCTTATGCTTAAGATGTATACTTTGTTTAATAGTATTTTTTATTTCAGCATATCTTTTGTCCTCAGTTTCTTACACATTTTGTGTTTTATTACTCATTTGCTCCACCCAGGTCTTCTTCAAAGAGATTTTTCTGTACATCCTGGAGGCTTCCAGCAGCTCATTTGAACATAAATGGATGGTTATCCAGGCTCTGACTAGGATTTGTGCAGGTATTTTTAAAATTTCAATATGGCATTTAGATAACTGTGTGGGAGCATATCTGGAGTCATATGACCACCAGATATGCACAATTCTACAATATACATATGTGGAAGTGAACCTCTGTCTGTGAGGCTAATTGAACCCTCATTGACTCCTGAAATCATCCACACACTTCCAGGGATTCCCCATGTGGTGAAGCATATTGAGAGCTCAGCATTGCACACAAAGCTTGGAGAAGTCACTTGAGCCCCAGATGTGATTCTTTGGCTTTGACCTGGTTGACTGCATGCAGGAAGATCTCACTATAGACCCAGTAATAGGCAAGGGGAGCTGAGAAGTGGCTCTGTGCAGGACGTGACAATTCTTTGGGAGAGCCCAGAACCAGAGCAAATTTTAGCTCTGCATAGCTGGAGAGCCCCTTGGTTGGCTGGGAATGCACAGTATGCCACACACTTACTCCTAGCTTGGAACCAGATGTGACGATCCTCTAAATGCCAGCCAAGATGGAGAAACTGGAGCTGATGACTTCAACTCAATGCATTTCGAAATGGCAGAAAGAACTCCGTCTATGCCGGTCGTGTTTGTTTATTTGCAACTATTTTATTTTGAAATTCCTGTGTTTAATATACGGAAACTATTGTGTTGTAACTTGTCCTGTGAAATTGATCCTCAATAAAGGAGGGTGACAAGGAGATGTCATAGTGATTTTTTCTCGATTCGCAATCAGTGTTTGCTCTAGTATATATAGAAGTGTTTGCTAACCCTTTATGTTTACAGATCTTTAGTGCAGTATGCTACTTCAAGGACTGCTCCAGTTGTAGTAGTGCTTGATTGTTTCTTATTTTGACTCTTCTATACAGGACGAGAAGCTCATTATTAAAAACTTCCACAATGCAAGCAAATAGGCCTACAAGGGCGGCAAATTAACAATGCCATTGTTGACCAAAATGGAGCTCCCAGCCAATAAAGAGCTAGATGTTTCAAGGGGGGGTATTTGAACTTTTGTCTCGGCGAGCGCATTATGTTGGTTCGGTTAAATTCATAAAAAGAGAAGCGAGATAACCATAGCTTTGACAACGGAAGTGCTACTGGGTGTTTCATTTTGTCACTGGTTGATCAGGTGATGTTCTATGGGCCAAATGAGGATGAAGAGAGCAAGAGGTCAAGGAGGAATTCTTCGAGGCTCGCTTCAAAGGACAAGTGGGAATGGTACTACTGCCTAGATTGCAAAGTGTTATTATGCTTGGAGAGATTTTAAATTTTAATGCCAGAGTATGGAAATGATACCATGCCTAGATTGGAATGGAGTTTTATTTGGGCGGGAGATATGAAGAGGAGGGTTATTGGAAGGAAGAGTATAGTGTGGGGAGAAAAGAGAAGATCACTTATAGCTCTCAATGACAATGGAAAGAAAGCGACCTCCTTAGATTCTGACAGGTGAGCAGAAAAAATTCTGATCTCATTACAAACACAAAGTTCCCCCATATAAGCGCATACATGCATACACTAGGTGTTGTCTATTATACCAACAAAGAAATGAGAAAGGAAGTTCAGTGATTCGACTATGCCATTTGTTCGGAGAAGAAGCTCATTCAACTTGATATGTTCAGAGATGCAAAGAGTCTGGAGGGGGGCCAGGATTGGGATCAGAGTTGATTGTGGTTGGAAGTGATCACTACCTGCTAACAATCAAACGAAACAACACATGGCTTGGGAAAGAGTCTGGAGTTGCTCAGCCTAGGGAAACTGCCACTCACATTTCACGCTCAATGAAAGAAAGCATGTGTTTAAACGAGTGCTCGTAGGAGACCTAATGGCGGCTGTAAAGCCCCGGATTCACTTTTTTTATGATATGTGGTGGTGCGGATGATGTGAGACCTCGAAGGGAAGAGATGTGATGGGTTTGATGTTTAGGTATGGGATTTTTTTGTGGAAGGTGGGAGGAGAGAGACCGCATAATTTAGGACCAGATTATCAGGGGCTTATATTGCTGCAGACCACGATTAACAGCAGTGAGCAACACAGAAAGAACAAACGCTGATGACTTGGATGACTATGAAAACCTCTGGATAGTAAATTCAAGGATTTCATTTTAAAGACAGCTGCTGCGAGATAAATGCTGTGGTGGTTGAAGTTCCGACTTAATGGGGAACAGCTGCAGCTGAAGAAAGAAGCTTGCACCTTGGTTTTGACAGAGTCCGAAGTTTCAACGATGCGGTATAAGGGGACATTTTAGGGAAAAAACCTCCAAAGCATTTAAAGAGAAAAGGGGACACTTGGGTGGATCAGAGGAAGTCTCATAACGGAGAGAAAATAAGGAGAGAAGGGAAAAATTGCCATGGAAACAATAATATAGGAGCACTTAAAAAATACTTAAAAAAAACACAACAGGGGACAAACCAAATGAAAAAAAAAAAATATAGAGAATATGTGTGATGGACCCACTCAGAACCAGAAGCAAAAGTGAAGAACAAAGTGCTAGCAGCAAACAAAACAGAAAACAGAAGTCCTGGGAAGAAAATAAGGAATTTTGGGAGAAAACAGAAAATCCCTCGGGAAGGAAAAAGATGAAGAAAA
This sequence comes from Oreohelix idahoensis, assembly GCA_024509875.1. Taxonomy (NCBI): domain Eukaryota; kingdom Metazoa; phylum Mollusca; class Gastropoda; order Stylommatophora; family Oreohelicidae; genus Oreohelix; species Oreohelix idahoensis. Next base: position 83,967 of record JAMPIV010017495.1, on the reverse strand, counting down.
AAAAAAACTAGAAAAAGATGCAAGCAAGAAGAAAAAGATTGCAAGAAACCAGGAATTGTTCTAATTTAACATAACCTAAAGAAAACATGAGGGAGGAAGGAAAAAAAAAAGTAAAAACAATGCCCTCTCAAATTTATAAAGGACAAGCAAGGCAAATTTGCTTTTACTGCCCACGAAATGGCAAGTAATGGCACTTAGAGAGCCGCCGAAGTGGAAAGTTAATAAGGAAAGATGGTTTGAAAGTTAATGGAAAATGGGGAGGAAAGAATTTTACTTTCTCAGAACTACTCCTTCCTGGATGGTGAGCATAGGTTGAAGCATCAGAAAATGATAACCACTAGCACAGAAGAGGAAGAAGGAGGAAACCAATGATGGTTGATGGCTATGAGAAGAGATGACATTATAAAGATGGAAAGACTCTTGAAATGCCGAAGCACTGAAGAAAGCACTGAATGGGGCAAATAGCACTGATGAAGAGTTGGAGGGCAAGATGGGCCAAGCGAGCCAGCAGGGCATGATGGAATGTTTTTTATAAAACACCAGAAATGGTTTTGGTTTTAGTACATGGGGAGCATCAGGCGAACCTCAGCTATTTTATTTGAACCCTCCTTACTCTTTTTTTAGTAAGGGTTTATTTTACAGGCAGCGTGGTGGTACAACAAGGACCATTACCAAAGGATTGGGAGATTGCCATCATAACACCAATTTTCAAAAAAGGGTGACAATCGACAGTGTGGGAAATAAACCCATTTCTAGAGGGTAAAAATCAATAATCCCTAGAGCAGAGACATTTCCTTCTCAGTGTCCCTAGATTCCTAGGCAAAAAATCTACTCTAGAATCCTTTTGAGCAGAGGACTCCGAAAAAAAGCCTACGCCCTGAGCCGGAAACCTAGCTTGAGCCATCAATTGGTATGAAGGTCCAGTGTGCGGATTTCCGAGAGCAAAACCGAAAGTACTCAAGACCTTATCCTAATCCCTTCACACTCAGACAGCTTGAGTGAAAAAGAAGGCCCTTGAGTAATAAAGATGTGTGAAGATGGCCATCTTTGTTTCATCATAGATCTGGAAAAGAAAAGAGAAACAAAAAAAAAAAAAAAAAAGGCGTTTTGACAGGGTCCCCCTGGAGCAAACTTTGGGACTGTTTGGCAAGGCAAGGGTAGCATATTTCAACCAGCACCTCTGATTCATGCCTATTGTTCAGAGCTTCCGTACAAGTCTTGCAATATAAAGAAATTAAAATTATGGAGGTCTCACAGGGCAAACCATTTCTAGTCTTTTGCAGAAGAGTGTCAGGACCACCACTGGTTCAGTTGTAAGACAAGGTGATAATCCTATCACCTTCACCTTCTTCATATACTCCTTATGGGACGATGTCATCAAGGCAATGTAAGGATGAGGAAAGAAAAGGGAGAAAGGGAAAGTGAGGGAAGTATTCATTTTTCAGTGGGGGGGTAACTGGAAGATGAGACAGGTCTATAATTTTTCGGAGAGCTGGCATTTGCTGCCTGATGATGTTGCCCTGATTGCTTTGCCCTGAAAAAATCAGAGGCACATCTCCAAATCCAACCTGCAACAAAAGTCTGGAAGGAAGAGCTATGGAGGAAAAGAGAGGAGGGGGATGAGAGGAGAGGCCGGGTCATAAAAATAAGCAGCTCTTCTTTTAAAAACAAAATCCATGGGTTGATTATCACCCACGAGAAGAAAGGAAAACATCAGATTACAGAAATGAAGGACATCCCGATTTAAGGGAGGGAGTGAAACAGGTCCCTGGAGCAGGTCGACACCCACTTTAAACTATACCTCGAGAGCTATTATAGAGACCGAAAAGGGAGGCATCAAAGAAGAGTTGGCTCCACTCGAAAAGCAGAAAAATAATAAAAAAAAGGAAAAAGCAGCTTTGGGACTTTTTCCCCCAACGACTTTTCTTTTTTTTTTTTTTTTTCCAGGCCCATATAAATCGAGGATTTATTTCCTCAAGCACAAGAGAATGAGAGTTGGTAAGAAAAAACAAGATGGGCTGTAATAAACTACCAAATACCTCCTCCACCAGAACTCCACCCCATCTATGTGTCCCACCACCCATGTCCCCAGTCCCCTTGACATTGACATTGGTGTGGGGTTTTTTTTTTTTTTGTGTGGGTGTTTTTTTTTTAAATTTTTTTTTTCAGAAATGAGGTTTTTTTTTTTTTTTGGTCCGTTTTTTGCAAAAACCAGAACGATCCGTTTCTTTTTTTATTTTTTTTTTGGGACCCAAATAGAACAGTCCCAACTAAGATGGTTTGGCTCATTTCCCAGTCAGAATGGGGACCAGATAGATCCGGCTAACCCAACCCCACCACGCCACGAACAAGCATGGGAACTAATAGAAGCCTGGGATCCCGCCCCTCCCGTTACGACACCCAGAGTCCGCTATTGGAGGTAATAACATTAGACAATCTAAATATATGAAGACCGAGGGAAACTAGAATGGAACAGGCCGCCAGGAAAAAGAACAGCTGATAGCAATGGTCCGGGAGGGTCCCGCGGGCAACGCCGGGTCCGCGTGCGGTCCGGAATCTCAAACACTGATCAGAATGGTCCCGCGTCCGGCCGGCGCGGCGGCAGCGCGCGGGCGCGCGGGCGCGCCGGCGGACGCTCTCCCTCTCCTCTTTCCAAAAACCTCTACCCTACACCCTCCACGGTAGTAGGGGGAACGAACTAAGTAAGTAAGTAAGTTCGCAATAAATGATTGTTTGATGTGTTTTTTTTTTTGCGTTAATGTAATTGCTAGAATATGGTGACATACAATGAGTTACTCACTGATGAACAGTTCCCATTTATTCAAGATAAACATGAAGACAAGAAACGATATACACCAATGATATAAAATAATGTAGCAACACCATAACATGATAAGCATTGGGGGAAGTTTTATTAAAAAAAATAAAAAGGAAAAATGTAAACTGATAAACAGACAGAGGGTACAACAAAGGACCTCGCTATACAACGGGAAATTTTCAAGGGGATTGCCCTGAGATAACAACATGGAATACATATTCTGTCCTGGAGTACCAGGAAAGTTTTGTCTTATTTAACATATAAAAAAAACAAGGGAAAATAAAGTGATACAAGAAAAAACCCAGAATAGGGAAAACCTCAAGGATGTCTTGGAAAAATTTTTTTTTAGGGGATGATTATTTTCTCTTCACCTTTTTTAAGGGACTTTAAGTTTTTTTTCATATACTTTGTTTTTTCTTTTTTCTTTTCCCTTTTGTATATTTATCATATTTTATACCAACATGTTGGAAAACATCATTGGTCTGTTTGATTGCTGATATGACTGAAAATGACAGAAGGTAATTGCTTGACTTGTAGTTAAAAGAAAGTAATGGCTGAAAAAAAGAAAAATGTAATTTCTAAGGAAATTTATGGGTCACATGGAAAAAACTAGATCTACAGTTAGATATAGAAAATTACCCAAGGAGTAATCCACATGAATAATTGGAAATAAAAATAAGACCAATAAAAATAACAAATAAAACCTTGACTTTTTAAACAATTATAACTAAAATTATGGACAACAAAAAAAAAGGTCACCATTTCAGTACCGACCAACCCACCTCACACACCACCAGGCAATATAGCGTATAAATACATATAAATTGGAGCACATACAATTGCAATATTTTTGAAGAAAAAAAAAAAAAATAGTGAAAAAAATAGATAGAAAACTGTGCTCATTTCACGTCTTTTCTCTATTTTTTTCAGAGCTCGTTCTATTCGTTGTAATTTTTTTTTTCTTTTTAGCGGCCGGCTTCTTTCACATCTATTTTTTCTTTAAAATCCTAACGCTTTTTATTCTTATCTTTCTTAATTTTCTTTTCTTTCTATGTGTTCTTTCTTTGGTTTTCTTCCCTTTTACTTCCTTTTACCCTTCTAGGGAACCAAAGTGAGCGCCTGCAGGTTTGTTGGTTTGGTATTCTGTTAGTTGTTTTTGGCCTATCATTGGTTTGCATTCGTGGACCATGACCACGATATATTAGCTGGCGGACCCATCTGTCTTTTTTCCTCTTTTTTAGTCCGGAAGGGACATATTCTCTGCCTTAGAGCGTTACTTCTTTATCTATTATGTCGATCTAGTCTTGAAATTCTTTCCAACTGATGTGTTCAAGAGTTTTCGATTGAGTTTTTCTAAGGGGACATTTGTTCTTCGAATGTATTTTCAGGGTTTGTTTTCTCATTGGATTTTGTTCACTTTCCAACTTTACACAGCCAGTATGATTAACACTGACGAATACAACCTTTTGATTTTTTAAACAGACGAAGCTTGGTATGTATATTCAATGATCGTAATTTCCAAATGTTAGATAATCTATTGAAGGCGCTAGCTGCCAAAGCAATCTAGTATGATTTTCGTTTGTTGTCTGTCCAATACTGAGTTCTTTTTTACTGCCTAAATAATTAAATGACAAAACATTTCAACATGTTTTTCTTTGTATTAATTTTTTCCCCGTTTCAGGATGATATCAAAAGGTCTCGTTTTAAGAAAAAAAGTTCTACTTTTAGTTTCTTGATGAGGCATTTATTTGGAGACTATTTTAAAGCCGAGAGATGACACAGATTATTTTTTACTGCCTTGCTTGGGATTAGTTCTGGGTTGTTGAAAAACTTTAAGATGCTGCAGAATGGCCTCTAATTTTTCCTCTCTCTGGCAAATAGTCCAGATTCCCCCAGGAATTTTTCCCTCACATTTGTCCATTTTTTGCTATACCTAAATAATTGTTTTGTTCCATGTGGTGGATATTTGTTTCTCATAAACCCAATCAATAGCTACTTCCAAAAAAAAGTAAGTGGTGACATTTATTACACGCCTTGTTTTCACCCATGTTTCTAAGCTAGTAAACCATTCTGACTTGTATCACCCATTTGTCTTTATTTGTTTCTAACACACACAACATCTTGCATTGGGTCCCCATACAGCGCTTCTTTGATTATATTTCACATTATTGTTTGGTTTTGGAAGGGGAAAAACAACCATAAGATTGTAAGTATCTTCCCACAGAGCCATGGGACGGTGTAGACTATCAAAGGCTTTTTGAAAATCAACGAAGGAAGAGGGGGTAAGTGGTGATTGCAGTTTCACTGATTCTTCTAATACTTGTTTCTTAGTTGGGGGGGGTAGATCAATAACAAGACGTTTTCGGCCTGAAACTCCGCTTGTTCTTTTTCTCTGGGGGGGGGGTGTCAGCAATGCAATATTAAAGTCCTATTTCTAACCTCATGCAACATGCATAATATTATTATTATATTGGGAGCGAGTCATAGTGTGCGACAGGAGGAGGACAAGAGCATTGACTATCAGAGGCTAGTGACCGATACGAAGGATACCTTGTCTCTTCAGGGAATGTAGCAGTGCGGCACCTAGTCGAGCGCAAAGAGTTCGCAATCCGACCCAAGCTTGTGAGCGCCGAGGGGGTCCATTCAGTTCTAATTAGCATTTCGTCGTTAGAGATCCTGCTGTCATAGGGGGGGGAAAATTTCAACTGTGTCCACGAGGGTTGATAATTAATAAGTGGTGATTAAAGAGAGACGGGGATTCTTCTGATAGGACCAGCTGAGTACTTAGATGTGAGAGGGTTTCATAATTCATTCATTACCTTTCAGCTCAGTGTGGAGCATAGACCTGCAACAAATTCAAGCCTCCCAGTCTTGTCCCATCCATTCAAGTTCTTTCCATGTCTTCTTTATCCCTTTCATACCTATAATTTCCCTTGTCCATGGGATTTGTAATTATAGATAGATAAATTCTATATTTAGACAATGGAGGTGGTGGATAGGACACATATTGAGGAAGTATAGCACTACATGGCAGTTCATATTCTGGTAGCTGCAGTGTAGAAGAAATAAAGGAGGCTTAAAAAAAAAAAATCACGTGGAGAAGAGAACTGGAGGCTGACATAAGAAGGCTGGAGAAAAAAATATAAAACTGGCAACATTGTCATAACCCAGCAACACTGTACACCTATCATAAAACAAGCCACATTGTCCGTGATATAATCTTATCTGAAAAATGTGACCTGCTGTCAGTATTATCATAATATTCGTAGCAGTTATCATAATATAACCATTGGCTCACCTAGGAACGTCCGTGTGGTTCCCGGGGTTCACTAAAGAGACAAAGAAAGAATTGGATAACTGTACCCTCAGGCGTGTCGCACAAGGGGACTAATATGAGGTTGTGCTTGGGGGCTGGCAATCTCATCATGTAAAACCAATCGCCATAGAAACAGTGAGTAGTTGTGTGTGAATGCTTGGTGCTAGCTTCCTGTTAAGGGACCAGCTACAGGGGTTGCTCCATGATGCTCCATAAGGAGTGCATAGGAAAATGATGGTACCTAGAAATTATTTCATGAAGTAGTCATCACATGTAAGATTCATGCAGCCTTGCAAGCTTGCCCAGATAACAAGATGAAAGATAACAAGGTTAAAACTGTTGAAATTTGGCATCAGACATAAGGCTAGCAGAGATGGACGTATGAGAGGATGCATCCGTTGTGTATACAACCAGCGAGCTACAGGAACAGTTAGCATTCACACTCTTCGACATATACTGAGGGAGACTGAGCACCTATGGGTTTGCCCGTAATGCAATGATGTTGATTCTATTCAGCCATAACAATAACAAGGTGAAATCTCCCTTGATTATAAACAGTATAAGTGTTGAAGAAACAAAAGGAAATATTTATTGTGTGCAGTTCAAATGTCTTATATGACATATTATTATAGTTCATACTTATATGTTGTAACTTATTTCTCTCCAGATGCTCAGTGTGTTGTAGACATCTACCTCAATTATGACTGTGATCTCGCTCTAGCTAACATATTTGAACGTCTGATCAATGATCTCTCCAAGATAGCTCAAGGACGGCAGGCACTAGAATTGGGTTTGTTTGTTTGTGTTACGGCATGTTAAGTACAGCTCATTCGTATATTACATGGTGGTTAGGTTCTTAGAACACCGCACAAATAACGTATGTAGTCAAAATAGGATGGTAGCCCTGCAAGTCCTTAAATTGCTCAGAAAAGCTATGTGACATAATTTTGCAAAATATATTGGTAACATTTAACAACCCCTTTTTTGCATTTAGATGCCATTGTTTACCATAATGTTTTATTTTTTTATTTATTTATAGAATATAAAACACATTAACACAGCAAATGTTAATAGCACAATTTAAAGCACATTTACACAGAAAAGTGTTAATAGCACAATGAATACACACTAACAAACTGTAAGAGTTGCAATTCTGGATTACTTTGTTGAAAAGGAACATTTTGTAACTTTGGCTACTCAGAAAGAAGCCGGAAAGCAAAATAGTAAAGAAAACAAAAAAAATTAAGATCTACTAAATACATTTTATAAAACGATGCCACGTTGAAACGTCCACATGGGACTTCCCGTAAACTTCAGCGAATATCGCGTCATTTTTCCACTACCCGCGCAACAGCATGATGCCTTTAGAACATCTTGGCAACGTGCAGGGCAAGCATTCGAAACTCAGTACATAAAAGTGACTTTGGCTTTGTTAACAAGTACACAGTGTGTTTTATTATTATTTCTGTATATTGTATTTACTATTTGGCCTTATTTTACATGTTATTCTCTGAAATAGAGTTTTTACTAAATAATCTTTCATGTATTTATTTTTAAAATCCTGAAAGAAGTGCTCTGTCATTGGTGGTTTCTTAGCAATTTTTTTACATAATGAGATTGCCAGCCATACGCACAACCAGCCATACGCACAACCAGCCATACGCACAACCTCACATTAGTTGCATCTTATGGCATGCCTGAGGAAGCAGAAATTCTGCTCTTTCTTTGTTTCCTAAGAGGAGAGGTAGCAATGTTTTTACTCCTTCTTCAATTCCCCAGTTCATTTCCTCCCACCCTTTTTTTTCCCAGCCATAATATCATACTGTGAAAGCAAGTACAATTATTTCAACTTTTTAAATCAGTAAACATCCAGATTCCAAAGCAGTTAATTAGATAAATTCCTGGGTAGAGAAAACTTTCTGAATGGGATGTTCTCATACACGAACCACTGTATTAAACAAACCATAAAGAAAGTCAAAAGTGGAGTTTTGTACAGATCTTCAATTTTTCTTCTGTTAGAAGAATGTTGACTGGATTTTCATAACACCAGATCTTGACTATTTACATTGTGGGAGTGACCAATGTGACATTGTGCATGGATGGGACTGGCAGCCTTATCACGTAAAACAAATTCATACAGAAACCAAAACTGCAAGAGCACATAAATATGCTTTAGTTCAGGCTTATTTCAAGGAGGCCAACTAGAGTGACGACCATGTGTTTAAAAAAGTCTAACAGGAGAATGATGATTTTCTTAAATTTTTTTTTTTAAAGATTTGTCCTCATTTAAGAAGTTTAAATGTTGTACTTAAATTTTAAATTTCTTCAGAGGAACCCCTGTATTTGTACATTTACTAGGTGGCCCTAAAGTCTGGATCTATTGGAAATTTGCCTTTTATTAAATTTTTCTCTCTTCTGACTTAATCATTTTTCGGAGTGGCTAAGAGGTATGGTGTCTGCCTCTAAATCTGAAGGTACTAGATTCCACTCCCAGTACAGGGAATATAATTGATGGAGATTTTTCTTTCAGAACCAGTAGTTCCTAATGATATCATACTCTTCTACTCTCTCCCCTCCTCCTCACCCCAATGGCTTTCCAGGCGGTCGAATATTTGCTTTGAGTTTTGAGAGGTGACTTGTTATTTGATCAGGATGCTAACGGTGCGGCCAAATTATATGTGAACATTGAATAAGGAAACAATTTAGACTGACAGTGACACTGATGAAAGTGAATCTAGTGATGGAAGTAATGGTATTGATGATAGATGAAACGAAGGATGCTGGTCAACAAAGCGTAGTCCAGTTGAAATTGGTGACTTTGTAAGAATTCAAACATGTATTACTTTAGATATTTTGATAAAAACATTTAATGAAGCAGCAAGTTTATATTCTGAGGGATACCAGTATATGGTGGGAAGAGCGAGGTTGCAGTGACCGGTTTCATTATTTTTTTATACTCAACTATGAGTCGGTGGTACGTTTTTTTTGTAAGGTCCTGTCACGAAGTGGATTTAAGACTAGAGGTTGTCTTCATATAGAGACAAGACTCTAGTGGTAAGAAAGTCTGAGAAGATAGATTTTAGATGGAAATGACTGAATGTGGAAAGATGAGACTATTGGCTTCGAGGATGATAACCGAGATTGACTCTCCCTCGCCACTTGTGATGTATTGTATACTATAGACTCACCACCTCTTACTACCAATAAAGGAGATAAGGTTTAAATAAGGACCACAGACACCACTATACAGACAACATATAGGTACAGTATAGTAGAGACACTGATCTAGTATACAGTTTATATATATATATATATATATATATATATATATATATATATATATATATATATATATATATATATATATATATATATATATATTTATTTACACCATAAAATAAAGAACATATCAAAAATAAATACCATGCATCGTCGCACACCTGAAAAGAATCAAAAGATTAAAAGGACTGATATTATAATATAACCCCTGTATGGATGAAAATCAAGGATTACAACAACCTGCTGGGTGGGGTCTCTAACATCAGATCCACCACTCCTAGCTGACCTAATAAATATTATGCACTCTAACACTACTGTCTGGCTGCCGACGTAACTCACTGGCTCCACTATCTAAATACACTTATCTACTGTCCTACACCACAAATCGCCTGCACTGGTCCGCTAACGGACTCCTTCAGTGCAAACTCAGAGGCCGTCCTAACACAACTTTCTAACTGCCTCTATAACCTCGCTCTCCTATCTGTTTCTGTTCAGTGTCTACTCTGACACTGCCGACTTCTGCTGATGTGGCGTCTCCGTAAAGCCACTGTTCTCGTTTTTGGTCGGGAAAGGAATTTTGACCCTCTCTCCTGCCCGGACCACTGCTGCTGATGACTTTTGACAATAATGACTAGGTACTTGACTAGTATGTAGAGGCTTCACTGCTGCCGAAACTAATTTCACCTGCCCGGTTACTCCTCATTGGGTTTAGGGCCGTCGGTATTATTATGACCGACTTTATTATGACGACAACACCAGGCCACGTGCCTTTGTTCGGTGTGTGACTATGAGCGTAGAGCTCGGGATTTTTTTAGAAATCCTTTCTATCTGAAGACGGCTTCGCTTCCAGCGAACTGCTCTCTCTGTGTAAACCACCGCGTCACCAATCCTCTTTCCACTCTGGCGCTGCCTCGACTCTTCTTCTCCTGAGAAGACCGACAACTTTTGCAAGCTGTAAGGGCAAAATGGCACCCCTATCTGCTTGCCGTGAAAACTTGCCAGTTACCAAATATCTCTCGTCAGAGCAAATAGATAACGACGTCGATTTCACTGCTGTAAATTTCTGCAGACAAAGGACCCCGCTAATGAATAGACACGCGTATATAACATAAAACAAACCACGCTGACCTAGGCCCTACGTCATCGCTGGCGTCCCTCTAAGACCAATCAATACAAAATTTAACAACCGTGACCTCCGCCAATTAGATTTGAAAGCAATGCGTGAGTCATGTATGTTACTGTCCGCGCATTCCTATTACGTCAAAGTTAAATCATGTTATACCGACCGCGTGCACAAAATTAACTTTAATTCGCTCTAACGTAAGTTCGACGTTATCTGGGTAGTGTCCCCCCCCCATCCCCCGTTTCCGCGGGTGGGCGCTTACTACAATAAAAGTTACTGCGATAATTTTTAATAAAGAAAAGCCTACGAGATCGCAATTAATTAATGGAAAGGAAGACTGGTGCAAGTCTTAGAATTAAACCCAACAGTCATCCCTCTTCTAAAACGCAATTAATTACCTACAGAAAAAGACCAAACTCAAGTAGTTACAAGACAAAATTACAGATAGAAAAAGAATGGGCCTGTTGAAAAATAAAACCACAGTACTGCATCACAGGTCCAAAATGGGAATAAATTTCTCGAGTTTACTCGAGTATATACAGTATATTCTTCTTTATTGTATGGTGCAGAAACATGGACAGTGAACAAGCAGTTGGAAGAAAGAATGTAAATGTGGATATAAAGAAGAATAGGATGCATCTGATAGAAGAAGAAAACAAATAAAGAGGTCCTAAGAGACCTAGGAATTAAAAGAGATTTAATGGAGTTCAAAATGAGACTGCTAAAATATTTTGGCTGTGTAAAAAGACATAACACCTTACTATAATAGAAGGATGAGTTGAAGGCAAACGTGCAAGAGGAAAGCAGCGCTATAAGTGGGAAGATAATATCAAGAGATGGACAGGAAAAAGTCTATCAGATTGTACCATCAAGACAAGAGACAGAAGACATTGGAGATCTACTAATGCCGATCTCCGTTGTGGATATGGCAGCTGATGATGATGATACAAGTAAATGTTATAGTCACACTTATATAGAAACAGTTGCTGTCCTGAGGACAGGCCATCAGTTTAGGTCCATTAAAAAAAAAAATCTCATAATAAATAGTAAAGTGTCATACTCTTGTCTGTTGCATATTTTTTGTTGGGGTCAGTAAATTTATGTTGATATATCCAACAGGTTGCACTCTAAACCAAGAGAAAAGTATGAGAATAAAAGGATTGCAGTGCCTGGTGTCTATACTCAAATGTATGGTAGAGTGGAGCAAGGATCTCTACATCAACCCTCACTCTCAGTCAAATTTGGGTCAGTAGTCACGAGAGAAATAACTAAAAAATAAATGTTGTTGTCTTTGGACACAAGTGTATGACGCAAGCAAGGAAGCTTGCCCCAGTTGCCCTCCTTGCAGGAAGCTTGCTCCAGTTGCCCTCCTTGCAGGAAGCTTGCCCCAGTTGCCCTCCTTGCAGGACGCTTGTCCCAAAGCACTTTATGTGCCTTTGCAGTGGTGGTTTTTGTAGTTGTTGTGCATGATGAAACCACCAAATCCCATGCAGCATCTCCAAGCCAGACAACATTTTTTCGGGTCTTTCACAGCTTCTTATCTTCGTGTATCCTAGGTCTTTTCTTTCACCTCTTTCCTGGTACTCTTAGGTCTTCTTTTTTCTTTTTTACTTCTTTTGTAGTTTTCCTAGGTCTTCTCTGCTACCTTTTTCTTAGTACTCCTTGATCTTCAATTTCACCTCTTTCCTGGTTCACTTTTAGGTCTTCACTTTCACCCTAGTCCTAGTATTCTAGATCTTCAATTTCATCACTTTCCTAGTACTCCTAGATCATCACTTTCACCCATGTCCTAGAACTCCTAGATCTTCAAAAGCACATCCTAGTAATCCTAGGCCTTCACTTTCTATTCTTACCCACAATTTATTTGTTAAATGTTGCTGAACTAGTAACATAACCACCTCTGTTTTATTCTGTACTTAGTAGATCTATACGTTTCTGTTAGCTCATCTGCATTATTTAGCTGCAATTTAAATAGTTCAGTGTTAAAGATGCAGTTTGTTGTTGTTTAATGCTGTGAATATATATTTGTTTTTGTTATTGCTGTAACAGGTTTGTAAGTAAGTATTAGTTTGAATGTTATTTCTCACTCTACAACAGGCCAAGACATCAAGCCCTACACAGAGACAGATACTGACTCTGGTAGTGGAACCATGACCAGCTATGGCAGCACCAATTCACTCAGTTCAAACAGCAGTGCTCCTACTGCAAACACAGTCGGGACAAATCCTCCCCCAGGAATTACTCCAACAGATAGCCCTGAGCAGTTTGAAGTACTCAAACAGCAGAAGGAAGTCATGGAAATTGGGATTGAGTTGTGAGTAATTGTAGATTGATGCTGTTAATTTAATAAATAGGAACATCAAACCCAAATTTCTTTAACATTGACAAAAAAATATGGGAAACTAAGAGGCAGGAATCCAGACCTCCAGAACGACCTATAGTTTGCTGGGAGGACAACATTAGACACTCTCTAAAGGACCAAGGACTAGATTGGAACCAGACCCTTATAGGATAGTATGGTGCTCTTGGAAAACCCCTACACCCCAGGGTAGAAGAAGAACGACTAAGTAAGTAAGACATTGAGAACGTATTGAAGTTTGTTAAATTTTGCTTGTCCCTTATACTTAAATGAACTGTAAATCCATCTTTAAATCTCTGCTTTTATCAGCAGAAGTGTTCATAGCTGTTTAACATTCAGCTTCTATTTTTTTTTTTCCTCAGTATTTAGAGGCTTTAAAGTTCTGTACGCATTTCACCAAATTTTCCTCATTTGCCATATTCTCTCTTTATCACATCATTACATTTTTTATTTGTTGTTTTTTTTTGATAAGGTGATGGGTGGAGAGCGGTCACTTAACAGCTGACCGTTATTGCCTCTTCTCGTTCCATCTTGGTCTATCCTGTTCAACCTGAAATGTGGTTATAATTGGGGTATTTAGTGTCATTTTATTTTTTAATTTTGTATTCAATTGAGATAGCTATTGTCTTTAACAGTTGCTGATTTCCCAGTTTTAGATCTATTTATGCATTTTCTGTCCCAATCCCCCCCCCCCCCCTCCCCCCCCCCCCCCCCCCCCCCCCCCCCCCCTAAAAAAGGATCTCCTTTTTTAATATTTCATGTGGTTTACTTATATTTCCTTTGTATGATACATCCGTTCATTTAATATTTTACAGTCATTGACTTTGCCTGTTTAGGATGTAATTTATGAGGGGAGACTTCATCAACATCATAACATCATATTTCTAGTGCCATATTTTCTAAAAAGTCTATCAGAGGGGTTAGAGTTTTATCATATCTTATTAACTTTAGTAAGAGGTTTCTTTTTTCTGGTGTTTCTTTGTTCTGTAGACTGTCATTTCTCTTTGTATGATACATCCGTTCATTTACTATTTTACAGTCATTGACTTTGTCTGTTTAGGATGTAATTTATGAGGGGAGACTTCATCAACATCATATTTCTAGTGCCATATTTTCTAAAAAGTCTATCAGAGGGGTTAGGGTTTTATCATATCTTATTAACTTTAGTAAGAGGTTTCTTTTTTCTGGTGTTTCTTTGTTCTGTGGACTGTCATTTCTCTTGAAAATTTCATAGGGGCTTGCCTTGAGACTTTCTTAAAACATGGCTTTGTTTTTTGCTTGAAAAATTAATTAATTGCATATAAACTGAGATGTGTCAAAAGTAATAGACACAGTTCTTTTTGTGTATTTTTTACAGTGGGAAATAATTAAGAACAAGATTTGTGTTATTGCATAGACCTCTTTGAGACACCAGTAAAGGCAAATAGAGAAATAAAATGAACCTGACACTCTGATAGAACAAGCAGTAGATAAAAGAAAGAAAAAAGCTTGTCTATGCTTGTTTCCATTTGTCGTCCTGGTGAATTTTTCTCAGCTGCTCACTTGTCTTGCATCCTTGTGCCATAGTGTCTTCAGAAATTGTGGTTATTTGCTGCTGCTGTCCACATAATGGTATCTCTTCCAGTCTGTTTCATTTCTTACTTGATGTTTTGCCTTTTGTTGTCTTTCATGGCTATCTTTTCTTTTAAGTTAGTTTCAAGAGTCTATAAAATTATCACTGTAATAGAAATTGTCAAATTTATAAATTTATACCTTTTGATATAAAATGCCAGGTTCAACAAAAAGCCTCTGAAAGGTATCCAGTACATGCAAGAACAAGAGATGTTGGGGAAACTACCAGAGGATATCGCTGAATTTTTCCACAATGAAGAACGCTTAGACAAGGTGACAAAATATATATGTAATAATTGGTCTAAACATTTGAATGCATTTTATGGAAGCATCTAACTTATGTTTAACAAGAAGGAAAATAACATTTGGAAGTCATGAATATTGTATGTAAACTCTTTATATCTTGCTCTTATTTTTTAATTTCTTTTCCTGTGGATTAGTATTTTCAAGATCATGTGCTTTTAGAATTTTACATTAATATTATTATCATTAATAATTATAAACAAATGTAAAAACATTAATGACACCATGTTCTACTGAACCATCACCAATCTGCAAAGGTTGATGGATGTATGTATGAATGCATAAGGGGCTCGATTTGAATATCTGTAATTTAAAAATAAATGGTTTGAACAACGTTAAATTGTTTGTTTTTTTAACCTATGAGAAAATTTTTTGTGACACCCTGTATACAGTTTATCATTCCATACTCCATGAAGGTGATAGGAGAAGACAAAACAACAGGGCCCAAATAGTTGTCTTATGAAGGAGGGTTATGTTTGATGGTGAGATTGTCTTCTCTTATGATGGATGCTATGATGTGAGATGGGAAGAGAGGAGGAAAGGCTATAAATTCTGACTTGTTTTTCATGTAAAGTGCTCTACTACTGTTTGCTCCCCTATCACCTTTATAATGTGGCTGAATGTGTGAATCTCTTTTACTGCATAATTTGTTCTTATATTTTGTTTTCTTGTTCCTCAGACTGTTGTTGGGGATTTTCTTGGCGAAAATGAAAAGTAAGTATGCATGGAAGTATCAGCTATCGTGATAGGTTTGTTGTTTGCTGTTTAACTATGACTGCTGAGCTTCTCACTCTTTGGCAGCCATTACCAAGTTGAAGACTCCTTAGTATTATCTACACTGTAGATCTAGGCTTTTCTGAAACATGTTGAGTTGAAGTCTGGGCTACAGTTTCTCCAGCTTGGCTGGCATTTAAAGGACCTTCACATCTAGTCCCAAGCTAGGAGAAAGAAGCGCGTGGCATTCTGTGCATTCCCTGCCATCCAAGGGGGCTCTCCAAATAGGCAGAGCTAATATACTGTGCTCTGGTTCTGGCTCTCCCAAGAAATTGTCACGTCCTACACAGAGCCACTTCTCACCTCCCCTTGCTCATCATGGGCCCATAGTCAGATTTCCTGTATGGAGCCTTACTTAGTCGCACTTCTTCTACCGTTAGGTGTAGCGATTTGGAAGAAAAAGTGCCATACTATCCTATTGGCTGTCTTCCTCCTGGCCTGGTTTAAAATCTAGTCCTCGGTCCTTCAGAGATTGTCTGATGTTGTCCTCCCTGGGCATTCTGGGTCATCCTGGAGGTCTGAATACCTGGCTCTTAGTTTCCCATTCTTGTCATGGTAGCCAGTCTTGTCTCATTCTACAGATATGGCTAAACCATCGTAGTCGGGAATGTTCTACTTGGGTCTGCAGTGGCTGAGTTTTGAGGCCTTGTAGTATCGTCTGGTTGCGGACCATGTCTCTTCTTGTTACTTCAACCACCTCCCTCAGATTCCTCATTTCTGAGTTTGGAGCTGGCTTTTGTGGGTTGTAGTCATTGAAACAAAGTTACAACTGATCAGAGCTTGTATATTCCCAGTAGCAACATACGGCTGCGAGACATGGACACTTGCAAAAAAGATTACATCATTCGAAATGAAATGCTACAGAAGGATGTTGAGAATACACTGGACAGAAAAAAAAGACCAGCAGAGAAGTACTGCGCTCACTAAATGTAGAGGAAAATTGGCTCCTAAATACCATCGCAATAAGGAAGCTGAAATTTTTTGGTCATATAAAAAGACATAATAGTCTGGAAAAATTAGTAATGGAAGGCATGGTCCCTGGAAAAAGAGGAAGGGGACGACCTAGACGATGGTGGATCCAGGACATCACAGAGAGTCTGAACTTGTCTTTGGATGATGCAGGTCGACTTGCCCAGAATCATGATGCGTTCAGAGCAGCTGTAATGGAGACAACGTTCTGGAGAGAATACGTCACATGATGAGTCGTTGCCAATCACTCGCATCCATACATCAAGACTGGAACATAGGTGGAGTGGTATACAGCCATCTTTCTCTTTTTCTGAGGAATCCTCGTTTTATGGCCTGAAAAAGTCTCCCATCTGCTGCTCTTTGGTTAGCCAACACTTCTTTGATGTCTTCCTTCTAGTCTGTAACAGCTCCAAGGTATTTAAAGTGGTTGACCTGCTCCAGGACCTGTTCTCCCAGTTTAATCTGATGCCTTCTTTCCTCACGTGATATCACCAAGGTTTTTGGTTTTGGAGCTGATGATGACCATCCCTCTCTTCTCCAGCTCTTCCTTCCAGACTTGCAGGTTGGATTGAAGATGTGCCTCTGATTTAGCAATCACTGCATGCAGCCAACCAGGTAAAAAGACAGAGTTAAGTCTGGGGCTCAAGTGACTCCTCCAGGCTTAGTGTGCAATGCTGTATTCTCAACATGTTTCACCACAGGGGGAATCCCTGGAAGTGTGTGGATGATTTCAAGAGTTAGTGAGGGTGTAATTAGGTTCACTTCCACATTTGAATACTTTAGCATTGTGCTTAGCTGGTGGTCATGTAAGGATGACTCCAGATATGCCTCCATGCATTCATGATAGGTTTATATATTAGGTTTTCAAATGTCATGATAGTATATATTAAATGGGATCTTGTTGGAGAGTAAGAACAGTAGAATGCATCATATGTTGTAATAATATTTTTAGTAGATACATGCGAAGGATGATTATGTTTTGATAGATGCTTGCTAGAGAATAATGACTGAAAGAATCATGTACCTTGGTATGTTTTACACAGATACTTGCTAGAGGGTATGAGTCACTGAAAAAAATTAGATTTATTTTAGATACTAGCTAGAGAGCAAGAATGACTGAAAGAAATAGATATCTTGATATGTTTTGGTAGTTGCTTGTTAGAGAGCAACGATAACTGAAAGAATTAGATGTCTTGATATGTTTTGGTAGTCAGTCTTGTTAGAGGACAAGTCTTGACTGAAACATTTAGATTCAAGATATGAAGAGGCTGACAGAATGGCAGAAGAAGGTTCACATCTACCTCAGCCTGATGCAAGCATAACTTTCGAGGAGGCAAAGAGTTTTATCAGAATCAGAGACAGAAACAAATGGAATGTAGAACATCCAGGACACACAGAGAATGATGCTTACTACCAGCTCAACAGAAGAGAACAAGTGGTAATCTTCAGACTCCGCACTGGCTACAACAGATTGAGATACCATCTATTCAACAAGCTAAAGATAGGAACTACCGATCAGTGTAACTGTGGCACTGATAAAATGACTGCTGAACATCTGCTTCAAAGTTGCCCCTTATATGCGGTACAGAGAAAGCGCATATGGCCGACGCCAGTTCCTTTTGTGGAAAAGCTTTACGGGGATTCAAATAGCCTCAAACTGACTACTGCTTTCTTTGAGAACATTCAAGTGGACGTCTGAGATTGTACGAAGAAGAAGAAAGAAGAATATATGTTTTTGGTAGATACTAGCTAGAGAGCAAGAATAACTGAAAGAATTAGATGTCTTGATATGTTTTGGTAGTGTGACAGTTTGCTGCTTGCACTGGCCATGTCACACGTGATCATTAAAGAAATAGTGTCCCAGTTTTCTAAGATCTCTGACATGTATACAGATTGGGATGTTTGTATCATCATAACAATGATGAACACCATAGACAAATCGTCTCTTACTGTTAAACGCTGTCTGGTTGTTTTTCACTCTTTATTTTGGACAACTGAAATGTATTTACAAGTTGAAATGAAAAATCTCCATAGCTGGGCGAAACAGCCTGTCAGACACTTGTAATCTCAGTTAATTCATTTCTTCCAAACTTTATTCATACTTGTCTTGTACATCTCTACTCTTGTTGTTGGTCATAGAAGTCATTATGTTCCTTTTCTATCTTTTCCAGTTTTAATCGTGTTAGAAATCTCTACAGCAGCTTGGATTATGAATATTATTACTCTACCAGGCAATGGAACTTTTTCCAAGACTAATGCTGTTTCCTGCTCTAGTGGCACAGTTATGTTAATCTTCGTACACAAAAGTCACTGGCCCACAAATACATGGCCTTGTTCTAAACGTTCACGTTCCATCAATTTCACGTGGAAGTACAATTGTCGCTTTTGACTTAAATCTTACTCGAAATGTCTACATACTATCTCAATGGTGATTTTTGCTGACCATCGTTATTTGGTTCTACCTTCTTGTATGTTGAAGCTTTCTAATACACATATCTGAGCACCACAGATCACAACTTCAACAGAAGTTGTGAGACAGCTGACTTGGCTCTACGTCTTCGACTATATGGCGTGGGATCTTGCACAGCTACATCGTGGAAAAGAGCTAAGAGAGCTTTATGATTCTCACTCTCCTATTTATAGACCTTGTGTCGCTCTCTATCAAATCACGTGACCTATCTTGGAACAGCTTATTCTACTTTTATTGTCTACACTAAAAACTCCCTCATCGGAGTGTTCTACTCACCATTATTTCTTAATAACACCTCCCCTTCTTGACCACTGTCCTAACGCAGTAGATACTTGTTAGAGAGCAAGAATAAGAAAGAATCAGTATTGTGTTTTGGTACCTGTTTCTTAGTGGGTAAGAATGACTGAAAGATAAGGTGTTTCAATGTTTCTTGATAGAAGGCCTATGCTCCACAGGGAGCTAAAGAATAATGATGTTGATGTTGTTCACAAGTTGATATATAATAAACACATGGTCTGCACATGTTAATATAGAGTAGTACTAGTACACAGCACACTTGTGGGACACATCAGGGACAAAGCACACCTGTTGGCTATAATAATAATAATAATAGCCCCTTCAGTCATAACTGACTATGGGAATGCGCCCCTGAGGTGGCAGCCCTCAGCTGCTTATTTTCCTGGTGCTCCTTTCGACGTTTTCTCCTCACCTCTGCTTCTTGTGTGAGCCTCTCTTCGCCCAATCTGAGGTGGTGCCGTAAATAGCATCGCCACTTAGTGCGATCAGCAGCTTCATCCTCCCATGTTGCTGGATCCATGTCCAGTGCCCTCATATCTCTCTTGCACACATCTTTGAACCTCAGCTGTGGTCGCCCAACTGTTCTCTTGCCATCTGCTAATTGTCCGTAGAAGTTGGCTATATTGGGTGTGTAATATGCCTCTTGTCCATATTTCTACAGACTATAAATGAACAGCCAGTTTAAGAATTGTGAACAAGGTGGAATAGGTTCATTTCCCAGTGCAGGTGGGAAAACAACAGGATGATGCCACTTGGGAGACATCCCAAATGGGCCTACCCCCATAAGAGTGTAAAGAATATTGAGGGTCAAAACACTTGTAGGATTTGGTGAGGTGGGGGGGATGACATCTGATGATCAGATTACCTCATTTAGTGCTATATATAGAGTTTTTTATTATTTACCTGTTGCTGATCTTTACCATCTTATCTATTGGCTACAGATTGCACAAGGAAGTGATGTATGCTTACATTGACCAGATGGACTTTGCTGGTATGGACATTGTTTCTTCCCTGAGAAAATTCCTAGCTGGCTTCAGATTGCCTGGTGAATCTCAAAAGATTGACAGGTTGATGGAGAAGTTTGCATCAAGATACTATGAATGCAATATGGGGTAGGTGCTGATGTATGCTCATTGTTTTTCAATTAATATTTAATAGTTACTTCTTGTTGCCTAATTTAATTTAACACAACTTCACCAGAGCTCCTCCCATGCATTCCTCTGTGTGAAATTGTCACATATTTATTATTTCTGAAATAGTCTTTTATGTACAGTTGTGTACAAATTTCTGTAGCCATTAGTTGATTACATTTATTTTTTGCTGTATTGCTTTCTGACACCAAAGTAGGGATGAGTAAGGACTTGTGTAATCCACTGTTAAACTAGACCACATCAAAGACCATACAAACGCTGGGCCACATCTGGACACCTCAAATGGCTCACACAAAATTTAGACACTTGCAATTAAACAAACATCCAGTCACCTCAAAGGGCTGACACCAAAGACCGTTGAAACCAAACATACACCACGCTTAACAACTTGCTCACATCATCATTCTTACTGACGTTATGCACACCATGCATTCAACGGGAGTTCTATTTGGTACACAAACAACACAAAACAAGATTAATTGAAATTTGTGCACCCCAAAGCAGCTCTCGACAAAGTGTAACAATACATCTAGGTCATATCAGCCTTACACTGGCTGTAGACTCTGGGATTGAATGGGGGAACTTGTATACCTCAGACCTAACAGCACATCTGAGTCATATCATACTTATACTGTAGACATTGGGAGGGGATGGAGAAACTCGTAACCTAAACACTCATACTATCCTTCTACTGTAGACACTTGACAGGAGACAGAGGAACATGTAACTCACAGGCTGTAACAAATACATCTGGGTCATATCATCCTAACACTGTAGACATGGAAAGGGAAATGGAGGAACTTGCAATCCACAAGCTTTAACCATATATCCAGATAATATCATCCCAATATTGTTGACACTGGGACAGGAATAGAGTGACATACGAGGGAAGGTCAAAAAGTAATGCCTCCTATTTTTTATGTATGTAAATACTGCATCGGTGTGCAATTTGTAAATTTAGCAGGATTCCTCAAACACTCTTCTGCACTGTATAGCATTACCAACCTGTTTCAGTAACAGGTGGCACCACTGTAACAGTTTAAAAATGGCTGCCAAAGACGTTCGGTTAAAACAACGTTATGTTACCCCAATTCGCATCCACGAACGTTTGAAGAATGTTTATGGAGATTCAACAGTGGATGTTAGCACTGTCTGACATTGGGTACATCGTTGTGACGAAGCTGAAGTAGGTCAATCTTCAATGGCTGACGCAAAGCGGACTGGCCGTCCGTCTACTGCAGTGACTCCACACAACATTCATCAAGTTGATGGCATCATTTGCGGTGACCGTCGGGTAACACTGGATGAACTTTCTTCCATGTTGTCCATTAGTAAAGGCAGTGTCCAGAACATCATTAAAGACCTGGGTTATTCAAAAGTTTGTGCACGGTGGGTACCCAGAATGTTGACAGACAGACATAAAGAAACAAGGAAAACCATAGCCATCAACCTCCTGCACCGTTACGAAACTGAAGGAGAAGAGTTTTTATCGAATATTGTGACAGGTGATGAGACTTGGGTTCATTTTTTTTAACCAGAATCCAAGAGGCAGTCAATGGAATAGCATCACACAACATCGCCGACAAGAAAGAAGTTCAAAAGTTCACCATCTGTAGGGAAAGTTATGGCCTCCGTGTTTTGGGATGAGAAGGGTGTGATTCTTCTTGACTTCTTGGAACAGGGAAACACGGTGAATTCAGATCGTTACATTGAAACTTTGAAGAAGCTTAGAGGTCGTCTTCGGCGACTTTACCCATTAAAAGATCAGAGAACTGCACTACTGTTGCACGATAATGCCACGCCACACACCGCTAAACGCACCATTGATGCGATTGCAGAATTTGGCTGGACATTATTACCACATCCCCCTTACAGTCCTGATCTTGCACCTTCTGACTTCCATCTGTTCGGACCACTGAAAGAAGATCTTCGCGGACATCACTTTGAGGACACCGAGACCCTTAAACGCGCCGTACGCCAGTGGTTTAGGAAAAAGGACACAAATTTTTACCGTGCGGGGATACATGCCCTTGTGAGAAGATGGACAAAAACTGTAACAAATAGCGGAGACTACATTGAGAAATAAATTTTTGAAGTTTAGACTTGGGGCTACATTTCAATTTGAATTTTATCTGTTTTCTTGCCTATTGAATGAAATTAAAAATTACGAGGCATTACTTTTTGACCGTCCCTCGTATATAACCCACTTACTCTTAACAGTACATCTGGATCATATCATCCTAACATGGTAAGACACTGTGAGAAGAAAGAAAGATGTAAATTACATACTCTAACAATAAGTCAGGGCAATGTCATCCCCACACTGCAGGGAAACTTCTTCCAGAAAATTATGTTCTACTTACCATCAGATTTGAATAAAACTTTACGGGAATCAGGTTAAAAATAGGGCAACATGTATCAGAGATCATTCATACTTTGGTGTTTATCTCAAATTTCCATTAAAAGACAATAGTTCAGGGTTCGTAGCGACCTGGAAAAGGCTGGAAAACGAAGAAAAAAAATTCCAGGCCTTGAAAAGGCTGGAAAAATGGCTAAAAGCCTTAAATTTCCCGCATCCGACCTGGAAAAAAAATACGAATCGAAAGTTAGATGCTTGGTGTCCATTTTTCGGTTATTGGTGATATTTTTTGTTAAACTTCAGTTACCGTAGAATTTTTACTTCCATTTGCGCACTAAATCCATTTCCAGACGTTTTCGGCGGTTTGCGTTAATGATGTGAATGCACAAATTTATTTTTAGCGCTCGCCTCTGCTATTCGAATCAAGCATCGCCACCTTTGAAATTATTATTTAGAAACATGCTGGTTGTCACTTTCAGTATATATGGCTAGAAATGCCAAGTTATAAAACATGGATAGCGCCTGGAAAAACTGCAAATTACACAAATTGCACTATGTGTAAAAAAGAAATATATTTGACCTGCATGGGAGAAAATGCAGTAAAGTCGCATGCTACTGGAAAAAAACACCAAGAACTTTGCGCATTCAAGTTGAATTAAATCGTTTATTTCAACTGAGGTAAGTAATAAATTCATTTATCTCATTTATAAAACATATTTAAATAAGTCCAGTTTATAGATAGGCCTACTGTACTTGCGTCTCTAATTTACAATGTATTTACAGTTTTATTTTTAACCATGGCCAAAATTATAGTGTTTGAATGAAATTTCTTTGTTTACAACTGCTTACGGGAACATGTTTGACACAGTTTACGATGGTCAGGAATAGAAATTGATGGCGATTCCATATCCTATAGCCTACCCTGTTATCAGACCCATGTCCCACTGTTCATTTCACCACATTTTTGGGAAATAAATATATTTTGAATGCTTTTTTAAATTTTTATTTATGATGAAGAGACATATCCCGTTCAACCTCTGAAGGGTTATAATTAGGATAGGCCTACATGTTTTCAATTCCAGATAACCTGAATAAACGCCGATACGTGAAAGTGGCATCACATCTGTCAAATCACTGTAATTAGGATAAATGAAAATTACCGATTTTGTGCACAGGCCTATGTTATTTTAAAAATAAATAAATAAAATTTTTTAAAAAGTCTAAACAAACAGAAACGAGATAAAACAAAACGCAACCAAAAAAAACCCCAAAAAGTAAAGGGGGGTATGTGTGTGTACAGGCCTGCTGTTTCCAGTTAGATATTTAATAGATTTTCACTTATCATAAGTATTATAAGAATATTATCATACCTTTCACCCTCCCAATAACTATATATTAGCTTTTGTTCTAGTTAAATATTGTTTGACTATATTATGGTATGCGTTTAGAACTTTGACTTAGTAAATATACATAGCTTAGGCCTACTCATAAGTTATTTGTGTGTTCCATTTTTTTTTTTTTTTTACAGAAAAGAACACAACCCCAAGGAGCAGTTTTACCCTCAGAAAAATCAAAACCGTCTAACACTACCCCCTCAGACACATCAAAAAACGTCTAACAGTACCAGAAGACCTACAGATGTAACATCATTTGTGACCAAAGAAGAAACTCTCAGAACTGAGATTATTTGGACTCTGTTTTCAGTCAAAAGTCACCATAGTTTTAATTCAAATACAGGAATTAATAAAAAATTTTCACAACATTTTTCCTGATAGTTCTATTGCCAGACAGTTTGGTCTGTCTGAAAGGAAAACTTTCTACCTGGCCTCTTTTGGACTAGCTCCATATTTCACCTCACTTCTTGAGAGCCAGCTTAGCAAGAACAGTTACATTGTTCTGTTTGATGAAAGCATGAACAAATCAATGCAGCGAAAGCAAATGGATTTCCATGTTTGTTTCTGGGATGTAAATGTGATAAAAACACATTATCTTACATCAAAGTTTCTTGAACATGCTAGAGCTCTTGATATGCAGACTGCATTTGATGATGCATGCTCATAGTTAAATTTAGGACATTTGCTCCAACTGTCCATGGATGGACCTAATGTAAACTGGGCTTTTCATGACAAAATTAATACGCTACTGAACCAGAACTATGGCATAGAACTAATGTTGGAAGCTGTGGGCTGCACAAAGTTCATGGTGCCACAACTGAATATATGGCCATTGATTTTTTTTCAAACTTTTTTCCCCTGACACTGCCATAGATCTGACCACTGACGAAGTGAATAGGTACGGAGAAAATCACCTCGCTCTGCACACAGGCAGGAATATATTTCAAGCACTAACTGCCACAAAGTGGGGATTCAAACTATCTGCTCTCACTGATGCTAAAACATAATACTGCATGAAATTGAAAATTGATACTGGTAAGGAAAATTATGAAGGTTGTGTTGAGGCAACTTTCAAGGTTGTAAAAAATCTTCTTGATGGATAGGCAACAAGGGACATATTCTCTTCTGTGGTAGTTTTTATTCAGCCTTCAGCTTTATTTCAAGACCTGAAAGAAATTCAGATTGGTGCATTTGGAACAGTAGCTGAAAATAGGAAGCATTTTCCTGAAGCACTGAAGAAAAAGGAACTCAAATTGAAAAAGGCAAATCATCCTGTGTTTTGCGTGACAGAAGATAAGGCATGATACGAAAAGATTTCACCTTATATCTACTGTTCACTCCAATGATAATATAAACAAGACAGTTAGAAAGACAAATTCTTTAGGGCAGAACAATTCAGAAGCCAGTGCTTGCAGAAAAATACAGCA
Source organism: Oreohelix idahoensis (assembly GCA_024509875.1). NCBI lineage: Eukaryota > Metazoa > Mollusca > Gastropoda > Stylommatophora > Oreohelicidae > Oreohelix > Oreohelix idahoensis. The sequence continues at coordinate 58,317 of JAMPIV010017495.1, read as the reverse complement.
AAAGTATGGGAGGTGTCGACCACTTCAGCCAACTAGGTGCAAGCTACCCCTACCCACACAGATCCTATTTTTATATCATTTCTTAGTTGAAACTGCCCTGGTCAATGGGCACATAACCTACAACACTGCCAACTCTACAAAAAAGATCAAAGCAAAGATCAGGATGTCAGTCTGACTCTTATTGAACCTGCTATTCTTCGACGCAATGTGACACCTTCAAAACCACAGGTCACAACAACACAACTTACTGAGCACCACTTCATTGATAAATATGAAAGAGCAAGGTACAAACCAGACTGTAAAGTGTGTAAGGCTGCAGGGAACAGAAGCCAGACTTGCATGTACTGCCCAGATTGCAATGTACCTCTATGCCTGATACCCTGCTTCAAGTTATACCACACAATCGAGGATTATCACCGATCCAGACAAAGACTCGTGCAGAGGCCTACAGCTATAACTTCAACCCCAGTTAATGAAGGAAGCAGCTCAGACTCCAACTAGAGGTACTTAACTACTCAAACATTCACAAACACTCATTGTCAGATGCCACAGACACAGCATACATTCAAAAAAGACAAATTCAAAATTAAATTTATTTTTGCATTTTATTCACAATTTTTGTTAGCCTTTTATGTTGAAATACGTGATTAATCGTTAAATCAATACATCAGTCAAGCTTATTTTATTCATTGCCATCCTTGTCCCTAACATTTGATTGCACTGACATTGAACAAATTCACTATAAAGTGGAAAAAGATCATGGTTTTAAAACATCTCCTGAAATTTCTATAATTCGCCACACAAATTCAAGACGTCCGCCATGATCATGTGACCAATTTGCATAAAATTTGTTTTTCGGATGTGGCAACCATTCATAAAGGTGCTCTGAAAATTTCAAAGGCGTCTGTTTTTCAATTTTTTATGAATTTTCAACCAAAAAAAATCAGCTAACACCCTTGGTAATGGGAGACAGAAATGCTCAGGATTGCTGGTCAGCAAAGTGATAAATATATCTGAGAAAATTAGATGAGGAAAATATTAGAGTTTCCCATCCTTGAAAATCATGTGCTTGGACCTGGAAAAGGCTGGAAAAACCCTGGAAAATGCTTGAAGAAATTTACTATGAACCCTGATAGTTGTTTGGGATTTTTAATTATTTTAAATTATTCTGTAGGATGGAAATCTTTGCCAGTGCTGATACAGCATACGTTTTGGCCTTCTCTGTGATTATGCTGACTACCGATCTCCACAACCCACAGGTAATATTAATGCTTTGTAAGAGAATGTGAAGGCTACTTTCATTGCATTTCTAGCCTACATGCTACTGTTTTGGGATTTAAATACTGATGAACTGGGTCAGCTTTAAATTTCTACCTTAAAGTTTTTGTCTTAATTTTTGTTTATTTCGTAATTGACCATGATTTTTAAAAATTGGAGTTAATTGTGCAGTAATGAGTTGTAAATGAAAATATTTAATACCAAGAAAAAAGGTAGTTAAATAACATAAAAGTTAATGAAAGTTAAACAATTTGAAGAGTGGCCATCTGGGAAGAAATGGATGAAGAAGTATTGTGTTTGCTGGAAAATATCTTTCAGGGTATTTTTTTGTTTTAGACCATTAAAAAATTTACTATAAAACTTGTAAAAGCTACAGAACAATCATAAACTGTGTGAAACTAACAGAATGATAAAGAATGAACAATGTTAACAAACTGTTTTGACATTTTAGACATTTGTAGCATGAGAAAGAAGACTTGGCAAAAGGTTAACAACTATGTGAAATTTCCCAATCTTGCACATGAGAAAGGACAAGTTGGAAAAGGTTAACAAATGAAGTGAACTGCATTACTTAGTTACATGAAAACAGTTCTGCTTTTGTCTTATTTCTGGTTCTTTGAAGCAAGCATAACCCTTCTCCATTTCAATAGATGAAAGATCATTTATATTTAGACCTAAGCCCTAACATAACAAGCTGATCTTGTGTCTATTATGAATATGGCTCATCTCATTAGAATGAGTCAAACCATCTAGTTATTTAAAATTAAAAGAAATTGATTATTGATTGAGTCCTTTCAGTTTTGTCTTCTCAAATCTTGTAAGCACTGTTTCACTTTGACTTCTCATTTTCTTTGACTGACCAATTGGTCTGACACCTCTAATCTTGGATTTTTCATTTGTCCATTTTATTTTTTTCATTACTTTGTTGACAACCATAATAGAACAGGAAAAGTTGAAGGCAGATCGGCAAGAAGATGACAGCACTGTAAGTGGGAATATAACATCAGAAGATGAACTCAATATACCCTATCAGAGTGTATCATCAGGGCGAGAGGCAGAAGATCATGGAGATCCATTTCAGCCAGCCTTTGATCCCTGGAGATGGCAGTGATCTGATCTGATCCATTCCTTCTTTGCAGATTATCAAACCATATCAGTCTATTTGTTTTTAGGATATTAATAATTATGGGAGATTCATTTGGTTGAATCTTCAACTGAAATGTCAAGTCAATCCTATTGTATGTGTCTGAAACATGGAGAATAACAAAAACAGTAACAAAGAAGTTACAGACTTTCATTATTGGATGCTTGCTTACAGTAGAAGGATTGAAAAGATGCGACCCAGTCACCAGTGTGGAACTGATGATAAGAACCAGACAAGTGCCAGTGTAACAAGAGATAAGAAGTTGGCATTGGATAGGACACACTTTGTGGAAACCAGTTTATAGCATTACAGAGCAGTCCTTGTTCTGGAATTTCCATGGAGGGAGACCAAAATACACATGGAGAAGAGAACTGGAGACAGAAATAAAAGGCATGAGAAAGACATGAAAAGAAGAAATAAAAGGAATGAGGAAAATATGGACAGACCTTGAACTGTTGGCATAAGGCAGGAGAATTTGGCTTAAGTTGGTTGAAGGCTGGTGCTACTTGGGGAGCAGAAGGGTGAAGAATGAATTGGGTTGGTTTGATTTTATTTCTTTTCCTGCGTACTGGACAGAAATATCTGTGCCTTATAGCTTTTCATTTCTGCTGGATCAGACAAAGATTTGCTTGCATACAACTGTTTTGTTTCATTTTCTAGGTAAAGGCAAACTCAAAGATGACAAAAGAACAGTACATCCGCATGAATCGTGGCATCAATGACAGCAAAGATCTGCCAGCAGACTTTCTGTCTGCAATTTATGATCAGATTGCAAGCAAGGAGATTAAAATGAAAGCTCACAGTATGGGCCCAAAGATCAATACATCTGCCAGTAAGTTTATATATATAGTCATCTCTTGCCAGAATTCAGGATGTTGATAAGCTAAGAACAAATAACCCAACATACATTAATATGGTTTGGGTACACCCTGGGACACTATCATATACATGCCACCAGAACATCCCTGAACAATATAACAGCACGGAGAAATATGTGTAACACACATGCAATATTTGTTAATGGGCATTATAAAATTGTGCCCTGTATAGTTTCTGCACAATAATAATTATGCTTAACAAGTATTTGATGGTAAAGTGCCATTGGTTGCCATGCAAATGGTGGCATCATTTGATTTTTATACTGTATTTCAATTCCTTAAGAATTTTATATGTTTTTTCGTTATGAGCGCCATATTTCATTTTACACTGAAATGACAGTTGAATTTGACATATTAACTTTTATGAGAACATAATTATTAAAGAAGATAGACTAAACCCAGTTGTTACATTTTTTTATTTTGACTTCAAATCCATGCTGGTCTTCCCCTTAAAATGTTTTGTCAAGAAAATTTGTGGAAGTATGAACAGCACAGTTGCAATCCCTGGTGGGTAAATTCCACAGCTTTGCATATAAAACTAAATCATAAACACTGTTTCACATATAAATGTACAAGATAATAGAGTGCATGAGTGAATGAAAAGATAGCGTAAATTCAAAGATATTTCATTTAGTTATAGTGAGTACTTATGATTCTTCTAATGTACAGTGAACCTTCATATTTTGTTTCTGCGACTCGTGGTGATACATTTTGTAGATATAAGTATGGATAAAATTGATGTAGTGTAATGTGATAAAGATTTAAAAAGGATAGAAAAGGCAAGAGGAGCTTTCATTGTAGTGGGAAATTATTGGAAATCAAATGAAATCAAGTTCAACACAAAAATCTGAATCTTGACCTCAGATGTCAAGTCATTCCTATTGTATGGCTCCAAAACACGAAGAACAACAAAAACATCAATCAAAAAGTTATAGACTTTCATAAATGGGTGCTTGCTTAGAATAGAAATAATGAAATGCTGTGATAAGGTCACCAGTGTGGAACTGACGACAAGAACTAGCCAAAGACCAGTGGAACAAGAGATCAGAAAAAGCCGCTGGCAATGGACTGGCCACACATTGAGGAAGCCTGTTGAAAACATTACAAGGCAGTCCTTGTTCTGGAATCCCCATAAGTAAGAGAAGTAGAAGCAGACAGAAGAGCACATGAAGAAGAGAACGAGATAAATAACAGTGAAGAAGACATGGAAAGACCTTGAGCTGACGGCATGCAGCAGACGGATTTGGCATGTGTTTGTTGTAGACCTACATTCCATGGGGAGTTAATAGGTATTGATTGATTCATTGTGATAAGGATGAATAACTCTTGGTATGAAATGTAGAAAATGTGATAGGGAGGAAATACTGTGAATACGATTGATGTAGAAAATGTGATAAGGAGGTGTAACTTTGAATAACATTGATGTTGAAAATGTGATAAGGAGGTGTAACTGGGAATAACATTGATGTTGAAAATGTGATAAGGAGGTGTAACTGTGAATGAGATTGATGTAGGAGGTTTGATAAGGAGGTGTAACTGTGAATAAGATTGATGTAGAAAATATGATAAGGGAGTGTAACTGTGAATAAGATTGTTGTAGAAAATATGATAAGGAGGTGTAACTGTGAATAAGATTGAAGAAAATGTGATAAGGAGGTGTAACTGTGAATAAGATTGATGTAGAAAATGTGATACGGAGGTGTAACTGTGAATAAGATTGATGAAGAAAATATGATAAGGAGGTGTAACTGTGAACAAGATTGATGTAGAAAATGTTATACGCAGCAATAACTGAATATCATTAATGTAGAATAGTAGTGTGTATGCAAAAAAAAAAAAAAAAACACCAAATGTCTGCTTATCTCTTACAGAAGATATCACATCTGATAAGCAGAGACGACTGTTGTACAATGTGGAAATGGAGCACATGGCCCACACAGCCAAGGCACTAATGGAAAGCGTCAGCCACTGCCACGCTAGTTTTACTAGTGCCACCCACCAGGAGCATGTGAGACCCATGTTCAAGGTAATTCTGGGTCAAACTACCCCTAAATAGCCACAGGTCTCACATCTTCCTCAATGCAGGGAAATTAAAAAATGACAAAATAGATGATAAATTAACATTCTTTACTGAACCGCAGCTTTATGTAGCTCTTCATATCTCCATTTTTATGATAATTTTGACTCTCGGGTTTGAATCACAGTACCGACATGCTCCAGTCTACCCAGCTGTAAATAGGCACTTGACTCTTCTTTTTGAGTTAGGCAGGAAAAGGCAGCGAGGAAGGAAACTGGTCACCCCCACCTCTCGATGCTGGACCTAGTATAGCGAAGTCTCTAACACTTCACTCCCCTACGGCAGTATCGGCTATGGGACTACCTTTACCATTTTTACATCTTCTGTTTGAATTATTGTCATAATAAATTAAAAACTATAAATAAGGTCTTGTTGATGTAATTATTGACTGTCCATCGCAAAAGATAGGTCAGGTGCTCAAATTTATTAAATGGTAGTCAGGTGTGATGCAATATACTGTACTGACCCAAATTTTATTTCAAAGACTCTGCTGATGACATGTATACATTTCAATGTCACCATTCTCCAGTTTAAGCTCCCTAAAGAGCACAGGACCACAATAGTCAGGAAGCATTCCAGAAGCACTTCATTTACTCTTGCAGTGGTTCATGTAGGAATTCATTGTACTTGTTGAGGTTGCCAGCCCCATGTAGAGTCTCACATTAACCACCTGTTAGACATGCTTGAGTGAGCAGTTATTCTATTTTTCATTGTCTCCCCCCATAGACTCCCAGCAACCACTTGGGGTGTTTAACAATAGGAATGTGAATGCTAACAATAACTTTCATAGCCCAAATTGTTTGAATAAAACAGTGTTACCCATGATTCTTTACTGCCCTGTTTAGTTCCTGGGTGGTGGGAGTTGGTGGGGTTGTCTAGGAGATAAAGAAACAATAAGACAACCGCTCCCGCAAGTGTGTCAAATGAAGTGACTAAAATGAGGTTGTGCATAGGGCTAACAGCCTCATCTTGCAAAACATATTGCTATGAAAACCATCACTGGAAGATTACATAAATGTCTGGTGCAGGTTCCCCGCAAGGGTACCAGCTACAATGGTGGCTCCATGCTCCATAAGAAGCAAAAAATGAATGATTTTGTATTGTATTCTAAAGCATCACACGAAGGCATTCAAAATCTTTGAACCACATTAAGAAGTTAGCACTGTTTTGCCAGAATGTTGCCACCTGTTTGTTCTGTGGTCTTCTAACACAGGCTGGTGTTATGGCCTTTGTCTTTGCTAATACTGGATAAATAACTTTTGTCTTGCAGCTTGCGTGGACACCTTTTCTGGCTGCATTCAGTGTGGGACTACAAGACTGTGATGACAATGAGATTGCCTTGCTTTGTTTGGATGGCATCCGATGTGCTATCAGAATTGCCTGCATCTTTCACATGGAGGTAGTATAAATGATTCCACAGTTCATTACCACTTTTGTAATAAATTATTAGTAAATTTATTACATCTTAAATCTCCACCTATTTTAAGTAATTTTTCTCGTCTTTTTTTTTTTGGGTTCGGTTTTTGCCTTCTTCTGGTGAGGTGCGTACCTTTCAACCTATTTGGTTACATCAGAGCGCATTTACTGTCCAAAAAAAAAGTCAACTCTATTGACTGCTAACCCGATCAGCGTTGATAGATACTAAGTCCTGAAAAGGACCAACATCATCTATGTGCTAGCATAAAGCCCTAAAAAGGACTCGCCAGCTACACCAGCGCTTGAGCTAGTCAATTAAGTTATATCCAATAGTCTTTTCTCACCATAATAACCCTTGTTATCATATCCTATCTCTATGGTGCGGAATGCTGGAGAGTTACAGAGAAGGAAATGTCGAAATTGTCCTCTTTTCACACAACATGCCTAAGAAAAATTCACCGAATCTTTTGGCCAAATACCATCTCTAACCAAGATCTGCTTACTCGTAGCAAGCAATAGGACATGCACACCATCATAGCTGGCAGACGCTGGAGCTGGGTTGGCCATGTCCTCAGAAGAGACCCCAATGCCATCACAAGAACAGCTATGCTTTGGACCCCTGAAGGAAAACGAAAGAGAGGCCGACCAAAAACAACCTGGTGGAGGCTGATATGCAAAGAATGAACCAGAGTTGGGGCACTGTACGAAGGATGGCCACCGACTGAGCAAAGTGGAATCAACTTGTTGTTGCCCTACAAGACGCCACTAGGCGTGATGGCCACTGACTGCTTTGACGGTCGGCGGCTAAGGATCAAAGAAGAAGAAGAAGATCATATCCTAATCTTTACATTTATGTCTCTCATCTAGATTGTGATATCTTTCTGTTTTATTATATGAGTGGAATTCACATGGAGAGAATTTACTGTAGGAACATATTTGTCATTGTTGTTAATTTAAAAGGAAAATAACTTGTTATTCTCCGTGCATAATATGTGTTTATGTCTGAATCCACAGCTTGAGAGGGATGCCTATGTGCAGGCCTTGGCGAGGTTCACCCTCCTCACCTGTGCCACTCCAATTACTGAGATGAAGCCCAAGAACATTGACACTATAAAGACACTAATCTCCGTGGCTCACACTGATGGAAATTACCTGGGAAAGTCATGGCTTGAGGTGTGCACTGAAACAGCAAAATAAAAGAGAAGAATCCTGTTATACGCTGTAGTCATAACATTAGAATGTTGTATGAATTGAACTATTTTGTTTTATTTTATTAGTGTATTTTTTAATGTTCACCTTATACCAGAGGTTTTCAAACTGTGCGTCACAGCTCCCAGGGGCGTCGCAGCCTTCATCTAAGGGCGTCGCGGTGGCTTGGGAAAAGTGTTGGGCTCGATATTATGAGCCAAGGTCCATCAATAAATATAGATCTTCGTAGTATAGAGAGGAGCCGCGGGGATTTATGCACAGGTCAAGGGAGCCGCGGACCAAAAAAGTTTGAAAACCTCTGCCTTATACAAAGAAGTTTTTAACTCATTAAGTCTGTTTTTAAAGTGAGGGTGAAAATGGCAGAAGAAAATAATTTAAATATCATTTGTTTGAAAATAAGAATCAATTAAAGATGTTCTTTGCATGCACTAATAATTAAAGCAATTTTTATTCTTCATTTTGAAAGTTGGCTGAAAACAGCATTAAAAATTTTTTTATTGTATAAACAGATCCTTCGCTGCATATCTCAGTTAGAGCTTGCACAGCTGATTGGTACAGGAGTGAAAACCAAGTACATTGCTAGTGGACCCCACGGCCACAATAATCCTGTAGAGGCTCATGACCCTGAAGGTAATGATAAGATGTATTGATTCTGTGGTTTTTAAACATTTTAGACTTAAATAATATAATTGTTTACACTTTGAAAACAGTGTAGCAGCTGTAAAGGCAGGCTTAGGTCACCTTGCTGACTTAAAGGGGCTTCTAGTGATACTGGCTTGTCTGAAAGCTGAGTGTACATTTTTTTTTTTAATATGCAAACAACTAAAACAGGAGAACTTTGACTTTTCCTATCCCCTTTTCCTTTCCTTGTGTCAGGTAGTGAAAGGTACATGTCTTTTTCATTTGCATTGTATCTCCATACAGGGTGTTGGTGATGGAGGGGTTTGGTGGTAGCAATTGCTTCCGCAGGTCTGCTAGTGCCAGGCATTCCAGGAGGTGGTGTTTTATTGTTTCTTCCTTCTGTCTGTTACATTGGTTGCAGAATGATGCATGGTCTGAGGTCACTGCAAATGCTTGTTGAGAGGTATATGTCTTGTTCTCAACCTGAAGATTGTTTTCTGGTCTCTGCGGCTAAATTTGTTGATGCTATCTCTGGGGTTTGGCCGAGACATTTCTGCAAATAGTGCTCGTGCAGGTGAGCTGATAGCCCAGTGGTCTATCCACTGCTGAAAGAGGAGAAATAAATCAGCATTTTCTAACAGAAAATAAGTGCCATATAAAACCAAAACATATTTGAATGTGTGTCCATAGGTAAGGTTAAAGATTGAAGCTGTAAAACTTGCTGTATTCTCATTAAATCTGTTATATTGGCGAAACATTAAGATACTCGTATTTGGTAAATGAAATTAATGAGTCCCTTTTTATTGCTCCTGAAGAAGCATGGAACCACTGCTGACATTGGCTCCCCATTGCAAGCAACCTATGCGAGAACGCTGAATGTGCTTTTCAAGTGGTGGTTAATGTAGCAGTTGTTTGTGTGTGATGAGTTTGCTGGCCCAGTTCATAGCCTCACCTAAATCACCGTGTACATATAGCCAAAGTAGTGGTCTGCTCCTTTCTTTGTCTCCTCAGAGCCTACTGTATCACAAGGGGCTAATGTTTAGTGGTTACCTGTAAATTGTATCACATGCTGTCCTGAAAAGAACAGTAGATTGAACTTATTTTCTAACCTTTAAGATGAATCTTGACCATACAATCATAGCATTTCAGTATAAACCACAGATGTCAGTTTGACTTACTTGACCTATCTCCATTTGTTGCAGTCTCATTGCAGGGAGTGGGACCCCATTACACGCCCATTGAGGCATATTGGGAATATGGTGTTAGACCCATATTTTCTTGACCATCGCTCACTAGGGGTGATGTGGTCAACATTACGCTGGCCGCCTTAACTTTCCCAGAGTTACTCTGGTACCCAGTTCATGAGGAGTCTCATTTTCAGGGCTTCTTTTATTTTCTTTAAGCTTACTCTGTTCTATGCTGTCTTATTTCCTTATTCCAGAATGTATGTACTTTTTTCATCTCATATCATGACACATATATTGGTCTTATATTTTTGCCGATTTAATTCTCTGGTCTCTTGCTCATTGTCACTCCATTTCATTCCCTGTGGAATGTAGGTTTGTAGTTTTTACTTACCACCTATTTCTACCTATTTTTAGTTCTTTTCTTTAGCTTTGTTGAGAGGTCCCGGTTGCCTTGGTTTCCTCGTCTTCCTTTCTTCATCAGTTAAGTCCTTTTAGAGATAGTGTCAACTGCATTTTATGTTTAGTCATACTCCCATCTCCTGTTAGAGGTAGTGTTTGATGCACTTTATTTTTTAGTCATACTTACTCTCCTATTTCCATCAGTCTATTTTTGTTTGCTTATATTAACACATAATTATTCTTGTACTCTAAGATCTGCAGGATGATAAGATCTGCAGGGTGATAAGATCTGCAGGGTGATTGATAAGTCACTTCCTATTTAAAAAATTTATATATCCTGACTTGTATCCATTGGCAATATACACGAAAGAAATGTCAAAACAAACAGCAGTAACTACCATTTGACAAACAAAAAATTATTCTTTTATTGTTTAATACCCAGAAACAAAATAAAATCTAAAATGACCAACAAATTGATGTTTAAGCAAATATTTCTACCTGTTACGAGATCATATGTAGAATGGACAGGATCTCACTTTCATTTGTAATGTTAATATGCATAGCATTTCATATAATAAAATGGCAGGTAATTATCTTGATGTTGACGTTTGTTTCATGTCAATTAGTTGATAAGGAATAAAGAAATAATTTAAAAATAGGACGTGACTTTTCAATCACCTTGAATATTCGCTAACTAAATCGTGAATCCACTGTTTCTCACCATGAATGGTCTGCTGTGTTATTCAGCGATAGTCAAAGGAAACATGGGGAACATGGATAGGCAGAGATTGGCCAACTTCCAGGAGACAGTGGGCGAGACGAGTTCGCAGAGTGTTGTTGTTGCTGTGGACAGGATTTTTACAGGATCAGTTAAACTGGATGGAGATGCTATTGGTGAGTTTTGTGAATTGTAGATAGCTTTGTACTTTTTGTTACCCAGTCAAGCTTCAGATTTGAAGATTATATTCAGTATAAGTCTTTGAGCACAAACAGTAGAAAATATATAAATATACCTTTCTTCTAGAAATGACAGAGCAACTGAATTAGTGTCCACATTCAAACAGAAGAATACAGGAGCTTCTCTATAAAATAATCATTACTTATTACGGTAATGCAGTTAAGTTTAAGTAGATGTTTAGTTACTGTGAAGCAAAGTGAAGTTCATCCCACATTGAGGAAATCAGTTGATGTCTGTAAATACAAGGCAGTTCTTTTAATGGAATCCCCTGAGAAGAGATTAAAAGAGAGGAAAAAAAATGATATTTTTGTCATTACTTATTACTATAATGCTGTTTAGATGTTTAGTTGCTGTGAAATAAGTGAAGTTCATCCCACATTGAGGAAACAAGTTCATCCCACATTGAGGAAACAAGTTCATCCCACATTGAGGAAACAAGTTCATCCCACATTGAGGAAACCAATTGATGTCAGTAAATACAAGGCAGTCCTTTTTTCTGGAATCCCTTGAGAAGTGATTAAAAGAGAGACCAAACAATAAATAAAACAAAAAAATTGCATGGAGTAGGGAATAGAGGACACAGACTTATAAGGGATAAGTAAGACACGGAAAGACTTTTTTAATGGATCATACACAATTGGAAGGCATCACATGATCACACTTGTTAAAGGCTTATAACTCACATGAGGTTGAAGGGTAATAAATGAATGAATTAAAGTAAACAGAACATCTCACATGTAATAACAGGAAACTCTGTATAGAGAATTACAGCAGAAGAGATTCTGATTGTCAGAAGAGGTACCCCCCCCCCCCCCAGAGCATTACAACAGCTGATAATGTGGGACCTGCATAAGCAACTGTTTCTACTCGATTTTCTTATAGGTTTTTTTAAAAATCATGATAACTTAAATTTATTTTATTCTGTACTTTATTTTTTACCTTATTTTTACTTTATTTTGTACCAGCATAAGCAACTGTTACCACCGTACTTTCTTATTGGCTTTCTTAAAATCATGGCATGATATCTTAACTTTATAAATAGAAGGTGCTAAAGATTATGAAGGATGATAATGAGCAGGGACTGTAATACAAAAATGGAAAGTTAACAAACAATATAAGGTCACAGAAACATAAATGTTTACTGCATTTTAGTCTCGATTTGTCTTCTTCTTTTTCTTCATATTTGCTCTTTAAGAGCGTGTCCACCACTGCCAATGACCTTGCAAGAAGCCTGTTCCAGAGCACTTTCTGTGCTCTTGATGGTTTCTGTATAAATATCTTTTGCATAATGAAGTTGCCACTGTCATACACAATCACACATTAGTCACCTCTCATGGCGTATATGAGGGAGAAGTGGTTTTTATTACTTTTCTTTGGTTCCTCAGAGAACTCTAGAAAATACACATGGTTGTAGTAGTTTTAAGGACCTTAATTTAGAATTTAGTTCAGAGAATCCACCACCAGCATGTTACTGTTCTCAAAGCTTCACTTTTATTAATGCACACACTCAGAATTTGACATAAAGGCTGCAGACATGACTTGATTTGTGGAAGACTACAAGTAAACATAAGTATTAATGTTTGCAAAGGTATTTTGAACATGGATATCAGCACATGTAATGAAAGCAAGAAATGAACTAGTAGACCAGGAAGCCCAACAGGAAAGAAGCATTAACAAAGTAGAAGTTTTGGTCAGAAATAATGCAATAGCAGAGTCAGGTACCCATTTAAGGCTGGTGTCACGAAGTGGATTTATGGTTTTAGAGTATCTTGAGTATATAGACAAGACACCAGTATGAGAAAGTCTGAGAAGATAGATTTTGATGAGAATGACAGTGAATGTGGAAGGATGAGACTATTAGCTTCGAGGGTGAGAACCGAGATTGACTCTTCCTCGCCACTTCTGACGTATTTAATGGCTATAGACTCACCACCTCTGACTACCAATAAAGGAGATAAGGTTTCACTAAAAGTCCACAGACACAACTATACCGACAACCATATACGTACAGTATAGTTATATAGAAACTGATCCAGTATACAGTTTATAGTTTATTTACACAACAAAATAAATAACACATCACAATAAATAACGTGCGAGGTCGCACACCTGAAAAGAACCAAAACAATAAAAATGACAGACAATATAACCCAACCCTTTCACCCACTCTTTCAACCTGCATGGAAAAAAGAATTAAGGATTACCCACACTGTACTTGGTGGAGGTCTCTAAATACTAGCCACCACTCCTAACTATCCTATTATTAATTTTACATCTAATCCACTGTCCGGCTGCAGATGTAACTAAATGTCTACACAAATCTGAATGAACTATCTAATGTCCTACACAGCTAATCACCATCACTTATCCACTACCGGATTTCTTCAGTGCAAACTCAGAGGCTGTCCTCTGACTCTGACTATCTGACTCTATAAATTCTGTCTCTCCTCTGGTTCTGCGAGGTGTCTCTCTGACACTCCTGTCTTCTGCTGAGTGGCGTCTCCGTTACGCCCCTCCTCTCGGTAGCATTCGGAAAAAGGAATGATAACCCTCTCTCCCATTCCTGACTACTGCTGATGATGACTTTTGAAATAATGACTAGGTACTTGACTTGGGAGGTATATGCTTTGCTACTGAAGAAACTTCTTTTACTTGCCCAGTTACTCTCTCCGGGTTTAGGATGACGACATTATTATGGTCATTAAAAAAAACACACACACAACAAACACCAGACCACGCACCTTTCCTGTGTTGTTATAACGAGCTGAGAGCTCCGGATTTCAAAGATGAACCTGTTCCCGCTGAAGCATGGGCTTCACTGCCTGAGAACGTCTCGTTTCTTTCACCTCTGGCGATATCTCGAGCCTTAAGCTCCGTAATAAGTTGTAGGGAATCATGCTTGGGATTCCAGGAAAGGAAGAAGCAAGACTGGATAACACCAGAAACACTAAACACCATAACACTGAGAAAGGAAATGAAAAGAAAGAAAACAGAAGCGAAGTCCCCCAGGTTAAAGCAACTATATAGCGAACAGTACAGTCAGCTGGGCAAGGAAGTTAAACGCCAAACCCGAGCCAACAAAAGGAATTTCCTAGACGATCTTGCAAGACAGGCAGAAGAGGCAGCACTGAGAAATGAACAAAGCACAGTATACAAAATAACTAAATTCATCAGCGGAAAACGAGGTGCAAACAATATTACATTAGTAAGAGATAAGCAAGGAAATCTCATCACTACAGCAGAGGGACAGGAAACAAGATGGGCAGAGCACTTCAGAGAAACTCTGAACAAGGAACCACCAGAGACACAATTGAATGTTCCTGAGGCTGAAAACGATCTAGATGTAAATATAGACATTCCACGAAAAGAAGAAATCATCACAGCAATCAAAGGGTTAAGAACGGAAAAGCTCCTGGCCATGATAACTTAAATGCAGAGCTATTTAAGACAGACCCTGAGCTAGCAGCAGAACTATTAGAACCACTATTTGCACAAGTCTGGAAAACCGGGACAACACCATCAGAGTTCCCTGTCGACGACACTTCTCGCCAGTGGAAAAAATCAAAGGAATAATTGTCAAATTGCCCAAGAAGGGAGATCTTGCAGACTGCAATAATTGGAGAGGAATCACTCTTCTCTCAGTTCCCAGCAAAATACTAGGCAGGATAATTATACAGAGAATCTCAAAAGCAGTAGACCACAAACTGAGGAAAGAACAAGCAGGATTTAGAAAGAACAAGATGTGTAGATCATATATTCACTCTCAGGAACATTATAGAGCAGTGCTCAGAATGGCAAAGACAGTTGTACATTAATTTCGTTGATTTTGAAAAGGCTTTTGACAGCATACATAGGGACAGTTTATGGAAAATACTGAGGGCTTATGGAATTCCAAGCTGCATAGTGTCAATCATAAAAAGTCTCTATGCCAACTTTACGTGTAGTGTTGGGCAGAGCAACCTAACCTTTGAGGTGAAGACAGGAGTACGACAGGGATGCCCCTTATCAACCACTCTATTTTTAACAGTCATAGACTGGGTGATGTGACAGACAACAGAGGGCAGTCCAAGAGGAATAAGATGGACTACATTTTCTACATTAGAAGATCTGGAATATGCAGATGACATTGCACTACTAGCACATTCACATCAACACATCCAGGAAAAAACGGACAGACTTAATAAGTTTAGCCAGCAGGTGGGCTTGAACATCAATTTAAGGAAGTCAGAGGTCATGACGCTCAATGTGAGCAACCCTGAGCCCATATCAGTAAGGAATCAGCAACTGGTACAGACAGACACCTTCACATATCTAGGATGCATAGTAACACCAGACGGTGGGGCAGGCAAAGACATCAACATCAGAATGAATAAGGCAAGAACAGCCTTTTTTTAGCCTAAACAACATCTGGAAGTCCTCTCAATACAGCACAAGCACAAAATTAAGATTATATCAGAGCTGTGTGCTTTCTGTGCTTCTCTATGGTGCAGAATGCTGGAGAGTTACAGAGAAGGAAATGTCGAAATTGTCCTCTTTTCACACAACATGCCTAAGAAAAATTCACCAAATCTTTTGGCCGAATACCATCACTAACCAAGATCTGCTTACTCGGAGCAAGCAAGAGGACATGCACACCATCATAGCTGGCAGACGCTGGAACTGGGTTGGTCATGTCCTCAGAAGAGACCCCGATGCCATCACAAGAACAGCTATGCTTTGGACCCCTGAAGGAAAACGAAAGAGAGGCCGACAAAAAACAACCTGGCGGAGGACTGTGGAGGCTGAGATGCAAAAAATGAACCAGAGTTGGGGCACTGTACGAAGGATGGCCACCGACCGAGCAAAGTGGAATCAATTTGTTGTTGCCCTACAAGATGCCACTAGGCGTGATGGCCACTGACTGCTTTGATGGTCGGCGGCTAAGGATCAAAGAAGAAGAAGAAGAAGTTGTAGGGGGCAGGTTTCAACCCTCCCTTTGTGCCGTGAAAATGCTGTAAACAAAGAAATAACAACGAATGTGTCACAAAGTGGATTTAAGTCTAGAGATTGTCTTAATATAGAGACAAGACCCTAGTGGTAAGAAAGTCCGAGAAGATAGAATTTTGATAAAAAATGACGTGACTGGAAAGATGAGACTATTGGCTCAAGAGTGAGAACCTGGATTGACTCTCCCTTGCCGCTTCATGACTTCAGAATTGCTATAGCCTCAACCCCTCTGACTACCTTTAAACAAAAGGAGATAAGGATTATCTAAGATCACAGACACACTATACAGACGATATATATACGTACAGCACAGTATAGAACCTGATCCAGTTTGCAATATATATATATATAGTTTATTTACACAAATCAGAAAATAAAATTCATCACACAGCAAAGAAATAAATATCGTGCACTGTTGCACAGACCTGAAAAAGCAAAGAACCAATTAAATAGATAGACACTAGGAAAACCAAATCACATACACTGGGACCCCAAGATGCAGCAATAGTGAATGCAGTCAGCGACTCATAGCTTGACTGCCTGCGTCAGGACCAGTGAACCAGAACTGGTCAAGACCATGCTGCACCTCCACGTGGTGGTCCTGGAAACAGTCTGCAGCAGTGCAGGCTGGCTGAGCGAGCATGGATCGAAAGGGGAAGGCAAACCCGGTCCTTAAAAAATGCCGTGCAGAAGTCGGATGTGTCGACCGAAAGGTGCAGATATCACAGCTTAGGCGCAAACAGACACAACGCAACCACCGTCCTTTTCAGGACGAACGAAGAAGAAGAAGAACCAGATCACATACACTCTTTCAGTCACCCTGCTGGGGAAAAATCGAATGATTAGTGATTTAACTTACTTACTTAGTCGTTCCCCTTCTACCGTGAGGTGTAGAGGTTTAGTGATTTAAACAAGATCTAATTGGTGGGGCATCAGTTTAGCCTCCACTCTCTACTACAAATAAGGTTTCTACTGTCACGGTCCTGTTGACTCTGCCTAAACGAATGTTTGCACAGCTTCCAACTCGTTAGGCGATAAGCGCCGCTAACTAACACACATGGACTGCTACACTAGTAGACTTTTATAACATCTAGTACTCAAAGGCTATCCTCTGAGGATATATCATCAGACCCTACTGGTCTCAGCTATCTCCTCTCCCTCTCTCGCTCTCTCTTTGCTTCAGTGTCTCTCTGACCCTCTCGACATCTGCTGAGGTGGCGTCATTGTTTACGCCTTCTCTCGTTGACTTTATTATCAGAACCAGATATGATCACCCTCTCTCTCGGTTTGTGACAACTGCACTGATGACTGGACTATCAAGCACGAGGTACTTGAATCAAACTGTAGAAGCAGCACAGAGGCTGGACAACTTCTTAAATTGGCCCCGTTACCCCTCTTCGGGTTTAGAGCAACGACTTTATTGTGGTCGTGAAGAAAACCAAAATTATAACAACGCTGGCACGTGCCAATTTGCGTGTGTAACAACAACGAGCTCTGGATTTTGTTATGATAGATAACCCCGTTCCCGCTGAAGCATGGGGCTTCACTGCAAGAGACCGTAGGTTATTTCAACTTTGCCGTTGGTAAGGTGTATGTGCCAAACTACACTCTGCTACTGTTACTGTTACTGTACCGTGACCCGCTGTGGACACAAAGATACAACTTATGTACACCAACTTCAACATAACTTATCACTAACACATATCTCCCATAAATAAATACAACTCCCCTCACTCAATACATCACCCCTTCACCCGCTATACACAACGATACATAAAATAATTTTATCCACGTGTCACTCTATCTCACCCTACTACTCCCCCCTTCCCTTCAACTTAAAATCTTTCGGGTACGCAAACAAACCTCAGACACTGTCTGGCTTTTCTTTTGTTACGTTAATCTCACCACGTGTCCCAACATTCAAACCTGGGAAATCCCTCTACGAAATACCTGGCCTACTTTTAGACATTGCCTCGTAAGGTTTTCTCGCTTAACCAAAATTAAAATTAACCTTTCGCTAGGAATAATTTACTCCTCTTAGCAATAATATTCACTTATAAAGTACGAGGGGCGGTCAAAAAGTTTTGCACTTTACTAAGAAAGCGTTAAGACAGGCGGAATTGCTGTGTATCATTGTAAAGACACACTATTGGTTTACATTTCCTGCGCGTACATGGCGCGCGCGGGGTGCCGTGTGAAAGAGAAATTGGCGGGAAACTGGTTCAGTTGTGTGTATGAAGCGGTGTCATGGACAAAAGGAGCATCGAGCCGAAACATCCGCACAGATGTTGGACATTTGCAATGCTGACGAAGATGACATTTTCGTAGACTGGTTACTGTGGACGAATGTTGGGTGCATTTCTATGACCCCGAGACTAAAAACCAGAGCAAACAATGGAAACATTCCTGTTCGCCACCACCAAAGAAGGCAAAGACGGTACCCTCTGCGGGTAAGGTCATGCTCACTGTCTTTTGGGACTGCCGCGGGGTAATACTCACCGAGAATACATAGAGAAGGACTAAAGTTCACACCAATTTCCAGGTATGTGCCTTACTCCTTCATACTAAAGTGCAAAACGTTTCGACCGCCCCTCGTACATCTGTACCCTCTGAATGCGTTACCCACATTTAAGGCATAATAAAATCCCGTACACACAATAAATTGCCCATAGTATTACACTTGTATGTATACAGAATAAAATGGTGGTTTTCACTTTGTATTTACTCTACATACTACCGAGCGCCCATGTCTTTAATAGCTAAATCTCCACCCAGTGATATCTCACTTTCCACACTCTTATATATACTGCCAATTATCCTAGAAAGAATTAGGCACACTTTACCTTTACATCATTTCTACAAAGATAGTAATGGATGGCACTTTACATTTTAACTATCAGTTAACCTCCCGAAGAAAACTTAACTGAATCCGGCTATGTCTCTATATTAAAAAAAACCCCACTAATATTACGGCTCAATAAAAATATTCACATACCAATTCATTGCGTTTCTTCCGCATGGAGCAGACAATGAATGCTGGATTCACGGTAGTAAATTTCATCAGGCATAGGGGTCTGTTACAAGACCGCTCGGGGTTATATACAAGAAAATCCCCTTGTACTTCTGCCTACGTCATTACTACAGTTTTCAACTAAACCAATGGAATTACTTTAAAAAATGAATAACGGGGTCTACACCAATAGATTTGAAAAGCCCGTCGACCTGTTTCTCCCGACTGCGTGCGTTTCCCACTTGCGTCAGATTGCATGAGCCAAACAACGGAAACTGGGACTACGTGATCGCGATAAATTTTAACAAAGAAAAACCCTCGTGACCGCAATTAACTTTAAAGAAAAGAAACTGGTGCGAGTATAAACAAAACCTACCATCATCCCTCTTATAAAACGCAATAAAATACCTACAGAAAAAGACCAAACACATAATAATTTAGAAAGACAAGAAAACTGGGCCTCTTGAAAAACAGAATTTCAGTACTTCATCACAGAATGTACAACAGATTCAAAATAATCTCAACCCTAACACATAACTGTCACGAAGTGGTTTTAAGTTTATAGAGTGTGCCTGAATGAAAGCAAGACCCTAGTATGAGAAAGTCTGAGAAGATAGAATTTAGATGGAAAATGACATGCCTGTGGACAGGTGAGACTATTGGCTCAAGAGATAGACCCAGGATTTGAATCTCCCCCTGCCGCTTCGTGACTAAAAAAATGGCTATAGTCTCCCCACCTCTGACTGCCTTGAAACACAAGGAGATAAGGTGTATAATTACGACCACAAACACCACTATACAGACAACATAGAGTAAGTATAGTAAAGAATAGAAGCTGATCCAGTAAATAATATATGTATATATTTATTTACATACAAGAAAAAAAACATAAAATGGCATCATACGTCATCAAGTCAGTCGATAGCGTGCACTGTTGCACGGCCTGGAAAACAAGTAACAATTAAATTGAGAGACACTCAACAAAGAAAACCCCAAATCACATTCACTCTTCCTGTCACCCTGCTGAGGAACAATAAAAATGGTTAGTGATTTAAACCAAATCTACTTTGGTGGGGCTGTCAACTTTTAGCCTCCACTCTCTAACACTAATAAATTTCTGTCTTAGTCCTGGTGACTCTTCCTCAACGAACGGCTACACAGCTTTCAACTAGTTAGGCGATAGGCGCCGATAACTACACCACACGAAATGCTAAATATAATAGACTTGGTTTTTTGAACGCAGACTCAGTGTCTATCCGTCCAATGGATACTGAACAGACCCTACTGGTCCTGTCTAGTTTCTCCCTCCTTCTCTATCTTCCTCTCTTGATCTCAGTGTCTCTCTAACACTCGAGGGCTGATGATGCGGCGTCTCCGTTACGCTCTTCTCTTGATTTCTATCAGGACCTAGGTATGGTAACCCTGTCACCTGTTCCTGATTTTGGTGATGACGATGTTCGGATATCAAGCATGAGGGACTTGATTAACTGTAGACAAAACTTCTCTGCTGCTGAATAGCTTCCCTCTTTTAACCCGCTCCGGAGTTAGAGGAAAAAAAAAACACAGCCTTGATTTCAGGCTGTACAAAATGAAACTAGTCTCCCGGCCACCTGCCGTTGCTAGAGACTATAATAGCGATGCTCTCGGCTGTATGTTAAATAAACCTCGGTCCAGCTGAAGCATAGGGACTTCACTGCCAGAGACCATAGGGTAATTTTCTTTTGCTCCTGACGATACTCGAGTACTCTGACCCTGAGATATGTCTTTTGCCGTGGATAATTTTATTTGACAAAATTATGCTCCCCACTGTTTCCGCCGTGACTCGCTGAAATTAAAAGAAACAGCGACTCATGTACACCCACTCTAAAATCGCTTATCTCTAACATATACGATACATAAAATAATTCTATACACGTGTCTCTTCATTCTCACTTCTTCTCCCCTTTCTCTCGTTCTTCACAACAATACATAATACTATCCCACGTGGCCTCTTCATCCCCCCTCCTTCTACTAAAATCGGCCAGGTAAAATAAACAATAGCCCAGACCCGTCTGACATGTTACATGGCCGTTACGCATGGCCGATCACGTGTTCAAACTTGACAAAATTAGGGAAATCCTTTTACCCATTAACACAGGAGTTTCCCCGGCTTACTCTTATTAAATTAAATCTCGCTATAGGAATAGTTTCCTCCCCTAAGCAGTATAATTCATTTACAACGTAAATCTGAACCCTCTGACAGTATTTCTCACATTTTTAAGGCTCAGAAAAATTAACGAACACACCAGGGATTTCCCCATAAATTTACATTAGAAAATATACAGGAATAAATGGTGGTTTTACATAACATCCTACAAATATGGCACACGTGTTTCTCACAACTTCACACACTCCTATCTATTGCCAAAATCATAGAAAGAATAAGCACACTGTTGCATTACGTCGTTCTTCAAAAATAGTAATTAATGGCGCTATCGTTTATTTTAAAACTGAAAAGTTAATCTTTACCTAAGGGCGAATTTCTCAAAGAACCTTCTAATGAATAAAACGATAATACGATAAAATCTTACATACCAATTCATCGCTGGTTTTTCCCACAGTGGAGAACGATAAATTACGTAGTCTGACGGCTGGCACTTATTTTTTCATAGAGACCGAATCCCCGTTTTCTGTCCCATATATACAAGAGCAACCGCCCACGCGGATTTCCCTTCCTACGCAAATCCCGGACCAATGGGAGCGCTAGAAAAATTAGTACTATCAACCCACGCAAACCCCGCGTGCTTCCGGCCGCGTGCTTCCGGCCTCGTCATATCGCGTGCCGGAAATGGCGATTATTTCCGTAAACAACGAACTTTACGGGAATCGCGAAAAATCAGAAGAAAGTAAAACTGATGCTAGAATAAAATAAACCTACCATCATAAACGAACCCATTTAATTTATCTACTCAAAAAAAAATACCAAACACGATATATATTCAAATGAGAAGAAATAAAATGGTGAAAAAGCGTGCCCGAAAATAGCGATTTCCGTAAACAACGGAAAATCGCGTGATCAGAAGAAAATAAAACTGGTGAAAATTCAAAATAAAAGAACAGGATCGGGCCGGTTGAAAGTCAGAATTACAGTGCCACATCACAATAACCACCTTAATTAATACATCACCCGTCTTTCCCCTCCTCAACTATGCACAGTGATATTAACTCCTGCCTCAGTAGTATTAATTACACCCCTGTCTTCTGACTACACACAATTAATACCCAATTAATTAAAAATACACAAATACGCTCGCGTGTATACACTGCAATGTATCATAAATCAAAGATGAGGAAATGTTAATTCCAATCTCAGTAATATTAATTACACCCATGTCTTCTGACTACACAACAATTAATACCCAATTAATTAAAATTACACAAATACGCTCGCGTATATACACTTGTAAATTATCAAAAATCACATTGCAATCTTCACAGACTTACTATTACACATGACAGAGCGCCCGCGTATCTAAGCGCTTTTCCTCACACAGTTAACCTTTAGCACGCGGCATTCTTTTCCAGAAAACTTCCCCTGCAGCTGCATTCTTTTTCACTATGCCCCGTTTTTATAGTGGGTGACTTGTAATGACTATAGTTTTTGTGTTTCTTGGTCAATTGCTATAATTTTTGGAATTTATATAAATAAATGAATGATGAATCTGATGATATAAAATTTGTTTGTGTACATGTTAGATGTGATAGGAAGAGAGGAAAGGAAAGATGAAAAAAACGATAAAAAAATGTTTAAAAAAATTTTTTTTTTTTTTAATTTTAAAATTAAAAAAAAAATAAAATAACCAACAAACGAAGTGTCCATATCTAAATTATCTCTTGCATCTCAATGAAAGTCATTTGACCAATACAAATCAAATGACGATCTTTTCGTTACACCCATCATCAGTAGCAAAGCAACAAACGCCCATGTCAGCAGTGACATTCGGCCATAACCCTAAATCTTTCCGATAAATCTAATCCTAACCCCTAAACTTTTACATACTAGCAATGACATTCCACTTTCGTTTCGATCTCTGTCATCAACCATATTCTGAGAACCGATATTAGCGCTTATAATGACAAAAATCTCATCCTTACCGCATGGCGTCAGAATCCAATAAAATTAGAGCGAAAATGGCCGCATGTTCGATGCCGATTCATTTCGATTAAAAAATTCACAGAAAATAAACGCGGATGCACCCATTACTTAAAAAGATGGAAACGGAAGCTAACTCTCTCTCAGATAAGTTTAAAACTTAACATCCGGGGGTGAGATCACGTGTACACACATTCTAATGCTAAAAAATGTAGCATATGTCGACCGCAGCGTGCTTACCCTCGGTCGACTTATGTCGACCGCAGCGTGCTAAAGGTTAATATCTCAAAAGCCTTGATACAAATCATAGATACTGCTACTTATTCACAGAAACTTTATATGCACAACTTACATTTTTATTATTTCTATAAGATAGCAATTGATGGCACTTTAGCTTTAATTAACTTTAATTAACTCCCAGAAGAAAACTTTACTTTAACATGCTAAGATCTTACAGAACTATCTACTCGCTAAATTAAGATATGGACATACCCAAGCACCGAGTTTCTCCCGCTTGAAGCAGACAATAATGACGTAGTTTCACGGCTGATTTTCTGGAGACGAAGAGACCGCTAATTGACTAACTCTGTTATTTATTACAAAAAACCGACGCTAAAACCCACGCCATGAGTCATCGCGTGGCTTCGCTTAGGGGCCACTCTTAGACCAATAATATTTCTGCAATTTAATAAAAGTTTGACCTCGGCCAATGATATCGCAACAAATTCATGACTCATGGTTATACGGCTCGCGCATCTTCTTGCGTCATGTTAGATAAGGTTTTCTGACCGTTCGCATTACCCAAAATAAATTTGATTCGTTCTGCTTACCTGGGTCGTGTTTTTCACACCCACCCCCGTCTAAACCCGGGTAGGTGTTTCTAACGTCGGAAAATTTTTACCCAGCCTAATAATACTCAAGCGCCTAATACAATAAAATGACCGCAATTATTTTACAAAGAAAAGAAGACTACGTGAACGCAATTACTTACAGAGAGAAGAGGACTGGGGAAAAATTGAAATTTAAAACCCACAGTAACTCCTCCTACATAGACGCAACCAATACATGGAGAAAAAGAATGGGGTCCATTGAAAATAAAATCACAGTAACTTCTCACAGCTGGGTCGACTGGCTTGGCGCCACCAGGTTTTGAACTTGGTGCCTCAAGAAGCAGGCACTGTAACCCCTCTGCCATTTAACATATTCCTTGACTTGACTCCATACCATTTCATTTTTTTTTTTAAAGTTGAATAACTTCTGACTCATGCCCTGTTTAATCCTAGACAATATATTTTAAGAATACTGTCTAAGAATAAGAATAAACAGGACATGCCTCAAAAGACAAGACAAGGGAAACAAAAATGATTACCAGGTTTTAGTATTCTTTAAAAAGTTTTTTTTGTCTTCTTGATATTTCTAAGTTCAGTTTGACAGTCTTTTAATTTTTCTTTTTGGCATTTAATTATTTTTAGAAGACTACATAGGTTAAACTAATTTAGCAATTCTAAATGTTGTTTGCGATTTTTTTTTTTTTTTGTAGTGGAGTTTACACGTGCCCTATGTCAGGTCTCAATGGATGAATTGGCCAGTACAGCTCACCCCCGCATGTTTAGCCTGCAAAAGATTGTAGAGATTTCCTACTACAACATGGGGCGTGTCCGTCTACAGTGGTCAAGAATCTGGCAGCATCTTAGTGAACATTTTAATAAGGTAAAGAAACACTTTTCTTTATTTAAAAAAAAATTTTTTAATTAAATTCTTTTAATGCATTTGATTTGTGTCCATGGTTGACTATTAATATAATTTTAATAACACAGTAATCAAGTCTTCAGTCTGCTGTAATAATCTACGGCAAGTTAGTAACTCAGTCTTTTGAGGAACTTCTGACTCGACCAGCTCCACTTGATTCTCCAAACATCCAAGCAGCAGAAAAGGACTTACAAGTTGACAGTGAAAAAACCAGACAAGGAAGGGGAAAAAAAGAAAGCCATGAAGCTTCTAAAAGATGGGAAAGCTGCATTACTGATGACTTTCCAGCAGAGACTATCAAAACAAGACATCTCTAAAGAGGTATCTATCACGAAGTGGATTTAAGTATAGAGTTTGTCTGAGTGTATAGACAAGACACTAGTATGAGAAAGTCTGAGATGATAGATTTTAGATGAAAATGACAGTGAATGTGGAAAGATGAAACTATTGGCTTCGAGGGTGAGAACCGAAATTGACTCTCCCTCACCACTCCTGACGTATTAGATAGCTATAGACTCACCACCTCTGACTACCATAAAGGAGATAAGGTTTCTCTAAAAAAAAGTCCACAGACACAACTATACAGACAACATATACGTATAGTATAGTTATATAGACTGATCCAGTATAAAGTTTATAGTTTATTTACACAATACAATAAATTACATATCAAAAATAAATAACGTGTGTGGTCGCACACCTGAAAAGAACAAAACAATTAAAATGACTGATAATATAATCCCACCCTTTCACCCCCTCATTCAACCTGCATGGGAAAAAGAATTTAGGATTAAACACACAGTAATTTGGTGGGGTTTCTAAGTACAAGCCACCAGTCCTAACTATCTTATTATAAATTATTAAAACCAAAAATATCTAACACCACTGTCCGGATGTAGACCTAACTAACTGACTACACCAAATCTGACTGAACTTTCTGAAGTCCTACACCGCAAATCACAAACACTGATCCACTAATGGACTTCTTCAGTGCAACCTCAGAGGCAGTCCTCTGCTCTGACTATCTAACTTCATAAATTCTGTCTCTCCTCTGCTTCTGTTCTGACTATCTAACGTCATAAATTATGTCTCTCCTCTCTTTTGCATTCGGAAGGAATGTTGACCCTATCGCCTCCCACGAATATTGCAGCTGATGACTTGGCTTCTAGAACTAGGTACTTGACTGGGATGTATAGACTTCACGGCTACTGACAATTTCTTAACAGACGATTTAACCCCGCTTAGGGTTTAACTTTTAGCACGCTGCAGGCGCATTATTGCGCCTGCAGCTGACGGAACCTAGGATGCTGCAGGCACATTATTGCGCCTTCGGATATCGTTGGTTTCTAGCATTTTTTTGTGTGTACACGTGATATCACTCCCGGATGTTAAGATTTAATCGTATTTGCGAGAGAGTTAGCTTCCGTTTCCGATCTTCATTTAGGAATGGGTGTATTCGCGTTTATTTTCTATGAATTTTTTTAATCGAAATCAATTGGCATTGAACACGCGGCCATTTTCGCTCTAATTTTAACCTTTAGTACGCTGCATTCTTTGGCAAAAATTTTCGCCTGCAGCTGCATTCTTTTTCACAGCGTCCCTTTTTTATAGTGGGTGACTTGTAATGTCTATAGTTTTTGTGTTTCTTGGTCAATTGCTATCATTTTTGGAATTTATATAAATAAATGAATGGTGAATCTGATGATATAAAATTTGTTTATGTACATGTTAGATGTGATTGGAAGAGAGGAAAGGAAAGATGAAAAAAACGAAAAAAAAATTTAAAATAATCAAAAAAAATTTTTTTTAAATTTTAAAATTTAAAAAAAAAATAAATAAATAACCAGCAAACGAAGAGTCCATATCCCTTGCATCTCAATGAAAGTCATTTGACCAATAGACCAATACAAATCAAATGACGATCTTTTCGTTACACCCATCATCAGTAGCAAAGCAACAAACACCCTCGTCAACAGTGACATTCGGCCGTAATCCTAAACCTTTCCGATATTCCTAATCCTAACCCCTAAAATTATACATACTAGCAATGCCATTCTACTTTCGTTTCCATCTCGGCCATCAAACATATTCTGAGAACCGATATCAGCGCTTATAAAGACAAAAATCTCATCCCCACCGCATGGCGTCAGAATCCAATAAAATTAGAGCGAAAATGGCTGCGTGTTCGATGCCGATTCATTTCGATTAAAAAATTCACAGAAAATAAACGGAAGCTAACTCTCTCTCAGATAAGTTTAAAACTTAACATCCGGGGGTGAAGTCACGTGTACACACATCCTAATGCTAAAAAACATTGCACGCTGCAGTCGAGATATGTCGACAACAGCTGGGACAGCATAGGTTACCTTCGTCGACATATGTCGACCGCAGCGTGCTAAAGGTTAATGGATTCTGACTCAGATGCGATGGCGAGGAGATTGTTGTCTTTATTAGCGCTGATATCGGTTCTCAGAATATGGGTGATGGCAGAGATGGAAATGAAACTAGAATGTCATTGCTAGTATGTCTAATTTTAGGGGTTAGGATTAGGTTTATGGGAAAGGTTTAGGGTTATGGCCGACAGTCACTGCTGACGAGGGCGTTTGTTGCTTCGCTACTGATGATGGGTGTAATGAAAAGATCGTCATTTGATTTGTATTGGTCAAATGACTTTCATTGAGATGCAAGGGATAAGGACTCTTTGTTTGTTGGTGTTTTTTTTAAATTTAAAAAACAATTTTTAAATTAAAAATTTGTTTTTAAATTTATTTATTTTTTTTCGTTTTTTTTCATCTTTCCATTCCTCTCTTCCTATCACATCTAACATATACACAAACAAATTTTATATCATCAGATTCATCATTCATTTATTTATATAAATTCAAAAAATGATAGCAATTGACAAAGAAACACAGAAACTATAGACGTTATAAGTCACCCACTACAGACACGGGGCGTTGTGAAAAAGAATGCAGTGGCAGGGAAAGTTTTCAGAATTTCTAATGCAGTGTGCTAAAGGTTAAGGACATACAGCATTATTATGGCTGTGTAAACATAGACCCAACCTCCCGGCCACGCGCCTTCTTTGGAGTGGTATAACGAGCTTAGAGCTCTGGATTTTATAGATAACTCGTTCCTGCTGAAGCATGGGGCTTCACTGCAAGAGAACTGCTATCTTCCTCTGGTGCAGAAGTACTTGGCGCCGGTAACTACCGCGTCACCAATTTTCTTTCAGCTCTGGCGATGCCTCGACCCTTCTCCTCCCTGAGAATGGCTGAATATCTTGGCAAGCTGTAAGGCGATTTACACCCCTCCCTGTATGCCGTGAATAATGCTGTGAAACAAATAATAACAACATATACAACACATCAAAATATACTCATCTCTAACACCTAACTCCCTTAAATAAATACATCTCCCTCTATCCCCTACACCAATCTAAGCACAAGCGATAACAAATATTTCCTAACCAAAGGCCAAACTACCCTACACTTCCCCCCTCTTCTCTCTCTCCTCCATTTCTGTAAATATCTGTCTGGTAAGTAAACAAATTCCCGACACAGGCTGACCTAGATCTCTTATGTGCCGGCTGGCCCATCAGCCGTCACAACATTTGCTTGTATGAAGCGAACCATTCCTCACTAAAATTCCTAGGCCTACTTTATATTACAGACTGACCCCTGGTGAGTTATCGATTAACACAAAAACAAAATAGACCTCTCTAGGAATAATTAAGTCCCATCTCCGTGAAATTAATTACACCCCTCACTCCAACTACATTACCAAAATAGCCCGCTAGCAAATACCCGACTAATTAAAAGTACACGAATACACTCGCATATATACGCTGCAAGGTATCATAAATCAAAGGTGAGGAAATAGTAATTCCCATCTAAATAATATTAATTACACAATCAATTAACGTACACAATTACGCTAGCGTATTTACACCGCAAAGAATCAAAATCAAATTGTGATTTTTACACAACACTCTACAGACTACAGAGCGCCCGTGTATCTAAGAGCTAAACCTCACACAGTTAATATCTCAAAGCCTCTACACCAACCAAAGATAGTACTAGCTTTTCATAGAAAAATTATATGCACACTTACATTTTTATTATTAGATAGCAATGGATGGCACTTTCGTTTATAAAATTTAAGTTAACTTCCTGAAGAAACTTTACTTTATCGTGCTAAGATTCTATTTAGAAACACATTATCTACACCGCTAAATTAAGATGCCTACATACCCAATTCTCGAATTTCTCACTTAAGAGCAGACGAATATGACTTAGATTTTCACGGCTGATATTTCTGGAGACAAAGAGAGTGCTACTAGATTTACTCTGTTATTTATAATTGGAATACCCACGCCAAAACCCAAGCCATACGTCACCGCATCGCGTCCCTCTGGAACCAATAATCTTGCCGGAATTTGTTAATAACTGACCGTGGCCAATTAGATCGTAAGCAAACTCATGAGTCATGTTTATTCTGATCGTGCGCATCTTTCTTGCGTCATGTTAAATAATGTTACTACCGTTGGCGTGAGCGAAATTAAATTTGATTCGTTGTAGCGCCCGTTTTTACGTACCTGGGTAGAGGTTCAACACCCACCCATCGATTTACCGAGTAGGAGTTACTAACGTCGGAAAATTTATACCCAGCCTAATAATACTCAAGCGCCTAATACAATAAAAAATTTACCGCAATTATTTTACAAAGAAAAGCCTACGTGATTGCAATTGCTTTAGAGAAAGGAAGACTGGTGCAAATCTTAAAATTAAACCCGACAGTAATCCCTCCTGAAAATGCAATTAATTACCAAGAGAAGAAGACTAAACTCAATAAATTACAGGACATAATTACCGGGAGAAAAAGAATGGGGCCTGTGGAAAATAAAATCACAGTAACACAGTATCACACAGACTGTTTGGTAAATTCTGGTACAAATGCTGGAAGAAAGATATCTGGTCATTTTGCTGAAGAAGGGAAATCGGCAAGAGTGCACAAATTACAGAGGAATAATGTCACTATCAGAGGCATTAAACATTTTGAATAGGATCATCTGTGAGTTTAAAGAGGTCATAAACAAGAGAAGAATGTGCACAACAGACATACCAGATTGCTGCACTGCAAATAATAATGTAATAGAGCTTGGAATGGAACTTACCACCATTTTACTTAGGATTTTCTAAAAACTCCTACAGGGAACTGTAGACTACCTTAAAAATGATAAAGTAGACATGCAAAGAACATGAACAAATGGCACAAGACAAGAGAGATTGGATTGAGCTAATTAAAAAGGGCCTATGCTCCATGAGAGTTGAAGGGTATTGATGATGTTGATTTAACTACTCATGGCACAGAAGTTGTAATAAATACACCAAGTTGGTGATTACATTGATCTCAGCAATCATTATCCTTCTCCGTTTATGCTCCTTAAAGAGCATGGGGTACCACTACTGCCTCAGCGGTTAACCTTCTTGCAGGAAGACTAAACCGAAGCACTTGATGTGCTGCAGCAGTTGGTGGTTTCTGTGGAAATTTATTTTATGTGATAAGGTTGAAAGCTTCAGGTACAGCCTCTTATTATGCCGCTTGTGTAATGTGCAAGGGAGCAGTGGTACTATTCTTTCATTATTGACCCACTTTAAACACACAAGATATGGATTTCTTATAAAGTCATTAATTACGTATTTTTTTGTAAAGGGGCAGGACAGGCCTAGTGGGACATGAAGAAGAGCCACAAAGAGGAAGCAAACAAAAATGGTGAAGCCCCGGTATAAACTGGGCAGCTTCACAAGACATGTCCAGCTGGCGAAAATTTATCAGTGTCGTAAGCTGGGGAAGGAATTAGGAGAGAAGCAGAATATCCCATTATCCAATACCATAATTCCTGCCGTAAGGTACTTCGGTCGGTCGGTCTGTCACACTTTGCACACCGTCGTTTGCACACTTTTTCTATTTTCGAGAGAGTGCATCAACTTTCAAGCACAGCTAAAGGGGGTGCAACTGTGGTTGAAAGTTAGACAATAACATTGTATTGTTTCCCCTTATATGTACTCTCCCGAAAATAGAAAAAGTGCGCAAATGAAGGTGTGCATGAACATTTTGATTATGGAAAGAAGCCAACATTGATAAACATATTTAATACATCCATATAATTTTCACTACAAATATCTAATGACGGTCGCCTGCAATTAAATGACCACAGTAGTAATAGTACCGTCTCGAATACATGTAACAGAAACAACACACTATAATTAATAACCTGTCAATGTTGACGGGTTATTGCTAGTAAATACGTATTTGTCTTATGCATCTTCCATGGCATTCAGATGAAATAGTTGATGGTAATTCCAATGACCAGTGATGTTTTAGAATAATGTGAATGGGACTTCCTGTGTTAGGAATTCTTTAATTACTGGCAGGAAAAAGTGCCCACAAGAGAATTGCCTTGATGAAATAGGTGAAACACATGGTAGAATAGATAAGTGATCTCTAAATGTCATCCAGCTGCCCCAGTAGTGCATTTTAAAATGTACATCTCTAACAGTAAATTATAGTGCATAAAGAGGAAAGAGCATCCTTTAGAATCTTAGAAACAGTTTATGCGTAACCCGTATCTTATATATTCTTGTCTGTTTTGTCCGAATAACAGCTTGATTGATTTAGACATAGGTTTATTTGTTAGATTAACAAAACTGCACTTGAAGAAACACCACTACAAGATGTAGAATCAAACATATATCTTGGCAGTAATATGTACAAAGTTGGAGGGACAGATAGTGATATCAAGATAAGAATACAAAGGGCAAAAAAGAGCTTTCATTGTATTGGGAAAGTTAAATTAAATCGTGTCCATCACAACAGTCAGAATCTTCAACTCAAATGTCATGTCATCATTATAGAATGATTATATTTCAAATAGGAAGCAGAACATCCAGGCCACACAGAAAATGGTGCATATTACCAGCTCAACAGAAGAGAACAAGTGATAATCTTCAGACTCCGTATTGGCCACAAGAGATTGAGATACCACCTTCCAACAAGCTAAAGATAAGAACTACCGATGAGTGTGACTGTGGCACCGATAAAATGACTGCTGAACATCTGCTTCTTAGATGCCCAACATTTGAGGAAACATATGAGGAACGGATAAAGCACATGTGGCCATCACCAGTACCACTCCTGGAAAAGCTCTATGGAGATAGAAATAGCCTCAAGCTGACCACTGCATTCTTTGAACATATTCAGGTTGACGTCTGAGAGTGTACGAAGAAGAAGAAGAAGAAGAAATGTCATGTCAATCCTTTAGTTTAAAAAAAAAAATAGAAGTTACAGACTTTCATAAATGAGCGCTTGCATAGAATAGATGGATTGTAATGGTATGACAAGATCACCAATGTATCTAATGACAAGAACTAGACTGGTGCCAGTGGAACAAGAGACAAGACAATGCTGGTGATGGATAGAATAGATGGATTGTAATGGTATGACAAGATCACCAATGTATCTAATGACAAGAACTAGACTGGTGCCAGTGGAACAAGAGACAAGAAAATGCTGGTGATGGATAGAATAGATGGATTGTAATGGTATGACAAGATCACCAATGTATCTAATGACAAGAACTAGATTGGTGCCAGTGGAACAAGAGACAAGAAAATGCTGGTGATGGATAGAATACATATTGAGGAAACCTGTTGATGAGTAGTACCTGGCAGTCCTTGTTCTAGAAACCCCAGGGTAAGAAAGATAGAGGAAACCAGAAAATTACACAAAGAAGAGAAGTGAAGATGCGAATGAAAGGGAAAAAGAAGACATGAAAAGACCTTGAGTGGAGGTCACAGAACATGAGGCCATTGTTGAAGGTCTGTGTTCTTTGGAGAAAGAATGTTTAATTTGTTAATGTGATTCTACCAAAAATTTCATATCTTTATGACTTTTATTTACCCTTTGTTATACGTAATAACAATTATCCTCTTAATTTCATATGTGTAACTCATTATCATCATCAGCTGCCATCTCCTACTGAAGGTCGGCTACAGTGGATATCTAACTCCTTCTGTCTCTTGTCTTTTTTTTATTTCTTTTTCATTGACTCTTTCCTGTCCATCTATTGATATCTTCCCACGTACAGTGCTGTCTTCTCTTGCACATTTGCCTTCAGCTTTTCCTTCTATTATGGTCTTCAGTAAGGTGTTATGTCTTTTTATGTGGCCAAAATATTTTAGGTATCTAATTTTGATCTCCATTAATTCTTTTTTCATTCCTAGGTTTTCTTGGACCTCTTTATTATGTTCTAACTACAACTTATTAATTTTATATTCACTGCATTTTTTCAGCAACAATGGTTAGGTTTCGATAGATTTAAAATGACACTTTACATTTTGAAATTGTTTAAATTCTGTCATGCAGGTTGGTTGCAACCCAAAAGAAGACATTGCATTTTTTGCTGTAGACTCCCTGCGACAGCTTTCAATGAAATTTATTGAGAAAGGAGAGTTTGCCAACTTCAGGTTTCAAAAAGATTTCCTCCGGCCCTTTGAGCACATCATGAAAAGAAACAAGTAAGTGGAGATTCTTCATCTGTCAGAGGCAGAATATTAGTCATAAAAAACAATTGTAGTCATGAAAAACAATTTTAGTCATGAAAACTGTGTCTTTGGTTGATATTAAGAATTATTGGTGATGCTTTTACAATTGAAAGTCAAGTAAAATACATCTGTTGAGTCATTAAAAAAATGTAGTCCCTATAAATATTATGCTAAATGTTATTAAACCTGGCCACAATGACATGATTGAGATTTTTTTGCAAAACTGGGAGAAATGAAGTCTATAGAGTTGGAGATTGTGCCTGAATCCAGCAGATAGGATTTTCTGTTGTCGGCTGTCAGACTTCGTAATTTCTGCCAGTGTTCTCGTGGTATACCTGTACAACAAAGACATACATATTGAATTATACTATCCATAATGAAAAGTGTTTTTTTTTTTTTTTACAGTTAATTTAAGCACTGTTTAACAGAAGAAATTTTTTTTTAAAGGCAGAGATACATAAATAAATGAATACAATTTATTGCATTTTCTTTCCAATACATGGACATACTCTGTTGCGAGAATTTAAACTTTCATATCCCAGTCTTCAATATCTGTGTCAAGAGAACACAGTGGACTTATTTTGTGTGTGCTCATTTTCACTAGATAGCGCATGCAAAAAATCATTGTCATCGTCAGGTTTAGCCACAGTGTCCAGGATTCTGAGGGTGTAATATGGTGATGCCCATGAAGTTCCCTCAGGGTTTTTTTTTTTTTAAATTAAAATTTTGCCTTGTTTTGATGAGGCGCATCCCGTTCAACCATATCAGTTATATTAGGGTGCATGTCCAAATATAAAAGACCTTTAGGTTACAAAGGACTACTGCTGCCTTGGGCATATTGTAAGAGGTGGCTAATATGAGATTGTGTATGGGGCTGGCAATCCCATCACGTAAAACATATTGCAACCTACAACCACTGCTTCAATAGCACATAAATGTTTTGATGCAGGAATTCTGCAAGGGGACCACGTGCAGTGGTGGCTGCCTGCTCCTTAAGGAGCAAAATAGGAAAAGAAGAATATGGTGACACTGGAGAAAAGTTAAACATTAAGTGATTTTGGTGCATGCATAGTTCAACCAGGTATATGAGAACATTAAGTGATTTTGGTGCATGCATAGTTCAACCAGGTATATGAGAACATTCAGTGATTTTGGTGCATGCATAGTTCAACCAGGCATATGAGAACATTAAGTGATTTTGGTGCATGCATAGTTCAACCAGGTATATGAGAACACTAAGTGATTTTGGTGCATGGATAGTTCAACCAGGTATATGAGAACATTCAGTGATTTTGGTGCATGCATAGTTCAACCAGGTATATGAGAACATTAAGGGATTTTGGTGCATGCATAGTTCAACCAGGTATATGAGAACATTAAGTGATTTTGGTGCATGCATAGTTCAACCAGGTATATGAAAACATTCAGTGATTTTGGTGCATAGTTCAACCAGGTATATGAGAACATTCAGTGATTTTGGTGCATAGCTCAACCAGGTATATGAGAACATTCAATGATTTTGGTGCATAGCTCAACCAGGTATATGAGAACATTAACTCTTACTATACGTGAGCTAAAACCGCGTTTTTACGCGCTAGTTTTGCTATCGTTACCGTCGCGTGCCAGTTGAAATGGCGAGCCGTAAAATTGGTACTAAACCCGCGCCACTTCACGGGGCTTGCCGGATAGTAAGAGTTAAGTGATTTTGGTGCATAGTTCAACCAGGTATATGAGAACATTCAGTGATTTTGGTGCATAGTTCAACCAGGTATATGAGAACATTCAGGGATTTTGGTGGATGTTATAGTTCAACCAGGTATATGAGAACATTCAGTGATTTTGGTGCATGCATAGTTCAATCAGGTATATGAGAACATTCAGTGATTTTGGTGCATGCATAGTTCAACCAGGTATATGAGAACATTAAGTGATTTTGGTGCATGCATAGTTCAACCAGGTATATGAGAACATTCAGTGATTTTGGTGCATAGTTCAACCAGGTATATGAGAACATTAAGTGATTTTGGTGCATGCATAGTTCAACCAGGTATATGAGAACATTCAGTGATTTTGGTGCATAGCTCAACCAGGTATATGAGAACATTCAGTGATTTTGGTGCATAGCTCAACCAGGTATATGAGAACATTCAATGATTTTGGTGCATAGCTCAACCAGGTATATGAGAACATTAACTCTTACTATACGTGAGCTAAAACCGCGTTTTTACGCGCTAGTTTTGCTATCGTTACCGTCGCGTGCCAGTTGAAATGGCGAGCCGTAAAATTGGTACTAAACCCGCGCCACTTCACGGGGCTTGCCGGATAGTAAGAGTTAAGTGATTTTGGTGCATAGTTCAACCAGGTATATGAGAACATTCAGTGATTTTGGTGCATAGTTCAACCAGGTATATGAGAACATTCAGTGATTTTGGTACATAGTTCAACCAGGTATATGAGAACATGAAGTAATTTTGGTGCATAGTTCTACCAGGTATATGAGAAAGTGGCTTGTGATTGGCTGGATTATGGATTCCTTTAATTGTGGAATTCTTACATCTTCCAGTTTTATGAGTGCTGTCAGGATGGAAGAAGAAATCTTGTTTCATGGGCAGTTTCAGTCCTATGAAACAGTCTGTTGAAGTTACTGTTCTATTTCTAAACATTTTGGAGATGTCTACTGGTTCATCTCATTCACAAGAATAGAAGAAAATGAAGAAATTGAAATAGCACTTTGTTGGTGACTGCTCACTGTGCTTGTTGGTGACTGCTCACTGTGCTTGTTAGTGGAGCTCGGGTGCATGTAAATCACCTGGGCAATTTTGTTTCTGGTCCGCTATCTCCAGCCAAAAAAAAACCAAAACAAAAAGAGAGAGTGCCATTCCTAAAGCTCCAGAACTATTTAAGTGATTTCTTATCTGGAGAGCCATCATGTATCAGCCAGATGAAGATTGGATAACTCTTTTAACAGAGATTTGGGTCTCAAAACAGGAGATCAAGATATTGAGTTTATAAAAAAGGTTATTTCCTGGTGGCCTGTAGGAAATCATATCATTGCCTGTCAGAAACAAAAATTAGTTAACTAAATTTTAGGCTTCATGAAACGGGAGCATTTTACCACTGAAAATTATGGTTTGTTCACTCAGTTGTTCACTTGTTTAACTTTACCCATATAAGTGTGTATGTTGTTTTTTGTTGTTGAAATTTTGTCCTTGATTCAGTACTTTTTTTTCTTGCTGTAAATTCTCTTTCTTGGGAAAGTGAAATAAATTTTAAAAAACATGCACTCACACATACATATACATACATATATACAAGGTTACAAGTAACTAGTACTGAGTTAGCATTATTTTCTGTGAAACCCCCTAATCCAAACAAATCTTTGCCAGATCTCCAGCAATTCGAGACATGGTTGTCAGATGTGTGGCACAGATGGTGAACTCTCAAGCGGCCAACATCAAGTCTGGGTGGAAGAACATCTTTAGTGTTTTTCATCTCGCGGCCTCAGATCATGACGAGGGCATAGTAGACCTATCATTCCAGACAACAGGAAAAATTATATGTGAGTCTTTTAAACCCATTAAATGGGGATATTGCAGATTTGAAGCAGCGGGAGGAAGAAATGTTTTTTATTCTTTAAGTTTTGTTTTATTTTGTTTTTGTTTTTTCAGTCGATAAAGTGGAGGCAGTTTGTTACTGCCCTACAAGATGCCAATAGGCGTGATGGCCACTGACTGCTTTGTCAGTCAAGGGCTAAGGATCCAAGAAGAAGAAAGGCTTTGTGTAGGCAGTTTTCTTCGTTCTTTGTTTTAGTAAGACGTATTACAATTTGGTTTTCTGATTGTTTGTAAACCCATCATTTATTCTCCATAAAGGAAGCTGATTACTGACTGATGAACTATGGTGTTAGTACTAGGGTTTGTGGATGTTGTAATTTACTTTTTTTTTTCTCCTCATATAGTGAATGTGTTTGAGAAACACTTTGCGGCCATCATTGATTCATTCCAAGATGCAGTCAAATGTCTTTCTGAGTTTGCCTGCAATGCAGCATTCCCCGACACTAGCATGGAGGCCATCAGACTAATCAGGAATTGTGCAAAATATGTTGCAGAGAAACCAAATGTAAGTACAGTAGGCCTATGTTCAGCATGCATCTTGCCGTATAGGCAAGAAACTTGATTTGTGTTGGTATGGTCAGTCTAAATATAGCAGTAAATAACAGCCATCCACACTTGCTTTTTGTTCATACATCGGTGGGAACCATCAAAAAGCCACTTGGCGGAGAGCAGTGGAGGTGGAGATGCTAAGCATGAACCAGAGCTGGGGTACCACATGAAGGATGGCTGTCGACCGAGCAAAGGGGAGACAGTTTGTTGTTGCCCTACAAAATGCCACCAGGCATGATGGTCACTGATTGCTTTGTCAGTCAGCGACCAAGGACCAAAGAAGAAGATCGGTGGAAACTTAAAGGTTAGATTTATCCTGTACATATAATAATTTTATCAAATTGATACTGGTTGTGTGAGCTTCCAATCGGCTCAGTGGTTATGGAGCTTGCCTCTTCCAGCTAAATTGCCAGGTTCTGGGTTTAAAACATGCCTTCGATACGCTCCAGTCTGCCCAGCTGTTAACTGGTATTAGACTGCTCTTGAGTTAGGAAAGACGAAGGCAGTGAGGACGGGAACTGGTCACCCCATTTCTTAAAGCTTCACCTTTTTAGTGAAGTCTCTAACTCTTCAACCCCTACAACAATATGTACCGTGGGATTATGTTTACCAGTTATGCATTCTAGTACTTAATAACAAAGTTCCTTTGTTTAGCATATGTTTTAATGTACAATATTAACAATTTTATGGGAAATGCTGATGCTGTATTTGCTTGTAACCTGTGTTCCAGATGTTCAGAGAACATGCAGGTGAAGAGATATCAGTGCCAGAAGAAGATCGAGTGTGGGTGAAGGGATGGTTCCCTGTTTTGTTTGAGTTGTCTTGTGTTATCAACAGGTGCAAATTGGATGTGAGAACAAGGTAGGACAATATCTTTATCAGTTGAAAGAACAGGCAGATAGTTCTGGCAGTTTTACTCACCATGAGATATGCTGAGAATTGTCACCATCTTGATGGCAACATTTTCATGGTCACACTTTCAATATAACAAACTTGTTATTCCACACTTTGAATATAACAAACTTGTTATTCCACACTTTGAATATAACAAACTTGTTATTCCACTGAGTGTGTGTATATCATCATCATTATTTTCCTTTTCCAGCATGGGGCAGGCAGTCTCTTGTAAAACAGATTACCACAGAAACCTACTTACTTAGTCGTTCCTCTTCTGCTCTGGGGTGTAGAGGTTTGCCAAAGAGAGCACCATACTATCTTATCAGCTGTCTTCCTCCTGGCCAGGTTCTAATCTAGTTCTTGGTCCTTCTGAGATTGTCTAATGTTGGCCTCCCAGCAAAGGGGCTGGGCTTTGAGGCCATTACGTATCATCTGGTTGCGGACCATGTCTTTTGTTACTTCAACCACCTTCCTCAGATACCTCATTTCTGAGGTTTGGAGCTGGCTTTTGTGGGTTGTAGTCATTTCCATGACTTGCATCCATAAGTCAAGACTGAAAAAACATAGGTGAAACGGTATACAGCCATCTTCGTCTACTTGCCAATTTCTCTTTTGCTGAGGAATCCTCGATTTATGGCCAGAAAAATTATGTTGCTGCTCTTGAGGTAGTCATCTCTTCTTTGATGCCTCCCTTCCAGTCTATGACAGCTCCAAGGTATTTAAAATTGCTAACCTACTCCAGGACCTGTTCTCCCAGCACAATCTGATGCCTTTTTTGCTACAGAAACAGATACACTTGTATGCTTTAGTGTAGGCTTCTTTCAAGGGGACCAGCTGCAGTGGAATGAATAGAGAAGCGTGTGTGTTTTATCTAGAGGATTGAGTGGAAGAATATTTTAGATTTAAAGTATATTTGAGAATATCAAGATATGAATAAAGTTAGGGTTTATTTCAGCAAGATGATTTAATGCATTGTGACTTATTGATTCTCCCAATTTGTCCAGAGGGCTTACTGTGATGTTTGAGATCATGAAGACTTATGGAGAAAGTTTTCAGCCACATTGGTGGAGAGATTTGTTCAAGATTGTTTTCCGTATCTTTGATGTCATGAAATTACCAGAACAGCAAAGTGAGGTTAGTATGGATTACTGTTTTACAAATATTGTGTTTATAATCATCAGACGGTGAGTTTTAGCCCCTTTTTCTTTTTCAGTGATACTTGCTTATCCCATTGTTTAAAAACTTCAGCAAGTCAGCCAAAGTAAATAATTTAAATTCTATTTGGCAATCCAAGACGAAAAGTCCTTTATTAGTGAGGCATGTGACATAGCACAGGGAAAGCCAAAAGGAGTTGGGATGTTGACTACCTTTTTTATTCAAGGAATATTTCCAGATTTGGCTTTCATAAGTGAGTTGTTACTTAGACTAGAAGGATTGAAACGGTATGACCAGACTGCCAATGTGGAACTGATGACAAGAACCAGACGGATGCCAGTGGAACAAGAGATGAGAAGAAGACACTGGTGATGTATAGGACACACTTTGAGGAAACCGTGTGATAGCATTACAATGCAGTCCTTGTTCTGGAATCCAGGGTAGAAGGTGTAGAGGGAGACTGAAAAACACATGGACAAGAAAATAGAATACAGATATGACAGGGGTAAAGAAGACATTGAAAGTTCTAGAGCAGTTGGCACAAATTAGTTGAAGACCTATGCTTCTTGGGGTTGGTGAAGTAGCCTGACATGTCATTGTGAAAACTGAATCTGCCTTTTATCTTCTTTAATTTTCTGAGTGGATCCTACAGAGATAGATGCACTGTGGAGTTTGTATAATTGAATTATGTGAATGTCATTGCCAAAAAAATTATCTGTACTGAGACAGGGTTTCACCGACACAGCTTCATCTTTGTATGTTAGTCTTATTTGTCTGTGTTGTAACACTTTAAGCCACAATTCTTCATTGGCATTTATTAGTTTACTAGCAATAACCCGTCAACATTGACAGGTTATTAATTATAGTGTATTGTGTCTGTTACATGTATTACTACTGTGGTTATTTCATTTCAGGCGACCGTCATTAGATATTTGTAATAAAAATTATATGGATGTATTAAATATGAAGACATGGAGTAACCTTACCTAAATCACATGTGGAGCAGTGATAATGATCTAATGGACCGTAAATTGACTAAATAACTAACATTTCTTTTATGACAACATGTCTCGCATAATTGTTCGCGCATCTTTTACCTTGCCCTGGTCGACTTACTGCCTCTGAGAAGCCATGGTCGACTTACTGCCTCTGAGAACAGCGACTTACTGCCTCTTAGAAGCCATGGTCGACTTACTGCCTCTGAGAACATTGTTTGAAATTTGACGAAACTCCAGTTCATGTACTGTTTATCAATTGTGTTGTTGGCTTCTTTCCATAATCAAACTGTTCATGCACACCTTCATTTGCGTACTTTTTTCTATTTTCGTGCGAGTATATTTAAGGGGAAACAATACAATTATTGTCTAACTTTCAACCACAGTTGCACCCCCTTAGCTGTGGTTGAAAGTTAATGCACTCCCTCGAAAATAGAAAAAAGTGCGCAAATGACGGTGTGCAAAATGTGACTGACTGACCGACCAAGTACTTACGGCGGGAATTATGGTATGTGATCAGCCAAATTACCATTTTATTCAGTACAACATCTAATCCATCTTTTTTTTTTGAATATACTACCAGAAAGCAGAATGGATGACAACTACTTGCAACCATGCTTTGTATGCCATAGTGGATGTATTCTCACAGTATTATGAGCAACTGTCACCCTTGCTTCTAACTGACCTGTATGTGATGTTGCAGTGGTGTGTGGCCCAGGAGAATGAACAGTTGGCCAGGTAAATTGTAAGAAATTCATTTATAGTGTGTGAGACACACAAGGTTTCTGCAGTAACCTTCCATCCTTTTACACTCCCTGTTGCAGTTGATCCCCCTTCCATTAAGACTGCGCCACAGCTACGTCACATTCTCTTCTTGTAATGGTTTCTCTAGCAGTTAGTTTTTCATGATGAGGTTGCCAGCCTCATACGCATATTCACATTAGTGCGTCTGCTGACGTGCGTGGGGGAGCTGTGGTTTTATTTTTTCTTTGTTTCCTCAGAAATTCCTGGAAAGCAGAGTTCCACAGATGCCGACCTGCCAATGTCTGTCTGTTTCCTAAGTTAGGCTTCAGATTACTAACAGTGGTGTAAGAAAGTCTGATGCCTGGACAGGAGTTAAGATTTTATCCTTATTAGTCCTAGTTCCATTCACATGATGCACTTCCTCCATCTAATGCTTTTTAAAAATTATATCCATTAAATCTATCTCTAAAACTGAGTTTTCTTGTGGCATGAGCTTTTGTTCTTTGCTACCCTATGGGGTCACAGGGATTCATTAACAGTTTAACAAGAGGAGTGTTCAAGATGTTGAAGCTTGCAGATACCACTTTTGCAGAAAACTACTTGTCATTGTGTTCATATAGCTCATTACTGAATTATGTGAAATCCAATCTGAATAAGAAACTGCATATCGCACACTTTGTCATACACCCTTTCTCCTGTTACTTGTTTGCATGACAAGCGAAATCATTAACAATTATTAAGACAATAGCTGTGCTTAGTTTTGCTTAATATTTTGGGAATTGATGTAATTCTGCTATACTGTTTTTTATTATTGTTTCTGAAGTTGCTAAAGATTGGTCACCTGTGTAACATGATTCTGAATAGCCTGCTAATATTTGATATTAAATCATTGCACTTCATATAAACATGTTAGTATTTGTGGATATCTTCCTAGATCTGGTACCAATTGCTTGGAAAATCTGGTCATTTCAAATGGAAGCAAATTCTCTACTGATGCTTGGGACCAGACGTGCAATTGTATGCTGGATATATTCAAATCAACCATTCCACATAAGTAAGGTTTTTTGTTTTAATTACTGGTAATTTGAAATAGTATATTATTTCTGTAAAAAACATGGAACTTTCAGATTTTCTTTAGTGCTGTGAATGCAGCATCTATCTGTCTCACTGCTTATTAAAGCAAAGACTTTTTTCTCTTTTGGTGTAAGCTTCAGTAAATTGTAGCCTTGTATTGAATGTTTTGTAGTATTTTTTTAAGCAGCAGAGAGTTTAAATTCTGAATTCATAAGAGAGGACGATGTGCTGCACATCTTTATTAAGAAAATAACTGCATTAACATCACATCACCAGGGATTCTCAGATCTTGAACTCATGGAAGCTTGAGAATAACCTTGAAATTATATGACAGTCAAGGTTCTTTTCTTGAGAATTTCTACAGAAGATTATTCCAGATGACTATCTTCAGAGTTGTCTTTACTTCGAGAAATAGTGACCTAGATTTAAACAAAGAGAGAGGTTCTCTTGTAACTTTATGATGCTTGTTTATAAAATCATTTGCTGCATTCATTTTGGTATTATTGGATGTTGTATTTTTATAAAAGGCCTGTTAGATTTTTCGCAACTTTGAAAGCAAATTTTTATCTCAAGGTTTATCACAAATGATGAATAGTACATCAAGAAATGTAATGTCTATATCTGCAGTGTCAGGATAGAAATCTGCATATCGTACTTCAGAAGACACCAAACAAAATTTGTATCGGTGCATTTTAAAGTATTTGTGATCTGTGCAAATTATACCGTTCATTCATCATTTCCTAACTATCTTCCAATGGAAGCATGGAGTTGCCACTGCATCTGCCTCCCCCCTTCCAGGAAGCTGGCATCAAAGCAATCATTAGTCCCAGCAGTTGTGGTTTCTATAGCAGTCTGTTTTACATGATGAAGTTGCCAGCTCCCATACACAGCCTCATATTAGTCACCTCATATTAGTCACCTCATACAACAGACCTGAGGGGACAGTAGTCATGTTCTTTCTTTTCTCCTCAGAGACCCGTAGAAGCTGTACAGAGTAAATCATGCCATTGGTTGATCAAAAATGTTTTGCAGAATTATATCAGTGCTGCTAACATTTGCAGAACTTCATTTGTTGATACTTTTCTATCTATAGTCATCACCGTCATATTATCATGCATGGCTGATGGTGTGGTAGTGAAATTCTGCCACCCATTTAAGATAGGCGTTTGGTATGACACTGTTGATGTATTGTCTTAAATTATAGCCTAATACTACAAAATAGCAAATGCTATTGCTGTTTTGTCCTGAATTATGAAAATATTTCGTAATGGATGCTGTTGTAATGTTACCCAGATGTATGAAAGTACCATGTAATGATTTCTTTTCTGGTGTTGTCTAGGTCATAAAGTTTAATATAATTGTTACTATCCCTTTGTTGTCTAGACTTCTGACTTGGCAGCCAGATCTTCATTCAGAAGTTTCTTCTCCTGTGAGACCAGATGCACCAGGAATAGACTATAGTGTAAGTTAAAAATATTATTGTGACAGAACAAAATATATATATATATTCCTTTG
The DNA here is from genome assembly GCA_024509875.1 of Oreohelix idahoensis. Lineage (NCBI taxonomy): Eukaryota > Metazoa > Mollusca > Gastropoda > Stylommatophora > Oreohelicidae > Oreohelix > Oreohelix idahoensis. The sequence continues at coordinate 14,124 of JAMPIV010017495.1, read as the reverse complement.
TCATAATATTACATCTCGTTGACCACATTATGTGCACTCATGTTTGTAAGTATGTATGTATCCTCTCAATAAATGTAATGTCAGTACATACATCTTATGTCTACTTAAAACTAGCCATGACCCCCATGCATCAGACATAAAGATATCCAGATTAGAAATTTAGAAAATGATATTTTTTGAGTGTAAATTCCAGGTACTTTAGGAAATAAGGAAAAGAGAAAAAAACCCCAGGAAACTATATATTTAGATCATCTATTCGCTGAAGAGTTTTGCAGTATGTTTCCTGGAGTTTTTGATGAAGCAGAAAAGAATGGGAGCTCTGCCTCTACCAGGCATGTCACAAGAGAAACAGAGACAAAGAAGTAAATAGGCCAGGAACCCTATATTGTTTAATAGATTACAACAGAAACCATCACAGCCAGAGAATGTGAAGTGTTGTGGCACAGGCGTCCTGTATAGGAGCCATCTTTTAAAGGAGCTAGCAAAGGCACATTCATCCATTGTTGTGGAAGAATTCTGGACAAGAATAGCAAACACAGAAAAAAGAACATGGTTTGATAATGGTGAAAGGACTGAAATAAACTACAAAACATTTCTTGCAAGGAATATTTAAAAAAAAAAAATTCCAACCATCAGAGGGGAGAAGATGTAACACCATACTGAAATTTGCTCATCATTGTTTTTGAGCAAGTTAAAATATATAACTTTTTATGTTTTTCTAGAATGAATCCATGAACCAAACTACAAAAAATATCTTACAAGGAATGTTTTTTTTTTTGGGGGGGGGGAGAATGCTTGCTTGTCGACCATTAGAGAAAAGAAGGTGTAACATCATATTTAAATTAGTTGATAGGTGTTTTCAGTGAGTTACATTGTATGACTGTTTTGTATTTTTGTAGGATGAATCCATGTCTGAGCCAGGTCGCATGGGTCGTGCAGACAGTATGCAAAGTGTACAGAGTGTGATATCACAAGATAGCCATGACAGTAGACCCATCAAAAGTAAGTTCACCGTGCATTTGATTTTTATTTTTCATCATTCATTCCTTCATCTGTGTGCAAGCACTTCTGCACATTGCGGTCATATTTTATGCGAGCGACGCATGGCTGAAGACCTGGTGTAATTCAAAACTTGCATAATTCAAGACTAATTTTCTCATAGGAATAAATATAAAGTAGGGTGTGTTTTCTCAGAGGGCATAAGTTTACAACTGTTGTAGTGTATTGTTGCTTTTAAACATGACAGTTTTATTGATTAATAATAATAATAATAGCCCCTTCAGTCATAACTGACTATGGGAATGCGCCCCTGAGGTGGCAGCCCTCAGCTGCTTATTTTCCTGGTGCTCTTTTCAACGTTTTATCCTCACCTCTGCTTGTTGTGTGAGCGTCTCTTCCCCCAATCTGAGGTGGCGCCGTAAATAGCATCGCCACTTAGTGCGATCGGCAGCTTCATCCTCCCATGTTGCTGGATCCATGTCCAGTGCCCTCATATCTCTCTTGCACACATCTTTGAACCTCAGCTGTGGTCGCCCAACTGTTCTCTTGCCATCTGCTAATTGTCCGTAGAAGATATCTTTTGGGATGCGACCATCTTCCATGCGGCGAACATGGCCAAGCCAGCGAAGTCTGCACTGTCTAAGCAGCGTATACATACTTTGAAGGCCAGCACGTGACAACACCTTGACATCTGTCACTTTATCTTTCCATGAGATGCCGAGGATGCGACGTAGACACCGCAAATGGAAGGTATTGAGCCTTCTTTCTTGCTTAGCATAGGTCGTCCAGGTCTCGCTGCCATATAGGAGTGTGCTGGTGACGCAGGCATTATATACCGCAGCTTTGGTCTAAATCATTGTGAGTTTAGAGTTTCCCCAAACACGCGATGTGAGGCGGGCAAAGGTAGCTGCAGCTTTGCCAATGCGGCTGTCGATTTCTGTATCCAGTGAGAGTTTGTCATTGATGGTAGACCCTAGGTATGTGAAGTGGTGCACCATTGCCAATTCATAGTTATCGATAGTGATAACTGGTGCAGCACCCACATTGTGACTCAGCACATTCGTTTTCTTTAGACTTATTGTGAGGCCAAAGTCCTTGCATGCTTTAGTGAAGCGATTCATCAAGCTCTGAAGCTCCTGTTGGCTTTGAGTGACGACTGCAGCATCATCAGCGAACAACAAGTCTCTTATAGTGACCCTTCTGATTTTTTGTTTTTGCCTTCAGCCTTGAAAGATTAAACAGACGGCCATCTGACCTAGTGTGAAGGCATATTCCTTCAGTTACATCTCTGAATGCATGTTTCAAGAGTAAGGCAAAGAAGATTCCAAAGAGGGTCGGAGCCAGAATACAGCCTTGTTTAACGCCACTTCGTATATCAAAGGGCTGTGACATGCTTCCAGCATATTGGACTGTTCCCTTCATGTCATCATGGAATGACTTTATCATTTCCAGCATTTTAGAAGGGCAGCCTATTTTCAGGAGGATTCTGAAGAGTCTGCATTCTTTTTCACAACCCCCCATTTTTATAGTGGGCGACTTGTATCGTCTATAGTTTTTGTGTTTCTTGGTCAATTGCTATCATTTTTTGGAATTTATATAAATAAATGAATGATGAATCTGATGATATAAAATTTGTTTGTGTACATGTTAGATGTGATAGGAAGAGAGGAAAGGAAAGATGAAAAAACGAGAAAAAAATTTAAAAAAATAAAAAAAAAACTTTTTTTTTAATTTTAAAATTTAAAAAAAATTTTTTTTAAAAAACCAACACACGAAGAGTCCATATCCCTTGCATCTCAATGAAAGTCATTTGACCAATAGACCAATACAAATCAAATGACGATCTTTTCGTTACACCCATCATCAGTAGCAAAGCAACAAACGCCCTCGTCCGCAGTGACATTCGGCCGTAATCCTAAATCTTTCCAATAAATCCTAATCCTAACCCCTAAAATTTTACATACTAGAAAAGCCATTCTACTTTCGTTTCCATCTCGGCCATCGAACATATTCTGAGAACCGATATCAGCGCTTATAAAGACAAAAATCGGAAACGAAAGCTAACTCTCTCCCAGATAAGTTTAAAACTGAACATCCGGCTGTGATATCACGTGACACACATCCTAACGCTAGAAAACGAAGATATCCGTTCGTCGACTGTGGTCAACTGCAGCTGGGAGAGCATAGGTTTTCTTCGTCGACTGTAGTCGACGGCAGCGTGCTAAAGGTTAAGATGACTGGCAAAAACCTTACCAACAATACTAAGAAAAGAGATGCCTCTGTAGTTATTGCAATCACTTCTGTCTCCTTTATTTTTATACAGTGTTACAATCTTGGCATCTCGCATGTCTTGAGGAATAGTTGTCTCTTCCTAGCACTGGCACAGCATCCTATGCAGGGGATGTAATAGCATGCTCTTACAGCATTTGATTAAATCAGGAGGAATCCCATCACTGCCTGGTGCTTTGCCAGAGGCCAAGCTATCAATGGCCTTGCTGAGTTCCTCTAATGTTGGTTCGGCATCCAGCTCCTCCATAGTTGGCAGACTATTGACAGCATCAAGGGCTGCAGGCGTAACGGTATTGTCTCTAGTGTAAAGCTCAGAGTAGTGCTCGACCCACCTCTCCATCTGCTTACCCTTATCGGTTAGCTTCTCTCCACTGATGCCATCACATCTGATGAAGCATCAAACCAGTCATTTGACTTTGCTGTTTTCTTACCAAAGGTGGCAAGTGCAGTACTTTGAATGGTGTTCCGTAGATGCTCCCAGTTCTCTGTAATAGTATCACCATGCTAAGGGCTATCACCATGCTAAGGGCTACTGAGCACTTTCTTGAAGATCGCAGTGAATTGAGCGATCATGAAAGGGTCTGACATCTTGCTGGTATCAATGCATGGTTTCCCTTCATGTCTGACACGATAGAGTTTTCTTGGTTGTACTCTGATTTTGCAGCAAACCAAGGAGTGATCTGTATCACAGTCTGCACTATGGTACGAGCGCGTGGAGAGCACAGACCTGAGGAGTGGCCTTCTGACGAGAATCAGGTCAAGTTGGTGCCAGTGCTTGGATCGTGGGTGTCTCCATGACACCTTATGCTGGGGTTTTGTCTGAAAGTAGGTGTTGGTCACGCAGAGGTCATGGAGGACGCACAACTCTAAGAGCCGTTGTCCATTTTCATTCATCTTGCCAATACCAAACCTGCCCAGACATGAAGGCCATGAAACATTATCGGCACCCACTCTAGCGTTAAAGTCACCAAGGAGAACAAGCTGTTCTTGCCTAGGTATGCTTTTGATAACTGTTGCTAGATTCTCGTAGAACTCATCTTTAGCTTCTGAGGCAGAGTACAGAGTAGGAGCATACACACTGACAAGGGTGATGGGACCTGTTGTCGTGTGGTGAGTCACTGGGGCAACTACGACAGTAGTTTTTGCCAGGAATAGTCTATGAGATATTAGATATAAGGTCTCTAGAAATTGGCTCGTTAAGAAAGAAAAAAAGACCTATTCGAGATAGGGACAAGAAGACAGGAATGCGAATGCTTTCCACTAGACAGTGTTTTCTAATAAATTATGGAAAGAGTTCTGTTTCCCCACGACCTTAGCTTCTGCCCTTAGATCCCGTAAAGAAAAAGCCCCCAACCTCATCTGAGTAGAGAAAGGTTCCTATAGGTGAATATGTAACACCGAGGGGCAAAGTCTACAGACAGGGGGTATGATGTGCTGGTGTTGTGGGTAGTGGGTTTCCCCCCTTGCTTCACCCTAGGCCTAGTGAATTCTGTTCATGAAAGGAGCGACCATTGCGGTGTTAGTCTCTTGGCCTAGCAAAACCTCTCATACCCCAAGATCGTTGTGCGTGGTGAAGAGCCACACCCTCCTCGAGGTAGTCCTGGTAACTGAGGGTGCGAATCCTCAGGCTAAACACAACGGATCTAGAGGAGCAAACCTCGATAATAAAACCGGTGCACTACACCGTACACGCCCTCTGTGGGTGGGAAGGAGCCAGATGGATACTGAACAAGTCTTGGGAGTGGGAACGAGTGTGGACTGCTCCCTGAAGATCGGAACCCATCGTACAGGCACAGAGACTCAGGACGTGACGATCCTATTGCCTTCAACTCTTGGTCACATGCCTAGAGCCTCGGAGAACTCGGCGTAACCAGCAGGCAATTTGGTGGCGGGTAAAGAGCACTGTGAGCCCTACCTTGGCTACGTATCACAAGGAGACGCAGAAACACCCCCTTTATCTCCCCCAGAGCTGGCACAGTACACTTCTGGCTTCTACCCGGGGCGTTAGGAAATCCACAGGCACCCCAGCATCACAATGCCAAGAAGATGACAAAGTTGGAATTTACTAACTCAAACCTGGCAGAGCAAGTCCTCCAACAGATGCGGCCGATGCTGGGCCCACTGGCGCGTGGACACGTCCCGATCCCCATCGAGACTTGCCCGGGGAGCCCACCCCGGCTCAAAAAAGCAGAGAAGGCCACTCTCCAAACCTCCGATGTCTTGCGGGCAGTGTTAGGATGTGCAAGAACATGGACAGGAAGACTCCACAACTTCCCCACTGAAGACACGCCCACAGCGACCGTTGCCTCAACTGGCTGTGTGTGGTGTACCCGGAAACGGGGCCTCCCAGTACTGAGACACAGTTAAGTCCCCGATGTCATTTATCGGTGCAGAGTTGAGAGAGATGGCTGAGCATCACAATCCCCCCTGTGTTGCAGCATGATGAGAACCCAGAATTGCACACTGAGCTTGGGGGGAATCACTTGGGCACCAGACTTAATACTGGCTCTTGACTGGATGGCCGCATGCAGGAGATTTCTACAATGGGGGGTTGGCAGGTGGTGGGTATCTGGAAGTGGCTCTGTGCAGGACGTGAGGATTCCTTGGGTGAGCCCAGAACCAGAGCACAGCATTGTGCAAGCTCTGCATAGTTGGAGAGCCCCCTGGATGACGGGGAATGCACAGTGTGCTACCCCACCTGTCCCCAACTGCTAACTTAGAACCAGAAGTGGGGTCCTCTGTATGCGTGCCAGGCCAGGATAAAATGCCTGGGAAAGAGACTGGAGCTCAGAACTCCCTAACTCAAAGTTGCAGGATGGCAGGAAAGACAGGGCTATTTTGAAGATAATGCAACCATATTTTCACCATACGAGCTCGGACGCCGCCTCGGTAAACAAGGTCCGCGCAGAGCAGTGACACCCCCAGGCTGCTTGCGAATAGTCTACTACTGGGAACATAAACAGATTAGGGATGAGCCCACTCTCCCGTTGAACAGGTGCTAAAGTCATAGATACTGGGCCAGAAGGCGCACCGGAAACCACAGTATCACGCAACTCGCTTTTTTTTTTTCTATGGAGAGTACACCGTCAAATAAATCTCGTACTGGTGCTCGCCCTGTGGAGCTCCACCAGGCAGGTGCAGTGCCGGGCTCTGAGCCTCGACAGAGCCCACCCTCAGCTACTGGAGGACCCTCTAGACCGTCTTGTGGAGTCAGCAGACGGCGGAGGAGAACTACTGACCAAAACAAAACAGAAAAAGAGAAACCCAGAGTGCCACTTGTCATGATGCACTGGAATGCAGAGGGAGTGAACAGCAAGCAGGCTGGATACAGCAAAAAGACAGAGCTGGAAAACATCTTGTATGAGAAGCAAGTCAGTGTTTGCTGTATCCAAGAGACTCACTTGAAAGCAGATCAAACCTTTAAAATAAGGGGATATCAATGCTTCAGATCCGACAGAAAAGATAGACGAAAAGGAGGAGTACTTACTCTTGTAAGGAATAACATTCCTGCACACGAAAGGAAAACCTTCATGGATGGAGCAGAATATCAGCTGTTGCAGATAAAGGTAGACAAGATGGAAATAGAACTCCTGAACTATTACTGTCTGAACAACAAACCCCTGAGTCTCAGCTCTATACAGGTACCAGCCACCAACTTTATAGCAGTTGGAGACTTTAATAGCCACTCCCAGAGCTGGGGCTATAACCATCTGGATCACAGAGGTGAAGAGGTTGAAACTTGGCAAGATGATCACTCCCTAATCCTAGTCAATAATGCCACAGATACTCCTACCTTCTACTCCAGAGGATGGCACACAACTTCAACACCAGATCTTGCCTTCTCCACACCAGATATAGCTGGATCTATTAGTAGAGAAGTAGGAGACCAACTAGGGGGAAGCGACCATCGCCCAATCTTTCTTACTGTCCAGAGTGCAACTCTCAGTACAGGCCCAGCCATTACAAGATGGAACTACAAAAAAGCCAACTGGGGTTTATTCAGGCATCAGGTGAACACGCTGCTGTCTACCCTCAAGGTACAGAACAGAGACATTAATGAAGTGGTAAAAGACTTCAACAGATGCATACTACAAGCTGCAAAAGAAACCATTCCCAAAGGATGCCGGCGTAACTACATACCATACTGGTCCAGCACACTCCAAGAACGTCAGGAAGCCATGGACAGGGCTAGAAAGGACGCAGAGTCTCAGCCTTCACTTGAAACTCACAACAAATGGAAAAAGGCTGTAGCAGAGTTTCAGAGAACAAAGCTAGAAGAAAAACGGAAAAGCTGGAGAACTAAAACGGCATCGCTGAACCTTGAGAAAGACGGCAGGAAACTTTGGAGATTAGTCAAGTCTCTAAATGAAGAGCGTTCCTCACCTAGGCAGACTATCACATTGGATGAAGGTGGCAAACTTTTCAGAGGAAAACAAGCTGCAGACTTGTTTGCTAGAAGATACAGTTCAGAAAGCAACTTACCCATTAACATAGATCATCAGAGAGAGATAAGAAAAGAAATACTGGCAACCATGGGACAGACAGATACTCCTGCCCCAATGAGGGAACCCATCACACTAGGAGAACTACAGAAGGCTATTTCCAAGCTTAAGTTTCAAAAGTCACCCGGCCCAGACAAAATCAGCAACGAAATGCTAGTAAATCTGAGCTCAGCAGCAAAGACAAAACTGCTTGAGATATTCAACCACAGCTGGTTGAAAGGAACGGTACCCCAAGTATGGAGAGAAGCCATCACAATACCCATACTAAAGAAAGGGAAATGTAAGACCGAGGCTGCAAGTTACCGGCCAATCAGTCTCACAAGCGGTGTTGGGAAGACTATGGAGCGAATAGTCAACCACAGATTGAAATGGTATTTAGAGTCTGAGCAGATCCTGGTGCCGGAACAAGCTGGATTTAGAGAATGCTACAGTATAGAAGACCAAGTTACTTACTTGTCTCAAGCAATAGAAGATGCCTTCCAGGAGAAGAAAAAGGTCCTAACGATCTGGGTCGACTTCAAGCAGGCCTTTGACAAGGTGTGGAAAGATGGCCTCATTGCAAAACTTAGGAGAAGTGGATTCCAAGGCAACATGATGAAATGGATCCAGTCATACTTGCATAACAGGAGAACTAGAGTCACTCTTGACGGTCTGCAGAGCAGAAAAGTGTTGCTCCATCAGGGGGTACCTCAAGGAGGAGTAATTTCCCCAACACTCTTCCTTGTTTACATCAATGACCTGGTGAAAGATCTCCCTGCAGGAGTGAAAGCTGCCTTATATGCAGATGACCTAGTACTCTGGTGCGCTGATGAAAATGTCACCACAGCAAATTATAGAATGCAGCGGGCAGCAGACATGCTAGTGTCATGGGCAGAGAAATGGCTTATCACAATAAACACAGACAAAACCTCCACAACACTGTTCTCCCTCGCCCCCAAGGACAAATCAGCTAACATACACCTAGGGACAACCGTGATCAAGGAAGAAAGCTACCCCACCTATCTTGGGGTGACATTTGACCAAAGGCTTACATGGAATAAGCATATTGAAAATGCAGAAGGAAAGGCCCGAAGGCGACTAGGCATACTCAGAAAATTAGCAGGTACCAACTGGGGAGCAAATGAACGAAATCTAAAGAAGATTTATAATGGAGTAATAAGACCACACTTAGAGTTTAGCTCAGCAGCATGGTCATCAGCTGCTAACTCACATCTGCAGTCTTTGGACAAGGTGCAAAATCAAGCTCTCAGGCTCATTACAGGAGCCATGAAAACTACACCAATAACAGAGATGCAGAAGGTTGCTGGATTACAGACATTGTCCCATAGAAGAGACACAAAAACCATGATCCAGATGGAAAAGTATAACAGTATGCCAATGCACCCAATGAAGGCAAGACTAGATGATCTGGCATTGGGACGTCTAAAGCGTAGCAGCTTTGTGCATCGGGGGAAAAGACTTATAAGACAGCATCAAGAAGACCTATCCATGAAGACAACACCACTGAAGCCCACCCTATACCCTGTACCATGGGAGCAGGCCAGCAGTGCCCTCCAAATTAATACATCAGTCAGTGGTCTCAAAAGTGGATGTGAGTATAATGATCTGCAAAAACGAACTGCTACATTGAGTATGATCCAAGAAAGCTATCCCGATCAATCATGGATACATGCCTATACAGATGGATCAGCAACTAATGCTGTTAGGAATGGAGGTGCCGGTATCTTTATCTCATATCCTGACAACCACTATGAGACTAGGCACATTCCCACTGGTAAATTCTGTTCCAACTATACAGCTGAGGTTCAAGCTCTAGAGCAAGCTGCAAATATGATTTATAACACCAACTCTGACTGCCACCAGGTAGTCATCCTCACAGATGCACTGTCTGTCCTGCAAGCTCTCAAGGGTGGTAAACTCCCGCATCTGAGAAATGAACTAAACAAGGTAGCTGCCAAAAAGAGAACCATACTTCAGTGGGTACCATCTCATTGTGGTGTACCCGGAAATGAAAAGGCAGATAAACTTGCAAAAAAGGGAGGAGAATGTGAACAAGAAGATAATGAAGTCACATACTTTGAGAAAAAGAGAGCTATCCAGACTATCAGAAGAGAACAGAACCAACCCAAAGACGACTATCACACTCTCGACTGGCAGGGACAGATAACTATTTTTCGACTCAGGACAGGGCATAACAAACTGAATAAACACATGCACAAGCTACGATTGTCTGCTTCACCACTGTGCACATGTGGATTAAACGAACAAACTGCTGAGCATGTTCTACAGGACTGTCCTCTGTATGACCAGTTAAGAAAGATATACTGGCCGAATGACTCAACACTAAACTCAAAGCTATATGGAGTTAAAGAGGAACTTCAAACAACAGTCGAATTCATCATGAGAACTCGTCTGACGGTGTAATCATCAAAGATGCGATCGCAAGAAGAAGAAGAAGTAACACCGACAGCACGAGTGATACATTAACAAACTCTTGATAATGATTAACTGATCGTTGGGTTTATTAATGAAATATCCACACATATAGGGTTAGTAATGGTTAGAACGTGATGATGGTGAAAGACGATTCACACAAAACACACAGATGAGATAATAAAATTACAGTTAATTAAGTAATAGTTAATTAAGGATGAACTGGTGTAGAGTGAAATGATGATGTGATATGCTACGTGTTACCAAAATGGTGAGTACTCTACACAGTCCATGTGTCTCTAAATGCTTCTCCTAGATATGAGGATTCACATGTATGCATAAAATGTCCCAAGTTGTTATACGTTATGTCGAATGGGGTATCTCTAAGTCGAGGACGTTCTGATGAATACTGTTGTCGTACGGAGAACGCTGACGAGATATTTATGTATATTCCTTCACTGTTTGAGTATATCTCTGTAGTGTGGATCAACAGTTAATAGTTGTCATATGAACAAAAGGTCTGTGGTCTAATCTCCCGACGGTACTGGTCAGACTGGATATCTTCACGAAATGTTAGTGATATGTAGACTCATAATCTTGCGTATGTAGTCGTGATTCATATACTTTCGAGTCTGCTTCATAAAATGCGCTTAAGAGTGTGTTGCACGTGGTATAAATATGCGATTCCTCTTTTGAGCTCTTTTGCTTGACTTCAGATAATAATGATCTTTCGAGTGATTAGAGTTTATGATGACTCTGTATTGAACTTGTGATAACGATGTATTGAACTTGTGATAACTCTGTATTGAACTTGTGAGCAAGCAGTATATGGTGACGAAAAATGCTGCGTCCACCTTATGACTTGTGGGTGAGACAATATTCCTTTTAAATTGAGGAATGAAAGATGTCCTATGGCGAATTCTGCTAGCCAAATGTCCGTTTTTGATAACTTATTTCTGGTTAGACGTCAGACACGTTGCGTGTAGACTCAGACTTCTGATGAACTGAAGACACACAAAAGTCTTCGTAAGTTTTTCACATTTAACATCACTGGTTGACTTTCATTTAAACTACTGCTCATTATTCATCTCCCTCTCTCTGAGTTCAATTCTAATGATGTTAAATATCTTGTGCATGAGAGTGTGTGCATATGGGAGACTGTGATGATGATAAAGGTGAAATATGAACTATTAATTACCTTCTATCATCCTATCATCTTCTATGAAAATCTTCTGATTTTATTAATCAGTTATGCCAAGAATTATTTGAAACTTTATCTTCCGCACATTTTAGCTGTGAGGTTAAAATAAACAAAATTAAGAAAATGTATTAATAAGTATAAGATCTACTAACCTTCTTTTCCCTTCGCAAAATCCTTTAAGAACACAATTAATCACGGAACTGAATTATCATCCACTCTGAAAAAAACACGTGTATTAGGCTATGCGTTTTTGGGTTTGATCTCTTCCTCACAAGGTAAAAACCTGGACTGCCTCACTCTAGTAGATTATGCGGTATTATATATTTCTTGAAGTCACCCTGCCCAAGCTGGGCGTCCAATGTGGTGTCACAGAAATTACAGTTTGATTAGGATGACCATATGTGTTTTTACCAGATTTATCACGATACAATGTGGGCTTCAAATGATAATGTCAGGCATGTGGACTCAATCAAAGGACTTTATTTCCCCCGATGAAAGAACAAATGTGGTTCTCTAGATACCGGTCGCGAGTAATCACAACAATGAAATAGCAAATGTGGATCGCAAATATGAGATGAGAGAGCAAATGTCGGAGAAAATACAGTATGAAGAATGTAGGAAAAGATGGAGCAATAAGGCCTTTGCGCTCGTTTATCACAATAGCCCCTCCTCAAGTGTGATGTCAATCGTACTCAGGAGAGCTTAGACTTCTTGCTCGGGATTCTTTAATCCTTTTCCTCATCTTCGTTTTTCTCTCCGGTTTCCACCCTTTCCTCTACTTGTCCGTGCTCTTCGTCCTGCCTCATAGGATGACGGCTTAAAAAATCCGCTCCTACATTATGTTTTCCTTGGATATAGTCCACTTGGAACGTGTAAGGTTGTAGAACAAGCGACCACCTCATCAGTCTAGCATTCAAATTCTTTGAATTGGCGAGGAAGGTCAGAGGTTGGTGATCACTCTGGATTGTAAATTTCCTTCCGTACAGGTATGCTTGAAATTTTTGTATTCCCCAGACGAGGGACAAACATTCCTTTTCGATTGTGGAATAGTTTTGTTCTGCTCGGTTTAACTTCCGACTCGCATATGCGACCGGAAATAGATTTGGGGGGCTTCTGTCATCTGGCTGTAGTAATGTAGCCCCGATTCCAATGTTACTGGCATCTGTGCGCAAGATGAATTTTCTAGTTAAATCCGGAAGCCGTAAAATAGGTTTTGTGGTGAGTTTCTCTTTTAAGAGTGCATATGCATGTTCACATTCTGCTGACCATGTCACTTTATCTGGGTTTCCTTTCTTGGTTAGCGACGTAAGCGGCGCACAGAGGCTATTAAAATCCTTTATATATCTCTGGTAGAATCCACAGAGAGATACAAATGACCGGACATCCCTTTTAGTGGACGGTCTCGGTGCATTTCTCAGCTTCTCAACGTTTCGAGTCTCGGGAAACATGGTCCCATGGGATATAGTATGTCCTAGGAATTCTAGCTGTTCACACCCAATTTGACATTTGGTTGGGCGGGCGGTTAGTCCCGCTTCTCTGAGTCTGTTAAACAGCAAGGATAGCACTGATATATGTTCTTCAAACGATTCAGTAGCTACTAGGATATCATCCATAAAATTGCTGATGGCGGGATGATTCAAAGGATCCAATAACTTTCGCATCATCCTTGTGAAGACACTAGGAGCATTGTTCAGTCCAAATGGCATCACATTAAATTCGAAGTGTCCATCTGGAGTACTGAAGGCTAACAGATTCCTCACCTCAGCTTTTACCGGTATTTGATAGTACCCTTTACTGAGGTCGATCTTTGAAAAATAGCGAGCCCTGCTCAGCTTAGTAAATAGCTGGTTCTGGTCCGGTAACGGTTCTGGCTGGAACTGTGTTAACGCATTCAGCTGTCGGTAGTCGATGCACAGGCGGTGTTCTCCACTGGGTTTGCGTAACAGCACCACTCCCGCACTGTAAGGGGACTCCGACTTCGAAATTATGCCTTCCTTAAGTAAGTAATCAATTTCTTGCTTTAATGCCGTCGCCTTGGCATACGGAATCGGATAGGTTCTCATTCGGACGGGCGTAGGATCCGTGACTTCCATGTCAAACTCCATCAGGTTTGTCCGGCCCGGTTTGTCTGTCAGAGAGTCGGCGTGGTTTTCCATCAATCTCCTCACACTTTCTTGCTGGGCTTCCGTTAGGGTGGAGCTTATTTTCACATCTAAATGTGATTCCTCCTGTTCACCGGGTACTCTACGGATGATAATGGCTCTTCTTCCATTTGCATAGCAATGGCCATAGTCATGAGGTGCGCTGGTTCGGCAGGGGCTCGCTCGTAAAACTTCTTAAGCAGATTTAAGTGATAAATTTTCTGCTTTCCGTTCACGGCGATTTTATAGTTGGTGCGAGAAATCTTTTCCGCCACTTTGTAGGGTCCCCTCCAGCAAATCTGCAATTTATTACTGCTACTTGGCAGAAGAAGTAGCACCTTCTCTCCTACTGCTAGTTCTCGGTCCTTCGCATTGCGATTGTAATATTTGGCATGTTTCCGCCTAGCCTCCCGTACTTTCGCTGTGGCTAATTCCCAGCCAGTCTTCAGGCGTTGTTTCAAGTCTGTGACGTACTGGAAGGCTGATGTGACAGTGTCGTCTGCCTTGGCATCTGTCCATGTTCTTAGTAATGCTTCTAATGGACCTTTAATAGGTCTTC